>OZ004600.1:7503825-8103825 GCA_963924605.1 Malthinus seriepunctatus
GAGATAGATTCAGAGATAAGGAGATAGATAAAGGGACTGATGAAATGAGAGAAAAACATAGTAAAATAAAGGGAGTTAGAGATACATTCAGAGATAAGTAGATAGATAAAGAGACTTATGAAATGAGAGAAAAACAGTAAAATAGAGGGAGTTTAGAGATAGATACAGCGATAGGGATATAGATAAAGAGACTGATAAAATAAGAGAAAAACATAGTAAAATAGAGGGAGTTTAGAGATTAATACCGAGATAAGGAGATAGATACAGAGACTGATGAAATAAGATAAAAACATAGTAAAATAGAAGGAGTTTAGAGATAAATACAGAGATAAGGAGATAGATACAGAGATAAGGAGATAGATAAAGAGTCTGATGAAATAAGAGAAAAACATAGTAAAATAGGGGGAGTTTAGAGATAGATACAGAGATAAAGAGAAAAACAAAGAATGAGAAGAAACAAAGAGAGAGAGAGAGAGAGAGAGATGTAGAAGCCCCAGAAAAAAAGCCCAGGGGACTTTTCTTTCTCTATCTCTTTATCTCCGTGTCTGTCTCTTTATCTTTGTTTCTGTCTCTTTTTCTCTGTATCAGTCTCTAAACTCCCTCTATTTTACTACGTTTTTCTCTTATTTCATCAGTCTCTTTATCTATCTCCTTATCTCTGTATCTATCTGTATCTATCTCCTTATCTCTGTATCTATCTCTAAACTCCCTCTATTTTAGTATGTTTTTATCTCATTTATCAGTTTCTGTATCGATCTCCCTATCTCTGTATCTATCTCTAACTCCCTCTATTTTACTATATTTTTATCACATTTTATCATTTTATCTCTCATTTCAACAGTCTTCTTATCTCCCTCTATGTCCTGCCATTTTTTAGTTTTGTCTTTCTCCTTATCTGTTTGTCACCTTATCTGCTCCTTATCTGTCTCTTTATTTGACACTTTATCTATATCTCTCTATCTGTCTCCTTATCTCAATATCAATTTTTGTCTATTTTGCTATCTTAATATCTCATTTCTATAGTCTCTTTCTGTGTCCTTATCTCTATATCTATCTTTATATCGCATTTCATTTTTTTCTTTATCTCTAATTCTATCTCTCTATCTATTTATTTTGTCTACCGTTATTTGTATATATCGCATTTCATTTGTTTCCTTATCTCTATATCTATCTCTTCTTTCTATTTTTATACCGCATTTCATCAGCCTTTTTATCTATCTCATTATCTCTGAATCTATCTCTAAATTCCTCTATTTTACTATGTTTTGCTCTCATTTCAACAGTCTTCTTATCTCTCTCTATCTCTCTCAATTGTTCTATCAAAATATCTAATATGTATCTATCTATCTTTATCTCTATATCTATCTCCCTTCATTTTTTTATATTAGTGTCTTATTTCAACAGTCTTTTTATCTGTCTTCTTCTCTCTATATCTATCTGTATCTCCCTCAATTTTACTATTTTTCTATCTCTATCTCATATCTATCTCTCCCTATATATCTCTCGATGCCCCTGTCTCTGTAAATATCAACGATCTTCTCATCTGCCATACTCATCTGTTAACTTACTGTCTTCTTTTCTCACCTGTGAATCTCCTCTGTCATCTTATCTGTCAAGTAAAGAAGAACTCTTTGTGTTACAGAGTTATCCAGCTCGACTTTATTATCTTATGTATTGAGACTTCGTTTGAACTCAACAAACTTACATTTCACTTTTAAAATCCAAATAGTACTGGTCTAATTTCTTTAGAATTGTTTTTTTTAAGAGCTAAAGAGACTGTGGATAATAATTAAAGACTTGAATTTTAACGTGTAAGGCAATCAAGAGAATAAAGGAGTAGGAGAGGGAATATCTTTTTCAAGATAATTGTAAAAGAAGAAGTTTGCATGAGTTTACTGTTTATTAAAATAAAAAATACACAAAAATATCTTCTATTACTTATAATATACATATTAATAAAATTATGTGCACAAGAAAATTATAATAATATACTATTAATTAATTTTACAAATTCAAAACTAATTATTTGTAAACAATTTATTATTGATTGACGAGCCAACGCTTAGTAAATCACCAAAGCGAGATTCAAGAGACATAACAGTCCTCTTAATGATTCAGTATTGTGTCCTAATCGATGTATGCAGCAGAAATTAAAAATTGTAATTATAGCTATACCATTAAAAAAAAGATTAAAGGTTGCAGCCCAGGGCATGGGTTGCAACAAGTCCACCCCTCGTTAGATTTGGAAAGGAATAACTGTAACAAATAAAGCTTGAGGAGTCATCGCTTGAGGAGTTCGGCTCATCAAGCGGTGGCCCACAAGACATAATACATAATTAAAACAATAAATAATTACAAAATATTAATTAATATTAAAACTGGTAATGGCTGGTTATCGGGTAGCTGGTAGGTAGGTGGCGTCGCTTCAACCCTGCACCTTGTCCGAGAGAGTACGAGGGGTGGCACCCCCGTCCACCACTGGGGGTTGTCCTCGAAATTGTCGGTTGTTGCTCCTCCCCCTTAGTCTCTAATGCGCATGCGCGTGGACTCCGTGTAGGAGTGCGCATGTGCGTTGACGCCGGGCGGGGAGGGGTAGGGGGGAGGGGACCGCCGACCCCCCTCCCACCTACCCCTCCCCGCCCGGCGCCAACGCACACCCACATTCCAACATGGAGTCCACGCCCATCGCCACATTAAAGACTACGGAAGAGGAACAACCTCCGACCAATTCGAGGACAACTCGCAGTGGTCTTAGAGGTTGCTTCCCCTCGCGCTCTCTTTAACGTGGAGAAGAGCTGTTGGAAGCAACTTACCTAGCTGCTACGTCATCGCTAGCGATGACCAGTAAATAGGGGTAGCTACCCTTCTAAGCAAGCAATAAACTTAAATTGAAAAAAATTAATGAAAAAAAACTAATCGAGAGGTGTAGCTACCCTTCTACTTAAATACAATCCAAAATAAATTAAAAATAAATTAATCCTCGTCCATCCTCATGTTGGGGATCGTCCAACCCTCCATCGTAATCCTCATCCTCATCCTCATGTTGGGGCCAAAACCAAAAGGCACTGTCGGTGTGATGAAGGAAAGCATCTTTCCGCGTCAAAGGTAACCTGAAACTAATTTAGAAATGTAGTAGTTTTATGTAGGTACCTAAGGGCACAAACTGAATCGTTAAAAGGACATTTGCTTCTTAAATTTTAGTATTAATCGCCCAATGATTATTTACAATTAATTAATTTTTAGTAACCAATAATAAAAAATACGTATTTCGATTCAAAATATCTCGAAAGCGAAAGTGAGAAAATAAACTTAGGTAAAATAACTTCAACTTGGTTTCATTCAGTTTTCTTGTAATCCTCTTCGTGTGGACCAAAAGGCACTGCAGTTACCGGATCATCTTTCCAAATCAAAAGATCGAACGTCTACTGAAAAAAAATGAGAGATCTTTTAATTACTTTGCTTTAGACAACCGATGATTATTTTCAATTATTTAATTTTTAATTTGCAAAATAAATTAGTAATTATTTAAAATACAGGGTGTAAGCAAAATGCTTCAAGAAACTGCTATATATGCCGCTTCAACATTAATAAAAATTGTACCTAATTTAGAAAATATCGTTATTTTAAGAAATAAGGTGTTTAAGATTTAAGAAGAAAAACGGAAGTAAAAATTGTTAAGTAAGTAAATGAAAAATACGTGATTAGCTCAACAAATAATTTTTAAAGAAACTAAATTCATCTAAATTGGGATCACCCAGTTGAAAGTAATTCTAATCAACAAAATTAAGTTGGAAGAATCTGCAGATTCTATATTATGGTAGTAAAGGAGGTACCGGGAGAAAGAAGTTATTAGGAAAAAGGGAATTTACATTTGATTTGAGACAGTTTCTAAAAAAAAAGTTAATTGAAATTTTTATAATCAATAAAATTTGCTTAATTTATACTTGGTTTAAAAAAAAAAGCATTCACTACTTTAAGAACGTGTAATATACATAAAATTGAGTAACAGAAGTTATATTATGGGTTTGCAATACTTCATACTTTTTGAGTTGTGGCCGTAACTCGAAAAGTGTGAACTATTGGACACCCCTCTGTACGCATTGAAATGAGTAGAAAAAGTTATATTGAGGGGTGTTCAGTAGTTCATACTTTTTGAGTTGTGGCCGTAACTCGAAAAGTATGAACTATTGGACACCCCTCAATTATAACTTTTTACTCATTTGAATGCGTACTACACGGTCTTAAAGTTGTGAATGCTTTTTTTAATACCCTGTATGTTTAATAAAATTGATTTTCTGTACATCGTAGCAATACTTTCGAGTTTAGAGAATTAAATTCTACATTTAACTGTGCAATAATAACTAGGAATTGAAGAAAAAAATACGGGTGCCCTAATTTTAAGTAGATATGATATCCTAAAAGTTTGTTCGAGCATTTTGGTTACACCCAGAAATTGCTCACAAATACCTCGAAGACTCTTTGAGAAAGTTATACTTACAATAACTTCATCTTAGTCCCTTAAAATTTTTAGTAATCCTCTTGTTCTGGGACCAAAACAGCGTCAGTTAACTGTCGAAGTCAAACGTAGATTTGCAACTGAAACAAATTAGCACTTATTAGAATTATGTCACGACAATAACTGAATCGTCAAAAGCATTAGTCACTAGTGCCTTTTACATTTATGATTGTTTGAATTACAAAGCAAATTAATTAATTAAACAAATTAATTTATTTAGTAAATTAATTTAATTAGTTAAGGGAAGTTATCTCAACATGTTTGAAGAAATAAAGTATCAGATTACTATGGAATTACATACAAATTTAAATTAGTTAAATGTTTAAGACATATTTTACATAGTAAGAAGTTTATTAACTAAAGCTTGTTTTGCAAACAGCGCAAAACTTAAGAATTTATTAACTCTAGAAATACGTATTATGTATTTGCAAAATATCTCTTACACTTCGCATACCCTTAAAAAGACAAAAAGTACTCACATTAATCTTTGTTAATTTTCTTGTAATCCTTGATTCACTGATCTTTGGAATTATTCTGGTGTAGAGGGCACCTCACAAACGATCTTTCTAACTTGGAAGTTTAATGCAAACTGAAAGAAATTACAAAATAGTTACTATAATAGGCAAAGTGATTCATCATAAATTTAATAATTTTAGGTATTTTTATTTATTTGAATTTTCTTTTAACAAAATTTATTATTATGCAACGTAAATGCTTATTGCTACATTATACAGGATGTTGAAGAGAATAGAACGGGTGCATACGGGTGACCTAATTTTAAGTAGATATGATATCCTAAAAGTTTGTTCGAGCATTTTGGTTACACCCAGAAATTGCTCACAAATACCTCGAAGACTCTTTGAGAAAGTTATACTTACAATAACTTCATCTTAGTCCCTTAAAATTTTTAGTAATCCTCTTGTTCTGGGACCAAAACACCGTCAGTTAACGGACCATCTGTCGAAGTCAAACGTAGATTTGCAACTGAAACAAATTAGCACTTATTAGAATTATGTCACGACAATAACTGAATCGTCAAAAGCATTAGTCACCAGTGCCTTTTATATTTATGATTGTTTGAATTACAAAGCAAAGTAATTTATTAAACAAATTAATTTATTTAGTAAATTATTTTAATTAGTTAAGGGAAGTTATCTCAACATGTTTGAAGAAATAAAGTATCAGATTACTATGGAATTACATACAAATTTAAATTAGTTCAATGTTTAAGAGATATTTTACCTAGTAAGAAGTTTATTAACTAAAGCTTATTTTGCAAACAGCGCAAAACTTAAGAATTTATTAACTCTAGAAATACTTATTAATTATTATGTATTTGCAAAATATCTCTTACACTTCGCATACCCTTAAAAAGACAAAAAGTACTCACATTAATCTTTGTTAATTTTCATGTAATCCTTGATCGATCATTAGAATTATTCTGTTATAGAGGGCACTTAACGAACGATCTTTACCACTCCGTAGTTCAATGAAAACTGAAATATAATAGGAAATGGTTACTATAATATACATAGCATAGTGAATCATCAAAAATTTAATGTTCTTATGTATTCTAATTTTCTTTTTACAAAATTTATTATTACGCAAGGTAAATGCTTATTGCTAAAGTATGCAGGATGTTGAAGAGAATAAAATTTCAAACATCAGATTACTAAGGATTTACATAATAATTATTTAAATTAGTCAAATTAATGTTTAATTGTTAAGATATACTTTACGTCGTAACAAGCTTATTAACTAAAGCCTAATTTGAAACTAGCGCAAAACCTAAATGAATTAATCAACTCTAAAATATTACTCTTGCAAACAATTTCTTACAAATACCCCCTTAAAATTAATTGGATTGATTGATTTGATCATTAATAATTAATTTAATTTTTTAAGAAATTTAACTTCGTAATTCTAGTTTTTATTTTATTTTATTTTAAAGCGAGTTAATGAAGGACCGATCCAACCCAACTAATTACAAGGTAACTGCATTAGCTACCTACATAGAAATTGATGATTATTTTGACTCGATGTAAGGGTTTGTTATGTAAAGTTACATTAACGAATTATTTAAAAAAAAATTTTTTTTTACCTTTTCTTAAATTAATGGCTACGTATTTCAAGCATTGCCTAATTGAAAATGTTTTGTAATTTTTATAACAATCCAAATATAGAGAATTAAGACGCTGTTAATTTATTTAATAATTAGAGAAGTTTTATCATAAATCTTACTTACAAATTTTTTTCAGTCGTTTCATTAGGAATGCAACTGGCAGTTTAATTTCCTCGATTCCAATTCCAAATCCAGGATTCTCTTTTTGAAGTACCCACTAACTCACACAGCCATAGGTAATATGACGATGATCCTCTTGTAATACTTATGTTCTGATATTAAATGCACTTGCTCTGGAGGAACGATCCTTCATACACAAAAGTTAAATTGAAACTGAAATTAATACGAACTACATTACTATAAATGACACACAGTGAATCATTAAAAGTATACAATACTTTATCTATTGTTGTTCCTTTTAAATTTAAACTTTAGATTTACCCAACAATGTATGTAACGTAATATGAATTTTTATTCTTGTCAAAGTTGATTGTTTTTTGGTACTAAAAGCTTAGCTGGATAAATAATAAATGTTTCAATTTAAAATTACTGCTATTTTATTAATTGCCTAAATATTAATTAATTTAATTTTGTTTATCACTTTATAACCCTTAGAAATAAATTAAATTATCCAAATGTAATTAAAATTTAAATTTCCGCCTAAGACATAGGCAACCTTTTACTTCAATACTCACATATAATTGGTTGATATTTCTTTAGTAGTAGGGAATGGAGTAGGAGAAAGTTAATATAAGTCTGATTTTCGCCGTAAGTTTAGATTCTTATCAGTAACACAGATCAGCAAATTTTAGAAAAATAAGGGTTACTCTTGTGAAAATCAACTTTCGATTTTCGAATTTTTTTTTATTGAAAGTTGCTCTTTACATTATAGTAAGTATTTCTACCAAGTATTAATCAATTTACTTTTACATTAAGGGTAAAAATTGAAGTAATGTAATCAATAATTATTATTAATTAATCGAATATTATTTAGAATCAAATTATGTTATTGAAATTATTTTATTAACAAATTATTTTTATTTTGAATTTTAATATTTAATAATTAAGTTTGTGGTGTATTTAATTTTTAAGTTGCATTGTAAAAATTTGTCTGTACTTATAATTATTTAAGAACTATTTATAATAAAGATATAAAATAAGTTGTGTAATTGTTTTACTTTAAAAGCCATTAACACCCAGTGATCTCATATGAGATCAGACACATTGTATTTATGATGATCATTTGCAACTTTTGGCATTTTTTATTTTATTGAAATACAAAATTTTGAATTTATGTGCTTGGGGGTAAATGGGTTATTAATTAAAGAGTATTAATAAATTCATTAAAATATATTGTTTATGAACCAAGATAATTTATTTTGAGACAACAAATTTTTTATAATGATATTCATACACGAAGATTTTTTTAAACATTTTTATGAACTGCAATTTTTTTTACAATATATTTTTTGAAGTTTTTTATGCATCAAGATATTTTTTATGTATAGAGCGGGCGATGCGATTTAATCATAATATTTTAAGAAATCAACAACCCTAAACTAGTTTTACACCTTCATTAGTTTTATATAAAATTTAAAATTTGGAGAAAGCGGTCTTACAATGTTGCAATTGGAAATTGTGAGTAAGGTAAGTTATTTTATATGCAGTTTATTATTAACCAAAACTTTTTTATACAAACAATTAATCGCTTATTAGAATTTTATGTAACGTGCACCTATACATGGAGTCAAGAAATATAAACAAAAGTTAGAATACAAACAAAACATAAAAGATTAATTTATATTTTTTTAAATTAATTTTTGATTTTTTTACTAATGAATTTAATTTTTTTTTACATAAAAAGATATTAATAAATCCATTACACCATATAAAATTACCAATAATAACGAAAGTGAGTTATAATTAAAATTATAATCACTACTAAGCATTTACAATTAACTTAAATTACAAAATAATTATTGATCACAATATTTAAATTTGTACCCTTAATATTGAAGGAAATTAATTAATAGTTGGTAGAAATACTTATTATAATGTAAAGAACAACTTCCATATAAAAAAAAATCGAAAAGCGTAAGTTGATTTTCACAAGAGTAACCCTTATTTTTCTAAAATTTGCTGATCTGTGTTACTGATAAGAATCTGAACTTATGGCGAAAATCGGGCTTATATTAACTTTCTCCTACTCCATTCCCTACCACTAACGAAATATCTGCCAATAATATGCGAGTATTATGGGTTGCCTATATGGGTAGGCGCAAATTACTTTTCACGACAAGAATTTATTTTTATTAAAAAATTGGTTCAATTTATATTTCTACCTGCCAGTAAATAAGGGTTTCAAGATTATATTAAATGGTAAACAAGAACTACAATTCACCAATTGATGCTTGAATGTCGTTTACAAATTTCAGTATGCCCACCAAACCGAATAATAAAAATAATTATCCTTTGCATCTTTTTAAACTTGAAATACAAACACCAAATTTTGGTTAGTGTTGTTTTGTTACCCTTATGTGCAGCAACCACCAACCACTTATAAGTTATAACAAACAGTTACAAAGGGATATAAATTAATAATTAATAAAGATAATTATTTAAGAGGTGAACTGAAATTTACATTTAACAATTATTAATTGAACTAACTTTTTAATAAATACACCTTCTTATGACAAATAGTTAGGTGAGAAAATTAATTAATACTTAAAACTTTCTCTTTATCTTATTTACAATTAATTAAGTATCAATGGCAACATTGGAATCAATTTTTTTTAGTTTTTCAATTTTTGAATTTATCATTTTGAAAGCTAACAGCTATGTAGTAACTCAATAAATGGTAATAATTCATTGACCAATAAATGTAACTGTGATATCGTAGAATTTCTTATACTTTAGGTATTTTTCCACTTACCCTAAAAAGTACTTTTAAGGTCACTTAATTGTTGAAACGTTTAAAAAATTCATTAAAAAGTTACATTTGATTTATTTAGTCTAATTTTTAGAACTTATTGTAATGTTTGTGTTAAATTATTTTAACAGACAACAAAGATAAAAAATTAATTTTGAAATGGGTGCCCCACAATTTATGGTTTAACATTTAAAAATGAAAACTACAAGAACAATAAAACAAAAAGATGTTCTTTACAAATTGTAGTATTCCCAGGAAACTGAATAAATATAATTTTGTTCTTTACATCATTTTAAAGTTAAATTACACAAAATTTTGATTAGTGGTTGTTTCCTTACCCTACCCTAAAGCTCAATAACCGCTTATGACAAATATTTACAAAAAGTTACATGAGAAAATTAATTAATAATTAGAAGATTCTCTGTACCTTATTAATATTTCTGTTATTCTCTGCTTTGCTAATTACATTCTTATTACTAAGATCTTGTGACTAGATGGTAACAGTTACACTAACATACACAAACTAAATCTCAAACAACAAATATTAGGTAACAATGATTATTGATGTTTCATATTAAATTTTAAACTTTTTTATTTATTTAATTTTAGTTTATTTTAATATTATACACGTACAGTAGAACCCCGTTATAACGTACCATCAGGGGTCGAAAAATTTGGTACATTATAACCGGAAGTTCATTATAAAAACACAATAAATAAAGAAAATATTAAAATGGGACCAAAAATTTAGTCCGTTATATCCAGAAAAACGTTATAAAGGGGTACTTTATAACGGGGTTCTACTGTATTAGTCATTGACCAATATATTTAACTGTGATATTCACATAGTTTCTTTTTTCCACTTAAAATAAGAAGTACTTTTTGTATAATCGAGCGATTTCTCATTGTTAAACATATCTTTTTAAAATTAAATTAAAAAAGTACATTCAATTTTTTTAATTAATTTTGTTCAACTTATTGTAATATTTGTTGTTGATTGATGAAGTTGTTGAAATTTTAAGCATCGACAACATTCTGTCCATACTTGCAGCGTTGCAGCAGCTCCAAACCATAACACTTCACTGGAAGTTCTGAGGTGGATAGGTTATTAGATAACTAAAATGAAATTTTTGTAAAAAAAAAGTTTAGTCCATGGAGATTTGTACTTACTGTAAAAGTTAGTGATGTCACCCTTTGGAGATGAATGGAATAGTAGAAAAAACGTCATACTGCGTCGTCCTGGCCAGTTGGGAGTCAAAGTACCCTTATATACAATGACTTTACTAAGCTTCTAGGGTCCTGCCTTCCAGTTATTTTCTTTTAAAAATGTTTTCGGCTAAAGAAGGTATTGAAGTTCCAATATTACAGTCCTAATGTCTTTATGTCCATGCCCATTCAAGCCAAAATTTATTTTAGACAATTTACGTATCTACAAAAGAATGACTGGTTTCTTCTCTTAAAAATCGTCTCATTAAGTGCATTAAATGTTATCTAAGAGCAACTAACATTATCATAAATTAAGTAGTTTTTTTATTATTTTTTACATTTCTTATAATAATCGTTACAAAAACTTTTTAATTACTGATGCTTACAGAAATTTTTCTTCAAATTACTGAAGAACTGAAGCAAATCGTTTGCCATCCTGTTTCTATTTGCTGACATTTATTATTATAAATTAATAATTTAATACTTTTCTACTTTAACATGCTTCTAGAGAAATTAATTTAACACAGAAATAAATTAATTAAAGCTAAGTATCAAGAATAAGTTTCAATCATATAATCAATCCATCCTAAGTAGTTATAAACCATGGTGTAAATACCATATTTATTTTTTCTACCACAACCATCTCCGAAGCTAGTTATTCCTTGAATACTGTAACCTTTAGCGCCCGAAGATTTTTTTGGTGGACACATTAAACCACCCCCACTATCGCCTGCACACGTATCTGCCGCTCCCGACGCCCAGCCGGCACAAAACATATTAGGAGTTAGCAAATATCTTTTATACGAACGTGTGCATGTATTCCAATCAACCACCGGTATCTAAAAAAAAATAAACGTTGAAACTCCATCTACTAGTAGACTGGGTGCATAATAGAAAAATCGGGATGATCGTATTGAACCCATCTTTTGGCAATACCGAGTATTGGCAATTTGAGTACCACCGAACACAAAAATCTGATTGGCTGCCAAAAGCACTGGCTTAAGACTTCAGGACTGTTAAATAAACTTGTAATTGTTGAGGAAAGCGGAAAATTCGCCTGGGAGGGATGCCAAAGTAGATTTTCATGTTCGCTGGCGCTCAATTAGCTTATTCCCAAACGACAGCCTTAATACGATCACCCCGATTTTTCTGTTACAAGCCCATAGCCTATAAGGGGTTGGGCACAGTAGAGCCATAGTCTATCACTACTTACTACTATTAAAATTTACACGCTGGTGATGATGGCTCAAGTGTGCTCTAAGGTAATAGTTAATAGAAAAGAACACTTAACGAAAACTAACCTGAGCTTCGTGTAATTTAGTAGCGCCATATTCGTGAGTGCTATTAATTTTTCCCCATCCCATAATGGAACACATTTCGTAAGTTTCCGGTTGTGTTGTTGGTAAACAAACGACGGGCAATTTCACAGGTTTTGGCAATCTCAATAAAGCTATATCGTTATCCACAGTCATGTGGTTAAAGCGTGGATGTAAATACATTTTTTGTACAGTCATTTCTAATTCTCTTCCATCGATAGCGCTCAAATCGTGCTCGTTTAGGCGTACTTTTAAATAACTTCTAACACAGTGTCCTGCTGTTAAGATCCACCTTGGTGCAATTAGGGTACCGGCACAAAAGACTTCCTTAAAAAAAGAATTAGTTACTTATTTTAATATTAATAGCAATAGCAAGTGTTTTAATGGGAAATCACAAACGTAAGGAAGTTATAGTCTAGTCAAAGAAGAAGTTGTAAAAGACATGGAAGAGGGTAGAATTTGAGTTCTTGGTTTAAGAACGATTTTTCTCTAGAACCTACCGCCGTTTTCGAGATATAAACGAAAATCCCAAACACAGAACCTTTCCACCCCTCCCGCCCTTAGCAAAAAGTTAGGACTAGTATTTTTACCTCCTAACTTTTCCACATTCCTGGAGAAGCCCTTTTTCATGTCCTCTACAACACCCCTTCTTTGAGAATTTATTGACTAGACTATTTATGATTTAATGAAGGATCCAAGGAACTAAATTGGTAAGCTTTACTCTCGGTAGTTTGTCAATTCCTTCGGAGAGGCTCCCTTCACAACATATTCTACATTTACCAATAAGGACGAAAAGCAAGTGAAGTGAAGGCATTGGTTTTATAAGGACATGAGATGCACCAGTCCAACGTAGCCTTCAGTAGTTGATAGTTAATTTCCCTTTCTCTAAGCTAATAAATACTATTACGATTTTTTAACGTTTTTTACTACTACGAGCGCATTAATGAAACGCAAGTGACAATCATTAATTAACGTTATCTAAACAGTTAATTAGTAGTGAAATGGAAGAGTAGTAGTTAAATTTTTTTCTGTTAATTACATTTCTTGTGTATTTAATTATAAATTATATTACCCTATATCTATTGATAACAGCCACGTGCCATGGCCACTTATATTTTTTAGCTTCGGTTCCACCAATAATTTTCAACATTTTTGTCTTTTTTCTCGCTTGACCGCACTTCCTAGGACGCACTGAATGGTGCTGAGATTCCAACTTTTCTTGTTTGTTGTACTGGTACTTTGCGATATCTGTAAAAAATCGGTTTAAACAAAAATTATTTTAGTAACGAATGGGAGGGGGAGGGGGATTTTTCCACCACATCATAAATTAAGGCCTGTCCACACATACAGGCCTTACCTTCCGGTTTGGCCTCTGCTGGAGGTCTGAACGCTGTCCAGATGCTCCGGTTTAGCCTGTACAGTGTACAGACCGCCTGAACGATGTCCACACGCAGGCGATCTACACAGGCCAAATCGGAAAGCAAGTTATTTAATTTTTCAAAAAGGACGTGATCCATGATGTCAAAAAAAGTTAGCTAGAGGTTCTAAGTCCCCCTTCCCTACTGCTGAGGACTAAGGTAATTGTTTTATGATCTAATAATAAAAGGTATAAACATAAACACTTGCCCTGGTAGTCTAATGACTAGCACTGCTTTGCAGGATACTGGAGCTTTAAATGTATAGTGGACTTACCTTGGTATCCAACTCTTCTATTATTTAAATCCATAAGATTAACAACATACTTTTCGCATTTAGAATTGTCGTAGTAACAGTAAGCCGATTGCCTTTGACGCTTGCGTTTACATTTCTTCGCTTTTTTACATACTCTCATCCTAAAAGTACGACACTGTCTTGAACATTTAGACCACTTGGACCACTTACTCCAATTATGTTTAGGAACACCTCGAGCTTTCACCATACCGCTCTGAAAAAAATTTAAAAATTAATTTTTAACAATTTATTACCAAACGATACCAACATCGACTTGATGAACTACATGAAAATCGTCGCGTTCGATTTTACGTCTTCTTTTTCTTTGACATCTCTTTTTCAAACAGGGTCTCTCTTCAATTAATCGAGATTTTTTACATTTAGGACTTATGCACTTTTTCATCCGTCTTTGTAAACAGTCTTCGCATCTTGACCACGGTGTCCACTTGGTAAAAATTGGCAGCAAGTTAGTTTCTGAATGATTGGGCAGTGTTTCCGCTACGTCGTGAGTGATGTCTTGTGATTGGAAGAATGGACTCGAGATTGTCTGAAAATAAAAAAAAATAGTTTCAATTCAATAAATTCCAAAACGCAAAAGCAGTTTCAATCTTAAAGGCGGAGACACACGCACAGGTTTTACTCCGGCTTGACCTGTGGAGGCTCGTAAACCGGAGCGTCTTTAAATTGTTCAGAAGGCTTGATCAGGCAAAGCTGCATATGTGCAGGCCAAAACTGCGTAGGCAAGCTGGAGTAAAAGTCTGTGTATGTGTCTCCATTTTTAAGATTGGAGTCGTATTGGATGGGTTCACACTACGTGTAATAAAAATGTCTTAGTACTTGTACAGTCAGCCTCACAATTAATGGCCACACTGGCTATACGTTTATTTTGCCAACAAGTAGTAAATCAACAACCTCCCCTTCTGTCCTTTTGTCGTTGTTGGCTATTAACCACCCTGGCTATACGCCAGGATGGCCAATAATTGTGAGGCTAACTGTACAAGTATCTGGATTTAGGGCAAGTAGGTGTCTACACCTACAAGTTTTTATTCCATGGTCCGTTAACGGTGCCATTTGAACAAAAGATTGGTGTTATGTCGACAGGCGACTGATTTCCAGTCAAATCACAGGTATGAATCACTGATGGATCTAGTGACTGGACCAATGTAAACCCAGCTTTAGTGGTTAAGCTAATCCATTTACTATACCGGTCTTAAGTTAATCACAGACTTAATATTTAATTACCATAAATTTCTAAGGCAATAAATATTTTTTTATTAAACGTTCATTAAAAGGCGCACCACGCTTATTTATATTTAAATTCAATTCAATTAAAATGTCTTAATAAAAACTTACGAGTTAAGTAAATGAATAGATGCAGTTGAAGCACGCAATGTTATTTTATCTAGATTTAAATCGTCGAAAGTTATGTGTTTGGCATTTTACCAGAAAATAATTTATATGAAATTTACTGGCAATTATAAGAAACGTAATTAATTTTACTAAGTTTATTTTTAAATAGGGGCTGCTTAAGTACAACAACCTTCTTAAAAATAATTTATTTTGAAAAATCAAGAGCAATGATGTGTTTTGTGTTTTTTCAAATTCGTAAATCAAGTTTTAGAGGGCTACAATTTAAACCAAAAAGTTTAAAATAGTTTCAATGTAACATAAAAGCACAATAAATAAGTAAAGACGATGTACAGGGTGGCCGAAACTTATAAGATCAGTTACACGTAGAATATTTGGAAAAAGAGCTCGGATACGTCGATTTAGATTTTGAATTGCGCTTTTTTTACACGAAAATAATTTATACAGGGTGACTTATTAGGTCTAAATCGACGTGTCCGAGATTTTTTTATGATTTTATATGCCGTTGAAGTTGCAGGAGTTTAGAGTTAGACGGTCAGTTGGGATTGAGAGGGCGAGGAGCCCTAGTTAACGACTCATCGTAAGGGAAGCGCGAATTTAACTCGTAATTTAGTGTAAAGTGTAACAGCAGCACAATGAGTAAAAATTTATTATTGTAATAAATATGTATTTTATTGGAACTCTTGGCGTATAATTACAAACCCACAAATACGCTGGTACAATCTGAGAGTCCCTCAGAATTTACGAGAGCAGTCTTGACAACACCCTGTATAGCATGATAATAAATAATAATGGAAACCCAAGTATCCTAATATCCGAAGTTTGAGAAAGCCGATGTGATATAAAGACTATCAGGAAGAAATTCCTAAAGAATGGTTAGAATCGACATTCTTCGTCTTACCTCAGAAGACCAAGAGACCAAACGGTGTACCTAATAACTAATAAGGAACAATCAGTTCAATGACTCAAATGTTGAAAATTTGTCTCCAAATTGATACACCTACGAAAGGAAATGTTTGATTTTATCGCAATATGCCGGCAACCCTGTATAAAGCATTTCAAAGTTGAAAGCTTTTACTGTGCTTTTATTATGTTTCCATTATTTTATTTCGAAGCTCAACAATGGCTCTCTCGAGAGATGGGTCCATTATTAGTTACAATTACTCATTGTTTTGTGATGCATCTAATAAGCATTCCATTCTACTTTTATTTTTTTACAAAATTGTGCGCCAACACATTCTGTGCAATGTCTAAATTATTTTATAAGTGCACTTGTCAAACTTGTTATCAACTTGGTAAAATCTCATGTGCATAAGCGGATAATTATAGAAATTTAATAATTGAAAACATTACAGAAGTTGAATAAATTCAAGGACAGCACTAATATTAAAAAAGTTGCATGCATAAATTTGCAAATTCTATCAATAAATTGTTGGTATTGAAATTAAAACAGGAGATACTGTTATACAATGTGTCCCCAGATGGACCTAACTATACTTGTGAACTTCTTCATTTTTCATTTTTAGAGAAAAGATTATTCTTTATAAAGAGTTTTGCTTCTTCTGAAAAGTCCTTTGCCATAATCAAAATGTCGATATAACATACATGGTGTCTAAAAAATAGGGAAACGTTAAATTGTGATAAGAGTAAAGTACTAGTTCTGTGAGAAAAAATTAAAAATGTTAAAGGAAAAAGTTGTTTCTAATGATAATAGGAGCTCAGATATGAATTTTAAGTATTGTATCTCAAAGTTGATATTTTTGACTTCTTTAAAATAAAAGCAGTAGTAATTGTATAAACTTTACTAAAATGCATAATTTAGTGATTTAAAACATGAACACAAACAATAATAACATCGATGATACTCGATAATACTAGATTTTCTGTATAAATTAATATTTCTTACTAGACTATGATGAGGAAGAAAAATGGGGGTGATCGTATTCAGGTCCATGTTTTGGGAGTAAGCTATTTGAGTGCTGGCTAACACAAAAATATGGTTGGCTGTCCAAAGTACTGACTTAAGGCTTCAGGATCCTTCAATGAAATTGTTAGAGAAGAAAAAAAGAAAGAAATATGAGAGCATTCGGGAAGCAACTTTGTAATTTTTACATTCTTAAAAAAAAATCGAAAAAGAAAAATTGGCTGCTCTCTAGAGTGGCTCTGAGAGCGTAGCAGCCGTTCTGAAATTAACGTCTTTATGCTACACATACACTCGTAACTCATAAACGGTATTTGGGTTGCTCATTGTCAAAGTAACTACTTTTTACATAAAAAGTAAAATTTTACTTTGGCATTCCTCTCAGGTGGGTTTCTCGCCCTCCTTACCAATTAGAAGTTTATTATTAACAGTCCTGAGGCCTTAAGCCAATGCTTTGGGCAGCCAACCAGATTTTCGTGTTCGCCAGCACTCAAATAGCTTATTCCCAAAAGATAAGCCTGAATACGGTCGGTCAGCCCCTCGACGTGCTTCATTAAAAAAGTAAAAAATATCAACTTTGAGATACAATACTTAAATTTCATATCTGAGCTCCTATTATCATTAGAAACAACTTTTTCCTTTAACATTTTTAATTTTTTCTCACAGAACTAGTACTTTACTCTTATCACAATTTAACGTTTCTCTATTTTTTAGACACCCTGTATGTTATATCGACATTTTGATTATGGCAAAGGAATTTTCAGAAGAAGCAAAACTCTTTATAAAGAATGACTTTTTCTCTAAAAATGAAAAATAAAGAAGTTCACAAGTATAGTTAGGTCCATCTGGGGACACACTGTATATAATTTTATAGCGCACGTTTACATCATCTCTAGAACCCATTTTCATCATTTTTTAGACCAAGATCAAGCAAAAGGACACAATTACACTAGAGTCGGTACTTTTGGTCTCGGTTAAAAATTGAGCAGGGTTTCAAAATTCAAATTAACCAACCCTACGTGTAAAGTCTATTGGTAACCGCGTTTAGGGTTAAACAAGTAGTAACTTCGCTTAACCGAGACTCAAAGTAAGGTTAAGTCCACTACACATGTTCAGTTCAGTTCAGTACAGTTCAGTTTGCTTGTACAGCCTGTACAAGCAAACCGGAGCGTCGGTAGATCGTTCAGGCGGTCTGCATAGTTTTGGCCTGCAAAGGCCTTCCGTAGTAAAAAAGTATCAGGCTTTAGTAACGAGTACATTCAGCAGCATCTTCTCTTAAAACGAAAACATAACTACGACAGGCTTGTGCAGGTTAAAACTGCGTAGGGTATTAAATAAAACTACGCGATTAGCCAAGGTCACTGTCGGATTTGCATCCACTTGCTTACACACTTAGATTTTTCGGCCTCCGCTTGAAAATTTTCAAACAAAGCATGAAGTTCCACAGATGGCCTGAACGCCAGACATTTACTTGTGCTGTGCACTCTCGTTTCGCCTTTAGAGCTTTACTAAAAATACTTTTGCGCTTGAAAATTGACAAAGTCTAATAGCAACACTAAAGGCCGCGCCACACACATAGGATTGCCTTCCGGCTTGGCGCAAAATTACTCCAAATGGTAAGACAGTAGGGACTAAAGCCTGCACCACACACAGAGGCTTGCTTTCCGGTTTAACCTGTGCAGGTTGGCCTACAGGTTTAAGAAAGATTACTCCAAATAGTAAAACTGTACGGACTAAAGCCTGCGCTACACACAGAGGCTCACTTTCCGGTTTAGGCTGTGCAGGTCGACCTACAGGTTTAAGAAAGACTACTCCAAATGGTAAGACAGTAGGGACTAAAGTCTGCACCACACACAGGGGCTTGTTTTCTGGTTTGGTCTATGCAGGTCGGTTTAACAAAATCAAATTGTCTGTAGGCCCTTATCCACTCAAGATGAAAATTCAACAATAATTCATCTAAATCAATTTTTAAGCATATTTTAAATTATTGGTAAACTTTGAAGTGTTCCTAACGTAAATTAAATAAATTGGTGCAAAGGTGAAGGTTTGATCGCCACTCAAGGCAAAAATTAGTCAATAAAAAATTAATTACTGCAATTATCGTATCATGAACTCGCTATTAAAAATCATAATATTTACATTTTTATCCTCCTATTTCTGTTATCTATAACATATTAATTTTATCATAATGAAGTATTTTTATTATTAATAATCATAATAAAACTAAGTGCTAAATTTCGAAAAAGTAATTAAAATCTACTTGTCGACATTCCATTTTTTGCAAGCTGCTTTAATATAATGGGTAGGTAGTTTATAAGAATGACATTCTTAGCATTGTTGATTTTATCATTACATAATAGTATTAAATGTCTTCCTGATGTAACAATACTAGAAAAACCTATATTTGTACTTATCGAGATCTAAAGGCGGAAATAAACGATTAGACTGTTACTACTGTGCAGACCAAAACTTTGCAGGTGCCTGAAACATCTACAGACGCTCCGATCTACATGTATGCAAGTTCTAAGCGTTTGTAGCTGGCTTAGCTGCACAAGCAAGTAGGCCTATCACTTTGCTTCCACACTGTCCACACATGCTGGCTTTTACTACGTCAGGCTTGTGTATGTCAAAACTGCGCAAGCCACTGCGCAAGAACGATATGCAGACGCTCCGGTCTGAGCGTCTGTAGCGGCCGTTAGCGAAAAAAATTACTGTTTGTAATACGGATATATATGGAATACAGCTCGAGATGTTATGATGTTATGCCAATACAGATTTTCAAACCAACATGATGACCAAAATTGACCATATAGTATTCAGTGTAAGCTGCAGGGTTCAAATTACCCTTGGAAGTCCTTAGTTGTCTTCCTTACTAATTTTGTATCCTCCTGTCTTTGCATAAGAAAATTTATTTTATTACAGATTTCCTCAGAGATTTATGGGTTCCCTTTTAATAAGGTGAAGAATCTATCTACTGTTAATAAGGAGTGCTTCTAAAGGCCCGTCTACATACACAGGACTTGCTTTCCTGTTTGGCCCGCACAGGCCTGATCGGAGGCTTGTGCCGACTAAACCGGAAGGCAAGACCCGTGTGTGTGTGGACAGGCCTTTAAGACCACCATCGCTATCATTGGTATGTAGGTCCCAAACTGCTGCTGTACTTAATAAAACTCTAGATCTACATTTAAATTAAATCAAACAATGTGCATTCAACCTATTCTTAGAATATTGTTACATGACGGCTATAATAATTTTTAGTACAAAAGATGACTTTTCACTCTTGAAGTTCTAGTTACATGAACTACTCTACACTCAGCAGGAGATAGCATGACTTGAAATTTTTATGAATAAAATCAAGTTGTTGAACGGCTTGTGGTAGTTGAAAGAAAAGAAAAGTTATAACAACTTATAATACAATTAGAAAGTGCACTTATGAAAATTAACATAAATAAAGAAAAGTATTTTTTTTTAATATTTAAATAAGGCTGTTACGCACAATTTTTATAATCAATAATTCAATAACCACATAATATAACGGATAATTATTTTACTCAATGCTAATTTAATGAATTCATCAACTTGTTAATGAACTCGAAATTATATCTGTTTGTTTTCTTTATGCATTAATATTATTATTATTAAATTATTGGTGTTTATTTTATTATATTTTTTATATCTTTTGAATTATTTATAATTTTAAAAGTTCATTCGTACTTTATTCTTCTTTTAGCCTTACTTTATAGTACGTATAGAACTAAAATACTAATTTATATCATCCTTGAGTAACCCTAAAATTTTACTACATACACTGACCGTGAGATGGACAACAAAGCTGTGAACCTATTTACACTTACCCTTTAAATTCAAAGTCAAGAAAGTCTCTAAAAGGGCTTTAATATACACAAAACGTGACCGGAGCTCTGGGTTCTGGAGCTCTGGAGCTTCTCTATTCATTTTAGAAAAAAATCTTCAAATAAAAGTTTTAACGCATAAAATTCTATATTTAAAACAATAAACCAAAATAATTTTTGATGCTTAATAACGTCAGAAATTTAATTTCAGTCAACCGTAAGTTAACTTCATACATCATGATTCATGAAGCTCAAAGAGAATTTACTAAAAGTCCATATCTGTATAAATTATATTAGAAATACAAACATCAATGACCATTGACTAAGGAGCATTTTTGACATTTCAAAAAATGTTGAAGCGACCAAAAATTTGAGCAAATTAAATTCAAGTTAAAACTCATGGTGATAATTGGTTTTTTAAGAATTTAGGAAATACATGCTAATGTCTCGAGGGGCTAAGTACTCAGTACGGTAAAACCAATAGGTATATCATAAGAGCCTCATAGCACATAAAGTGATTCAGCTAAAATATTCCAGACAATTTTTCACTAAAATCAATCAAGAAATCAAGTAAATTCGAGATAAAATGACTCATTGTATTTTTCTCCAGAGTTGGAAATTTTAATACAAAATGTAAACAACTCCATCATCAAGTAGTATAATTGTTAATCCTTTAAGAAGGCATTTTCTAGGCATAATTCTACCACAGATGCAATGAAGAAATAGAAATAATAGAACCATACAAGATTTTTCACATTTTCATCATGACGTCATATTATGCTATAAAATGTAAAACATGAACCGACAACTTAACGTGCCCTCCGAAACACGGTCATATTGGTCATCCATCCAAGCCCGGGGAACCAAGGCTGCATTGTGATAAAAGCTGGTTTAATGATATACCTTTGCACTCTATGCAGTCGACAATTTAATGCCAACTTCTCTTGAGAACTCATTCTGAATGAGCGATTAAGAACTCATTCTATCATAATTTACTTCAATTATATCAATCAAAAATCAATACAAATCGAATCAATTGAAATAATATTTTTTATATAAAGTGGCACAATTTCAACGTTTTCTTAATTGAAATTTGCTACACATTTACTACGTGACACAAAAGGAGATACAAAAAAAATGTAATTTGCGTGTTACTATTTGGAAATTTAAGTAACTGACTAAAATAAGACCTGACCCGCATAATTAAATTACCACAATGAATTAATTTAATTTAATCGCCAACAATTCAATAAAATTGAACTTATAATTCATAATAGTGTGTGAAGATATTAGTTTTTGTATTCACCGATACAGGGGTGCGCACAGGAGGTGGTCCACTAGGCCCTTACCGCTTGGACATAATATATCAAAACCATCAACACAAATATGTTATTAAACATCTTGACCCCAGCGCTCGGCTGAATCGCCCCCAAAATCTTGTGTACGCCTCTGACTGGTCAGGTAGGTATAGTCCGACACTTATGAGAAGAATTAAGTGGAGCCAATATCTTGCGTAGTATATGGAGGAAGCGAGTGCTCTCTTTCTCTCTATATATACAGGGTGATTCATGAGGAAGTGCAAATATTTTGGGAGGTTGTAGTATGGATTATTCTGAGTAAAAAATGTCATATGAACATGTGTCCTATTGTCAATAGATACAGAGATACGGTCATTTTAAGATGTATTAAAATATAAAACAAATAACTTATTGTTGATTTTTAATACTAACAATTAAAATTAAATAAATTTACAAGACGGTTCAAGAACAGGTAAACACCCGAGACGAATTATTGCTCACTCGAATTGTGAATTGTGCGGCGCTCATAAAGGAACGCCAATATGATATTAGAAAAGTAGCAGTAGTATTACAAAGGGCATTGAGGTTGGCTGTGGGATTTTTGAACTATTACTGTAAATTTGTTTATTTTATTGTTTATAGTATTAAAAATCTACAAAAAATCATTTGTTTTATACTTTAATACACCTTAAAATGGCCGTATCTCTGTATCTATTAACAATCGGACACATGCTCATATGACATTTTTGACTCAGAGTAATCCATACTACAACCTCCCAAAATATTTGCACTTCCTCATGAATCACCCTGTATATCTTTAAAATTGATGCGACCAGATGTTACCAGACACATTTTCGTTATAGCACATTGACTTCGTCCTATTCTCCTCATAAGTTTCGGACTTTAGATATTGTGATCAATGATCAACCTCTGACCCTTTACTGCCACTAGCTAGCTTATGATATGTCATGGTACACTTATTTTATTGCTCAGAAGCAAGCAAGGCAATGCTTGCTGGGAAATCTATGGATCAGGGATGAAAACAATTACCGCCCATAAGTGCTAGAGCGACTCTCTTCATCATATGCATAGTGCCCCAACGGAAGACCTAAAACGAACCCCTTTTGCCGATGCTAAAACGCTCGTAAAACTGATGTAGAGAACGCATTATACGATTTTTACATTTTCAGTTTTCTCAAACCATTGTATAGTAGATAATTGAGATAAATTTCAAACGAGGTACAGAAGATCCCTTTTTGCAATTTAAAAATTTTGAGTTCATAGTGTCCCTAGCGCCATCTTCGAATTTATAAAAACCAGTTTGATTGGAAAAAATACTTCATTTGGTACAGTTTAACCGTACAGTTTAAATTTTTTAATTTATTGAAAAATTATAGGGGAGGGGGGCTTTAGATGCACACTGTATTAATTTATTCGATCTGTAGATATGTCGGTGCTGTGATAGATAATAATACGATAGTACGACCTCTTACAAACTTGGAGACCTTGTGTGAAAGCTTATGAGAAAAGACTAGTTACAGTGTCGGTCTGGCAGGTCGGCAAGTCGGTAATTGTTGACAGAGCTAAATGCTTTTGAGGGGCCAAATAGGGTTGCATAGAAACAAGAAATCTCGACTCGACTAGTTATTTCTTGCCTTGTCTTGAATAGCAAGACAAGAAAAAAATTTTTTCTTGTCAAGAATTGTACGAGACAAGAACGTCCGATTATACGTTCGGGATGCGTTGGAATTATTTTCTTATAAAGTGGGGCCTGTACCTACAACAAAGTAGTCACGTAGGTTTATAGCGTATTTCTGAAGGCACTGTATTTTTGAAATTCGTCTGCAAAAAATGATGTTCCAAGCAAAGCGTAACTTGCTTACCGCCTCGCTCCGCGCCGCTTTTCTCTAAATGAAATAGTGCATCTCTGGCTTCTTTTACAATCATTTGGTGGACCACTTAATCAAGATTATCAAACCTCAAATTGAGTCTATAATACACAATCAACTACTGAGAATTATCAAAAAGTCGGTGTCACGTGACAGAGGCAATTTCCACTAAATTGGGCTTTAGGTAAGGGATGTGATGAGTTCTAAATTTTCATAAAAGCTTTGGAAGACATTTAAAAGCCATTAACGCCTAGCGTCGTCATATGACGACAGACAAGTTTAGTGTTTTTTGACCTTTAGCAACTTTTTTTATATAGGAATGTTTAGATCAGGCAAAGAAGAAAGGCTACTGCACTGCGAAAAGTAGTAGGTTGTTTTCACTGCGTACTAGGTTAATATGGAACCTACCTATTTTCTTCGTTAATTTAACAGTTTGAAATCGGTTGTTTTCGTAAGTTGTCGGTTGTTTTAACGTTCTTGCGGAGTACAAACAACTTTTTGGTCAGTAAATTAAACTTTTTTGTCAGTAGATTCAACAGCTTCGTCATCAACCGACGAAAAACGGTGATCGGTTAGTTACATATTTTTCTCAGTGTGATGTTAGTAAATTCAAATGAAAATCAGAGACAAATCAGATAAGAAGAGTAAAAGACCACAGTTAAGAATAGGCATAAAATCAAACGATGTGCAGTATACTCTCGTAGAGAAGCAGGCAGAAGGAAAAAATTTTAAAACCACCAGTAGCTAAGTCAATCCTTTCTCTTTAATTTGACACCTTATTTGTAGAAAAACATGGTAGTTATTAAAGATTATTGGGCATAAAAAGTACAATTATAAACGTTGTTTTCTATTTTGGTCATAAATAAGTTGATAAGTGCATCTTTATGGACTAGATTCCAGCTTTAATGAGCTATTACAGCAGGTTTAGGTCGTTTTATTTAAATTCTCATTAACTTCAGTTTGAACATTAGTTCTTAAGGGGGATAGCCACTGTGATGGGTCAAAAAAAAATTTTTTTGTTTTGTCTTAAATCAAAGTTTATATATTCAAAAATATGTGTACAAAATTGCAGGTCAAAATTTAAAACATTGACTAAGTTAGAGCGATTTTAGTGAGAGCAGGTAGGCCGACTGTTTTTCGCTTGACCTCCCGATCAGAATGTTACACCTCTTAGTCCCTTAAGAGATTAAGGGAAAATTAAGAGAGCCAACAAGACCCCTGGAGATGAAGAGGAAGAACCGTCATATGGTCCAGGATTCGATAGTTTAATATAGGTACGAAAATTTTAAAAGATACATGATTTCATTGCGAGAGAAATGGAGTGGAAATGGAAAACTTTCAACGCATTTTTCTCGAAACGACTTTTGTCAAACTGGTCGCATCGATAACTCGGACAATTCTTAACCGATTTTTAATTTATTTTTTTTGTTTTGTTCGTCTTAGTAGTGGCTAAGGTTAAGCGTAGCCGATTTTGAAAATTTTGTTTTTTACTTTTTTTTAAACTGTTTGAAAACAAAAAATAACGGTCGAAAAAATGAAAATATTTTCAATCGGTCGCCATTTTGTGAAAAATCAAAATAAAAAAAAACGGCTACGTACAACGATAACTACATTCATACAGATTATAATAATTTTTTTTTGTCAGATTACGGGCTTTTGAAAAATCGATGCGACCATGGAAGGGGTATTTTTGTTCAGGATCTACGGCATCGTTTATATTGTTGAAACTATTTAATATTTTTTAATACAAATTCGTGGAAACATTATTGGATGTGTACTTAATAAAATAAAAAGAACCCGATCCAAAAATTCCTTTATTTACCCGGTCAAAAAAATTCTTGAAAATCATTCATTTTTTCGGCCGTCACAGTGGCTCTGGCTATCCCCCTTAATTTCTATAGATATCTTAGTTGCACATGAAACTATTCATTGAAAAATTCCTATATTAAGGGAAAGTGGTAAAAGTTATAGACTGAGGGTCAGGAAGTGCATAGGAAATAATAAAAATTGTATCCAAAACTTAAAAGCGAATTCAAACTCAAATAGTATACACTTATACAGGGTGCCCAATTGAAAAAATTACGTAGTCATTTGCCTACTTCAGAAAAATGAAAAAGTGCGTTCATCAAATTCTAAGTAATTATTATTTAGCCCTGAGTACCAAATTCCGTTTTAGTTTTTAAAACGTATTTGAACTTATTACACAGCTTGTAAACTTTTTACACACATTGTATGCTGAATAACCTCCTATTCTTTCAAAATAAATAATTAAAAGGTGAGTAATATTGACACTAAGCCAATTTATTCATAAATCTCATCCATCAAAAACAAAACTCAAGTTCAACTAACTATTCTTAAACAACAAAAAAAATTTTTCAATCGAACTCTAAAAAATTTTCCCCAAATTTTGCAACGCTTAATTAATCCCAATTTGTTAATTTTATCAATCGGAACCGGAAATAATAAGGTATAGTATTTCAAAAAGTAATTCTATTGTTATTAAAAATAACCTCATAAATTTTCAAGTACAATGTACGACCTACACGGTAGCTTACATAATCGTTTGTTATCATAAAGAATTTATTTATTTTCCCACAATTAAATTGAAAATTCATTTAATTATTTTTTAATAAAAAAAAGAAGTTCTTTTATTATTATCTAATAGCAACTTATTAAGGATTAAGTATCGATTCTTATCCTTTTTTGTTTACTAGAGAGTATTTAATTTTGCCATTTAAGTCAAAACATGATTTTAATTCAGCAAATTTGTTATAGGTCGGTTGATGCTATAGTAAGAGAAAGGAAATCTTAGATTTTCATCTATTTATGCCAGGGTCGGATCGGCTATGCCGATAACTCACCTCAAAATGCATTTAATTAATCAAATTTGAGTTGGCCTCGAGTTTGGATTAGATAAAACCATTATTTATCGATGTAAAAAGTTGCAAAAATTTCCCAAGGAGATAAAAATTTATGTTGGTCTGTGATAAAGACACTTAAGGGCCTCTCAAGTCTGATGAAAGCCTGTTGTTATGAGACCTCTTGTTCATTCATTCATTGCCTACATCACATCCGATTTAATAGGCTGGATTCTTTGCCCATAATAGGTAGAACTTCTTCGACAATGTTCTATGAGCGGCCCTGCCATCATTCTGTGCTCTAGTTGTAGTTGGTCTTGACCTGTTATAATTTTGATTTTTTCAAGCAGTTGTTTACATGTTCTAATGTGCCCCAATATGAGAGTTCATATTTAAATTATTTGGGCCACGCTACTGGGAATTTAAAATCCCAAAAGATCCAAAGATGGTAAATGGTAATACACTAATACTAGCTGATGGGTTTTAGAAATAGAATCCTCTTAGTCCTGTATCTGTACCTATTTGCTGAAATAGCCAGGAATAGAGAACATCAATCAGCTGTTGGAAAGTGTTCTATCGGTTGAATCCGCCCATTAGCAACACTTCAATGTGTTAAGTTAGGTCAGCCATGTGGAGTGGAGGAGTCATTTGCACAGTCATTTTGGTTTTATTTCTAATCTTTTCATTTCGACTTTTCCTCGAGTTTTGTATACAGTGTGATTGAAAAAACGTGATAATGCAGATTTCTTGGTTATTATTAAAGATAAAAAAAAAACTCGTTCAGGTAACTTATAGTACTCAAGAAGCTTGTTATTTTGGTCAATTCAAAAGTACCAGTGGAATTAAAACAAAAGAGTAACGTTAGTTAGGTTCATTTTTTTAAATGGAACGTGTAGATTTTTTCTACATATTCTTCAAGAGTATCAAATTCTCTTTACAGTGATACTAAATAACAATACAATATTTGAAAAAATAAAGTCGTAATAAGGTTTTAAAAAATGAATCTAGTAACCCTTATAACGTTATAACCATAGCACAACAATCGAAACAGTCGTTATTTATTTGTTTTAATACTTATGCAACTTGATAGTAGATGTTTTTGTATTTTTGATTGTTATCGATTGTTGTGCTATGGTTATAAGGGTTGCTAGATTCATTTTTTAAAACCTTATTACGACTTTATTTTTTCAAATATTGTATTGTTATTTAGTATCACTGTAAAGAGAATTTGATACTCTTGAAGAATATCTAGAAAAAATCTACACGTTCCATTTAAAAAAAGGAATCTAACTAACGTTACTCTTTTGTTTTAATTTCACTGGTACTTTTGAATTGACCAAAATAACAAGCTTCTTGAGTACTATAAGTTACCTAAATAAGTTTTTTTTCTATCTTTAATAATAGCCAAGAAATCTGCATTATCACGTTTTTTCAATCACACTGTATATTATATTATTTTTAGGCGTTAAGAGTTTCACAATGGTTCTTGAGCTTAAGCCATGACAACTATCGTGCTTCAAAAACAGAAGTTATGAGTGAATTCGCAGTCCAATTACCTCAAAAAAGGTTGCAATTCTGTTAGGATTGATGCTTTGTATCTTAGCTGGTGTCCAGATTTGAAACCTTAGTCAAGCTGGGAATTTACACAATATGAGTTCGGAGGATTCAGTTCTCGCCTCACACCCGCAACACATATCATTTTTGACGTTTATTATACGTATGATTTTGTTTAGAAGACCACTGAGCACAGGCCTAGTATCATTCTCGAGTAATCAGTATTTTGATTTCCCCAGGTTAATGAAGAGGTTCTGAATTTCCCATTGCTTGTATGCTTGTTATATCCTCATGGTGATTTCATAGTCATTTATATTTAGTATATTTAAGATTATAGATTACCAAACAACCCTACGGCCTAATTACATGATAACTTGAACTGACAGCTTAACGTGCCGTCCGAATCACAGCCAACAATTTTAAGCTTCATTCGGATAAGATTAGTGCAGTTGCAGTGTACTTGTAGTGTATTTAGTAAGGTAATTCTTAAAGTCGAGCGTTCACATAAACTTGCAGTTGTATAAGTAGAAAGAAGGCGCATTGAGGTGTTAACAATTTCTGGATATATAATGCCCAAAACATGTTTTACAAGAATAGCAGCAGCCATGATCAACATTAATATTAAAAAACGTATTTTTAAAAAATATTATTACAATTTAAATGATCCCTTTATAGTTTTTAGAGAAAAAAAAAATAATTACAACTGACGTTTATAAACATCACATAATGCGCCAGCGCACGTCGTGTCTCGTGTGTTTTCATTGGGTGCTTGTATTTCGCTTGCAGTGGTAGTGCAGAAAGTTAAAACCTATGTAGCTTTCACGAACCGTGCTACCGCTTACCAATTCCACTAAGTTTATGTGAACAACGCGGTAGAACTAGACGGCTTTAACTTTCTACACTAATCCTGCACTACCAATGCAACTGCACTCTTGCTTATGTGAATGATACTTTAGATGGTGACCCATCCAAGCACTATCCCGGCGAACCAACACTGTACTGTGAAAAGCGCTTGGTTTCGCGATATACGCTCCTGCTAAGCGGTCGACTGTTTATATATAGGTGTTTAGTGAGCCGTAGGAACACCTTCACTTTGCAATCAACAATTTAGCCAACAAACCTCTAACATTTTCACTGCAAGTAAAACAGGTCTAAACAATAAAGACCTAAACTCCCCACTCAGTTCCTGATGTTCCTGGAGTATGGCAAAAGTTTTAGGTTAGAAGATTGAGCCATATGGCTTTCATCATAAGTTTTCACCTATCACCTCAGAAAGCAAAATAGACTTGCTTCAGTTCCAAAAGTAATAAATAATATATAGTTGTAAGTAGCAAAGCCTGTTGTGTACTAAACAATTTATCTATGGAATCAAGGTTGGACTGGTCCTGATAAACACAAATGCGTGCTGGGTGGTTTATAAGGGTCTTTAAAAATACATGAGAGCCCTAAAAACCCTAAAAACAGGTCTAAACAATAAAGACCTAAACTCCCCACTCAGTTCCTGAGGTTCCTGGAGTATGGCAAAGCTTTTAGGTTAGAAGATTGAGCCATATGGCTTTCATCATAAGTTTTCACCTATCTCCTCAGAAAGCAAAATAGACTTGCTTCAGTTCCAAAAGTAATAAATAATATGTAGTTGTAAGTAGCAGAGCCTGTTGTGTATTAAACAATTTATCTATGGAATCAAGGTTGGACTGGTCCTGATAAACACAAATGCGTGCTGGGTGGTTTATAAGGGTCTTTAAAAATATATGAGAGCCCTAAAAACCCTAAAAACAGGTCTAAACAATAAAGACCTAAACTCCCCACTCAGTTCCTGAGGTTCCTGGAGTATGGCAAAGCTTTTAGGTTAGAAGATTGAGCCATATGGCTTTCATCATAAGTTTTCACCTATCACCTCAGAAAGCAAAATAGACTTGCTTCAGTTCCAAAAGTAATAAATAATATGTAGTTGTAAGGAGCAGAGCCTGTTGTGTATTAAACAATTTATCTATGGAATCAAGGTTGGACTGGTCCTGATAAACACAAAAACGTGTTGAACGGTTTATAAGGGTCTTTAAAAATACATGAGAGCCCTAAAAACCCGAAAAACAGGTCTACACAATAAAGACCTATGTTCCCCAGTCAGTTCCTGAGGTTCCTGGAGTATGGCAAAAGTTTTAGGTTAGAAAATTGAGCCATGGCTTTCATCATAAGTTTTCACCTATCTCCTCAGAAAGCAAAATAGACTTGCTTCAGTTCCAAAAGTAATAAATAATATGTAGTTGTAAGTAGCAGAGCCTGTTGTGTATTAAACAATTTATCTATGGAATCAAGGTTGGACTGGTCCTGATAAACACAAATGCGTGCTGGGTGGTTTATAAGGGTCTTTAAAAATATATGAGAGCCCTAAAAACCCTAAAAACAGGTCTAAACAATAAAGACCTAAACTCTCCACTCAGTTCCTGAGGTTCCTGGAGTATGGCAAAGCTTTTAGGTTAGAAGATTGAGCCATATGGCTTTCATCATAAGTTTTCACCTATCTCCTCAGAAAGCAAAATAGACTTGCTTCAGTTCCAAAAGTAATAAATAATATGTAGTTGTAAGTAGCAGAGCCTGTTGTGTATTAAACAATTTATCTATGGAATCAAGGTTGGACTGGTCCTGATAAACACAAATGCGTGCTGGGTGGTTTATAAGGGTCTTTAAAAATATATGAGAGCCCTAAAAACCCTAAAAACAGGTCTAAACAATAAAGACCTAAACTCCCCACTCAGTTCCTGAGGTTCCTGGAGTATGGCAAAGCTTTTAGGTTAGAAGATTGAGCCATATGGCTTTCATCATAAGTTTTCACCTATCACCTCAGAAAGCAAAATAGACTTGCTTCAGTTCCAAAAGTAATAAATAATATGTAGTTGTAAGGAGCAGAGCCTGTTGTGTATTAAACAATTTATCTATGGAATCAAGGTTGGACTGGTCCTGATAAACACAAAAACGTGTTGAACGGTTTATAAGGGTCTTTAAAAATACATGAGAGCCCTAAAAACCCGAAAAACAGGTCTACACAATAAAGACCTATGTTCCCCAGTCAGTTCCTGAGGTTCCTGGAGTATGGCAAAAGTTTTAGGTTAGAAAATTGAGCCATGGCTTTCATCATAAGTTTTCACCTATCTCCTCAGAAAGCAAAATAGACTTGCTTCAGTTCCAAAAGTAATAAATAATATGTAGTTGTAAGTAGCAGAGCCTGTTGTGTATTAAACAATTTATCTATGGAATCAAGGTTGGACTGGTCCTGATAAACACAAATGCGTGCTGGGTGGTTTATAAGGGTCTTTAAAAAAATATGAGAGCCCTAAAAACCCTAAAAACAGGTCTAAACAATAAAGACCTAAACTCTCCACTCAGTTCCTGAGGTTCCTGGAGTATGGCAAAGCTTTTAGGTTAGAAGATTGAGCCATATGGCTTTCATCATAAGTTTTCACCTATCTCCTCAGAAAGCAAAATAGACTTGCTTCAGTTCCAAAAGTAATAAATAATATGTAGTTGTAAGTAGCAGAGCCTGTTGTGTATTAAACAATTTATCTATGGAATCAAGGTTGGACTGGTCCTGATAAACACAAATGCGTGCTGGGTGGTTTATAAGGGTCTTTAAAAATATATGAGAGCCCTAAAAACCCTAAAAACATGTCTAAACAATAAAGACCTAAACTCCCCACTCAGTTCCTGAGGTTCCTGGAGTATGGCAAAGCTTTTAGGTTAGAAGATTGAGCCATATGGCTTTCATCATAAGTTTTCACCTATCTCCTCAGAAAGCAAAATAGACTTGCTTCAGTTCCAAAAGTAATAAATAATATGTAGTTGTAAGTAGCAGAGCCTGTTGTGTATTAAACAATTTATCTATGGAATCAAGGTTGGACTGGTCCTGATAAACACAAATGCGTGCTGGGTGGTTTATAAGGGTCTTTAAAAATATATGAGAGCCCTAAAAACCCTAAAAACAGGTCTAAACAATAAAGACCTAAACTCTCCACTCAGTTCCTGAGGTTCCTGGAGTATGGCAAAGCTTTTAGGTTAGAAGATTGAGCCATATGGCTTTCATCATAAGTTTTCACCTATCTCCTCAGAAAGCAAAATAGACTTGCTTCAGTTCCAAAAGTAATAAATAATATGTAGTTGTAAGTAGCAGAGCCTGTTGTGTATTAAACAATTTATCTATGGAATCAAGGTTGGACTGGTCCTGATAAACACAAATGCGTGCTGGGTGGTTTATAAGGGTCTTTAAAAATATATGAGAGCCCTAAAAACCCTAAAAACAGGTCTAAACAATAAAGACCTAAACTCTCCACTCAGTTCCTGAGGTTCCTGGAGTATGGCAAAGCTTTTAGGTTAGAAGATTGAGCCATATGGCTTTCATCATAAGTTTTCACCTATCTCCTCAGAAAGCAAAATAGACTTGCTTCAGTTCCAAAAGTAATAAATAATATGTAGTTGTAAGTAGCAGAGCCTGTTGTGTATTAAACAATTTATCTATGGAATCAAGGTTGGACTGGTCCTGATAAACACAAATGCGTGCTGGGTGGTTTATAAGGGTCTTTAAAAATATATGAGAGCCCTAAAAACCCTAAAAACAGGTCTAAACAATAAAGACCTAAACTCCCCACTCAGTTCCTGAGGTTCCTGGAGTATGGCAAAGCTTTTAGGTTAGAAGATTGAGCCATATGGCTTTCATCATAAGTTTTCACCTATCTCCTCAGAAAGCAAAATAGACTTGCTTCAGTTGCAAAAGTAATAAATAATATATAGTTGTAAGTAGCAAAGCCTGTTGTGTACTAAACAATTTATCTATGGAATCAAGGTTGCACTGGTCCTGATAAACGCAAATGCGTACTGGGTGGTTTATAAGGGTCTTTAAAAATACATGAGAGCCCTAAAAACCCTAAAACTAGGTCTAAACAATAAAGACCTAAGTTCCCCAGTCGGTTCCCTGTCATTCTATAAAATCGATAAATTCCCATCTAGGCAGAACTGCAGAACTCGGGGCCCTTTTCATGACTTGATTAAAGACTCAGAGCTGTTCAACACTGCACAATTTTTGAATCTTTTTATTATTATTAAATTAATTTCCTTAAAACGCATTCAAAACAACAACAACAAAAACTATTCTAAAGGTGCGAGCCAATTGACAATGACTGTGAGAAATTTTTTGGAAAGAAGCCAAACGCTTTAATTGAAAAATTAGCGGAAAATCGTAGCGACATTTTGACGCTGAGATTTTTCTTCAATTTCATTTGAAATTAAAATTTATAAATAAGTTTGTTTATAACAAGCAACAAATAATTGGTGCTAATTCAATGTTTTTTGCATCTAAAAACCCACTATAGTAATAATAATTTTTTAGATCGTATCAGAGTTCAGTAATTTAACGATAATGAATAAATAATTATAAATAAATACAAAAACATTTAAATACGTACTTGTCGGTTAGCAAAAACTAAACAATTAAAATTAAATACCAATAAAATGAGCAAATATAAAACGCAATTATCTTACCTGATTCGCAAACGCATCGCTCCAAATGAGTAAAAATAAAAAAACAATACAAAACATAATCACAACTTATTCTCAAATTCTCCTCGCATATTTAGAAAAAATAAGTTTTTTCGCAAAAAAACGTTTTATCTAAATCTTATCATTTTAAATGCACAAATTTTTGTTAAAGTGCGCGATGACGCGCTCATGTTTTTTTTCACGTTTTAATTTTAATTTAAAAAAAATCTATTGGTAACCGAGCGAAGAAAAAAATATTTTTGGTGTAAACAACTGACACTTTGGAATCTCTAACACCAACTACTAAGTACCATGCTACAACAATATTAATATCAAAAGTGAGACTGGATTGCATGGCAAGTTTACACAACATTTCAGTCACGTTCTAATATATTCTATCTTTTTTAAACTTACAGACTTGTTTGCATTCCATAAAGGATGTCTAATTAATGAATAATTAATGGAAATTTAATAATTAAAAAAATTATCTTAAATGTTCTTCGAATTATAATTTATCATTTACATAGTTGTAATTTATTTCCATTACTCTTTCCTTCTATATCTAAATTATATCAGGGACGCACTGGCAGATTAAAGGCGTGCACTATATGAGCCCTTTGGACAAATACCTGTTGAACTATTATGAATGAGCTATTTTGGCTGAAATTAGCTAATGAGCCGAATGAGCTGTTCCGAAACTTAACAATAAGTTTTAGTCAGGAGAAAAGGGCTATCCTCTTCATCACTATGGGGCACCTATTTACTCTGACATCATAAGGACCCTATAACATCTTCATGGGTTTTTTCTAAAAAATACAAAAGTTGTTCAAACGAATCATTTCTGCCTATTAATCTAAAGCAAGAACAAGAGCCTTAGCAAAGGAGACGATCTCCCTCGAGCCCTATCGAAAACTTCCTTTTGGGGTAGGGTATTTTGGTTCAATAAAGCTAAGGGTAGGAATGATTATAATGTTTATATTAATTTATTTAAATACTATTGGAAGAAATTTTACTCAATAACAACGATGAAAAATTGATAAACGTTCCAAAATTAAGATTTTGTACTAAGTGTCATCCAATTAACTAATACTAATACACCAAAATAATAAATTAACAAACATTTTAGTTTTTCATTTTTAAATTAAATGAAAATTATTCAACCAAATGCAGTTTAAGTTGGTACCACTGGAAAGCACTTTTTAAGGGCTTTCCAATTATGTATCACAAGTAGGGGGATTCCATTTAAAATTTTGTAATTGGGGTGGCTGAAGCTTAGGGGTAAGTGGGGGTGCATCACTTACTACGTCATTAGATTTCCCCCTCCGTACTACCCAAACGGTTTCGGGCGGTTTTTGATATCTTTTTTAGTTTCAGAGATATAGCCCCTGGCTCCTTTTTAAATTGAACCTTTGTATGTATATTCTAAAACTTTAATTAGAGAACGATCTGCCCCAAGCCTTATGGAAAACTACCTGTTGAGGTGCTGTACTTTGGTTCTGAAACCTATAACGATGGATTGTTTAAACATTAATTTTTATTCAAGAAAAGAGAGTCTTACTCCATCACTTTAGGACACTTCTGACTACTCAGTTATCGTCTAACATAGGAACCTTACAGCATCCCTAACAACTTCATTGAAGGATCCTGATGCCTTAAGCCAGTGTCCGGGAGAGCGAATCAGATTTTTATGTTTGGTGTGGCACTCAAATGTCTCAAATAGCTTATTCGCAAGAGATGGGCCCGTGTAAGAACGCCCAGATTTTTCTGTTATCTGCCCAGGGTTCTAGTACAGTGTTTTCCAAGCTTTTTTTTATGCTATACCCCACCTAGGAGAGTTGAATCGGGTAGAGAAAGGTATAGAGTTGCTCAGGACGACCATTCCTTCATCTGAGAGTTTTTAGAAACAGATCCACTACCCTAGTTAATGTCCGTACTGAGTTCCAAAAAGTACGAGGAGTACCAGTTAGTAAAAGAACTGTAAGAAGAAGGTTGCAGAAATAGGAATTAAGTGCAAGAAGATTTGCATCTGATCCGGAGCTTACCAGGGAACATCGAGGAGAGCGACTTAGCTTTGCTCACAAACACTTAGACTGGGTATTGACAAATGATCCTTTTTACCGACAATGCCAGGTTTTACCTGAGCTCTTCAGACGCTCATCAAAGAACATGGCGAAGGACTGGCGAGAAGTTTGTCCAATTTAATATTGTAACAAGGCTTAGTTTTGATGTTGGGTCAACAATGGTGTGGGGTGGCATAACTTCTACAGTTCATAGTGAGGTAGTCGCGGTAAATAGTGGATGACTGCAAAAAAGTACATTAGAGAGATGGGACATCCTAGAACCCCACGTAGCACATTTTGCTCCATTTGTAGAAGACAGTTTTAAGCAAATGCATGATAATGGTCGTCACCACATAACTAGAATCGTTCACGAGTACTTGGATGAGGTTGAAAGATTTCATTTGATATGGCTTGCAAGAAGTCCTGATCTTAACCCTATCGAATATACTTGAGACATGATAGGAAGACCAGTTCGATCCCGAATTCCTGCTTCTGCCCACTTACAAGAACCAAGTGCAGCAGTAGTATAAGAATGGGAAAAAGTCGACCAGCATGACATTCGACGCCTTTATAGTGAATGCTAAGAGAATGGATTGTAGGGACTAGGGAGGCGTACTTGATTATCAGGAGCCCCAGTTATTTAGTTCGTAGACCTAGAATCTAAAGCCCAAACAATAACATTAATGAAGAAATGTAAACTACCTTTTGTAGTGGTTTATCCTGCAAGTAGGGTGATGCCTTAAGAACTGATGAGACAGGGAAGACAAAGGCATCGTACGATGTACAATGGGTCGATGAGTATTAATAAGTGCTGGAAGTTAACTATTCCTCCACAGTTTATAATTCAGACTTGAGTGCTACGGCGTCCCCAATACCTTCCAGGACAATTTGTACGTATGCAATTTTCTTCTTCTTCTTCTATCTTTCTTCTATCCTACGATCAAAGTTTAAAACATTAAACCCAAAATTTACGAATCCCAAGCAACTATAAGTTTCGTGTGGAATACCATTTCAAATGTTTTCTCTATTTTACTGAATATTCCTTAAATTATTGTATCATTGTCCTTTGTTTTTAAAGCCTACATTCCTACAGTTTAATTAATTTGTGATCAGCAGTGAGTACCCTCATTAAAAATTGGAATTTTCCAAATGGAATGCCCTATACTTTGGCATACGTCATTATGTAAGGAAAATTTTAAACTGTAAATAAAATCAGCACTTATGTTACATATCGAAAATTCCAAAACTTTTATGTCAAAAATATCAAATTGGTAAGACGTAATTAAATACGTCCACTAGCGGGAGGTACATATTTCAAACTAACTGAAGATGGGTTAAGATAACCGGTAAATATCCAGTTGAGGAACATAAAATTTTATATTTGTCATTATCAAGAAAACACGTTTGGACATAATTAATATTTCTAAAAGTAGAAACCCCAACCACTTAATTTATTTACAAAGATTGTGGTTTAAAAAAATTCTCTAAAATTCAAAAAAAATTTCAATTTGTGTTTCCAAAAGTATCACTCAGCAAAAGTACACAAAATTAACCGTTAATTGTCAAGTAATTATACAAAAAACATAACCGCATGTTTTAAATATTATACAAGGTGAGTTAATAAAATTGGGTCAGTCGATATCTCAAATCTCTCCTTTAGTAAATAATAGATGAAAATGGCTTCTACTCCTGTAGAAGCTCCTTCGTTCCTACTTGTGTAGGAACAATTTTTAAATTAATTTTCGTTTTACAGAAATGTACAGTGTGAACGTCGCACAATCTAATGTAGTTTTTTTTAGATAAAACACTCCCTCCCCTCCAGTTCCACTACACTCAGCCTCTATAAAACCGTCTTGATTAATGAGGGGTATATCGACCGAACCGATTGTAGTAAAACTCACCCTGTATATGACTTATTAAAAGAAACAAAAAACAAAAGAATACTCTTATAGGTAATACCTATTATATGTTGAAATCAATTTCCCAATTTGTAATTTGTTCGAATTGGTGAAAAAATTAAAAATGGGAAAATTAAGAAACAATTGAAAAATAGGTCACAGATGTTACTATTTTTTTCTAAATTTAACACAAAATTGTTAGTAATTATGTTGTTAAATTAATGAATAGTTATTTGCGCTCGTCGCAATGTAATTTGGAGCTATTATTGTCTTTTGTATGACTAAAATGTGCTTTCTAAAATAATAGAAAAAAACTATTGTAAACAAATCTGTATAAATAATTTGAATTTCCTTAATTTAACAATTAAAATTTATAATATTCAATTATAATTTTATTTAATTACAAGAACAAATTAATCAAAAATGAACACTTTATAGCCAATGTGATTACAGGTAGAGCGCAATTCTTACAACGATTTCAATCTGAACATAAACGATTGATGGTTTGCAATAATAAGTAATTACTAATTAAATTAAAAAAAAACTAAAAGTACATAAAATTTCACTGATTACAATGATTACGATGTTGCGTGATTTTCAAAATGCACTTTCTCGATTTGTTTGTTTTTTTCACTTTCTGCACATTATTAAATACCGCTGCTGCTCACTCAAAGCAATTAATAAGTTCAAAGTTTTAATTATTAGGTTAACTACATAAATTATAAGCAAAATTCTTGATTTTATGCGGTTCAAGTTTAAACACAAACGGATTTTTTTTTTCTTAATTTTCCCATAACGAAAACTGCGTCATAAATAATAACTTATCTTCCAGTTTAAGAGACCTATCTGTTTTATAATCGATTGTTGCTTGGTCATTTAATTTTTATATTATTGAAGTTTTTCCCGAAGAAGAAAGCTCAAAGAAGAACAATTTCAAAATCGCTTTTTAAACAAATTACTGTCCCTAAAATTAAAACCTTTCCGCCTCTCGAAAATCCTGGGTAATGCATTTTTGGGCATAAACATAAAAACTATTTTCATTTAAAATTTAGTCCTTAAAAGGCATGAAATGCCTAGGTTATGCGTTATGCATCTTAGAATCATCATCTTAGAAGAAAAATTCGAGAAACTTTCTTTATTTACTGCAAACTTAAAACTTTGGCCTAATTTATTCCTCTGAAGGGTAAGAAAAAAAAGAAAACTTCTGTTTTTTAAATTGTAGTAAAATTGGAATATTTCAAAGTCCTTAAGGCTTAACATCCTAAATTTAATGAAAAGGAACTTCAGAGAAAACTAACTTCTTTCATTTAAGCTAAACTAGCAACTGTATCGAGCATTTAAGTCCCGACTGAAGAATTAGTTAAAAATTGAGAAGGTAAAATTAGGTTTTTTAGTTCACAGTAAACTCGACACATTTCAGAGTCTCAGTAGCTGGAGAAGCATACCCTAAACTTAAGAGTAAAGAAGGAAAACTAATTTATTTAAATTAATGGAAGGTAAAATTAGGTTTTTAGTTCACAGTAAACTCGACACATTTCAGAGTCTCAGTAGCTGGAGAAGCATACCCTAAACTTAAGAGTAAAGAAGGAAAACTAATTTATTTAAATTAATGGAAGGTAAAATTAGGTTTTTAGTTCACAGTAAACTCGACACATTTCAGAGTCTCAGTAGCTGGAGAAGCATACCCTAAACTTAAGAGTAAAGAAGGAAAACTAATTTATTTAAATTAATATAAACTAGCAGCTCTAACATTTGACAGTTAAATGTGAGAAGATAAAATTAGGTTCTTCAGTAGACAGTCAATTTGACACATGACACACATGACCCTAAACATTACTCAAGCATTTGACAGCTAAAAGGGAGAAGACAAGATTAGGTTCCTTAGTGCACAGTAAATTTGGCATAGTCCAGAGCCTCAGTGGCTGGAGTAGTACACCTTAAACTTAAGAGTAAAGAAAGGAAACTAATTTCTTTAAATTAATAAGAACTTGCAGTTGTCCAAGGCCTCTAAGGTCCGACTCCAACATTTGACAGCTAAAAGTGAGAAGGTAAAATCAGGTTCTTCGGTAGACAGTAAACTTGACACATTCCAGAGCCTCAGTGGCTGGAGTAGTACACCCTAAACTTAAGGGTAAAGAAAGAAAACTAATTTCTTTAAATTAATGAATACTTGCAGCTTGTGCCGGGCCTTAAGGCCCGACTAAAAGGGAGAAGACAAGATTAGGTTCCTTAGTGCACAGTAAAATTGGCACATTCCAGAACCTCAGTGGCTGGAGTAGTACACCCTAAACTTAAGGGTAAACGGGTAAAGGAAGAAAACTAATTTCTTTAAATTAATGAAAACTTGCAGCTGTGCCGGGCCTGACTCCAACATTTGACAGTTAAATGTGAGAAGGCAAAATCAGGTTCTTCGGTAGACAGTAAATTTGACACATTCCAGAGCCTCAGTGGCTGGAGTAGTACACCCTAAACTTAAGGGTGAAGAAAGGAAACTAATTTCTTTATATTAATAAGAACTTGCAGCTGTCCAAGGCCTCTAAGGTCCGACTCCAACATTTTACAGTTAAAAGTGAGAAGGCAAAATTAGGTTCTTCAGTTGACAGTAACCTTGACACATTCCAGAGCCTCAGTGGCTGCAGTAGTACACCCTAAACTTAAGGGAAAAGAAAGAAAACAAATTTCTTTACATTTATAAAAACTTGAAGCTGTGCCGGGACTCTACGGCCTAAAGTCTAGGCCTTAAACCCTATACTTAAGGCTAAAGAAGGGAAACTAATTTCTTGAATGTAATATAAACTTGCAACTGTGCCGGGATTGAAGGCTCGCACATGCATCTGTTAGTTAAAAGGAAAAATAAAAAATGAGATTTTGTAATTCTCGTTACGGTAACTTGAAACATTCCAGGGTTTCATGGGCTGGAAAAATACATCCTAAACTGCAGGAGTGTAGGATAAAGAAGGGAAACTAATTTCTTTATATTAATGCTCACTTGCAACTACGTAGGGCCTTTGAGCTGCGGCTCATGCATTTTATAGTCAAACTTGAAACACATAACACCGCCTTAAGCCGGAGACACACATACAAGCTTTCACTCGGGCTCTCCTGCGCAGTTCTGTCCTGCAAAGGCCTCTACATATGCAAGTTTGTCTGCCCAGGCCTTCTGAACGATGTATAGATGCTGCATTTTGACCTGTGCAGGTGCAGGTTGGCCAAGCCGGAGTAAAAACCTGAGTGTGTGGTTCCGCCTTTAGAGGCTGTACATCTTAAAGTGCAGGGTAAAAAAGAGAAACTAATTTCAATATATTAATGCAAACTTGTCTACGTAGGGTCTTTGAGGTACAGCTTATGCATTTGATAGTCTAACTTGGAACATTGCGCAGCCTTAAGCTGGAGACACACACACACAGTTTTGTCCTCTACAGGCCTCTAGATACGCAGGTTTGCCTCCACAGGCCGCCTGAACGATATATGGATACTGCATTTTGGCCTGTGCAAGCTGGCCAAGCCGGAGTAAAAACCCGAGTATATAGTCCTGAACTTTGGTAAAGAATAGGTCGTAGCCTAGCCAATATCTGCTGCCAATGCTCTAAGATCTGCACCATATCTTACCAGACACATTTTCATTATCGCGCATTGGCTCCGCCCTATTCTTTATAAAATTTCAGGACCTTATGTGTCTGCGCCTTTAGAGGTTGCAATAATACATCCTAAACCAAAAGACTTAAGTTAAAAAAACTAATTTTTTTAATTTAATGTAAACTTGTAACTGTACTGCGCCTTTTTGACCCTGTTCATACATCTGATAGTGAAACTATAACTTCTTTAATTTGTTCCACAGTTCAACCTTTTTTAAGCCTTGCATGTCTTAGCAGTGCATTTTTGAATGAAGATGAAAGAAATGAAATCATATTGAGCTTCTAGTAAAAGCTCAAAACTTGAACGAGCATCTAGGGTTATGTATCTTGGAACTAAAATGAAAAAATAAATAAATTAGTTTTTGGTCTCAATGGGCTTTGTAATCCATTTTGATTTAAGAGAGAAGGAATGAGCAAGTATAACTTTATTAATTTGACGCTAATTAACAATCTTGATGGACTCCGAAGTCCAATGTTGTGAATTTTAGAAATTAGAGAAAAGACGGGAAATTAAGTGCTGTAAATTATAACAAAGTAAGATCCTTACAGGTTCATGTCATGCTAGGAGGAAGAAGAAGAAAATTTTCTATTAAAATAATATTGAATTCTCACCCGGTAAAAGAGACGCGAATGTTCTTTAATAAAAATTAAAAAAAGCTTAATCAAAATTTAAAATAATTACGTAATTTGAGCTTTATTGAAAAATAATTAAAAACAAATTCAAACTAAATCCATCATTCGTGTATAAGAAGATGAGGGATTGTTAACAATCTCTTTGAAAATTTTGCTATTGCTATCAATTAAAATTTCACCTAATAAAGTTTTTTTACCCAAAAGATTCTTACACATTAATTTAATTAATATTTTAACTTCTTTCAGCTTGGACGTCTTAACAAACGATTGCAAAATAGCCGTAGTTTGTTCGATTTTTAAACTAATAGTAGGCTCGAAACGATCGCTTTTCCATTTCGACGCAACTTCGTCATCTTCAAAAATGGACATTTTTATATACAAAGATCCTATAAATAAACACAAATTAGTTTTAAAAATATAATTCGTTTGTTAAATTAAGTGTTAGACATATGCATAGTAATATGTAGTTCAGTTAAATAAGGACATTGCACTTACGATGGTACAATGTAATGGACAAATGACAATTTCCGGTTTGCAAATTTTCATTCATTTTAAAATAAAGGATCTAGGTTCGATCATGATTTTGTATATAAATCGTGAAAGAGACTTTCAAAAATGTTTTTGATTAAATTAACTTCAGAGACATGCTTTAGTTAAAATTAGGGTAACCGCATTTTTTGTTTTTCTCATTTTCCATTTTTCAGAGAGCGTGGGAGCCTCTAAAAGGGAACCCCAAAATACTATTTTGTAAATATTTTAGAAATCTTTAGATCGATTCTAATTAGATTTGGTATGCGACCTAACCATGGGCATTAACTTAAGTACCAATCCTTAATTATGTCAAAGTCGCTAGAGGGTGTCAGTGAACGGCAATTAGTCTTCATTTCTCTGCAATAACTTTTTTCTAGAACATTTTTGATTTTTTAAGGTCAGGCAATTCAAATTTCGGTGCTGTATGAAATGGGCGAATTTATAGAAGATATCTGTGGAGGTTTTAGCAAACAATAGCATAAATTAGATATGAAAATGTCGAAAAACTTTTAAAATAGTTTATAGGCTATCGCTATTTTACGGTAATTTTTAAGATTTTCAGATGTACTTTTCTCCGCTACAATAAATGGAAAATCAATTTTGTTGATTGACTTGAATGCAGAATTTTATACCCTACAACTTTTGTTTGAAACTTTTTTTTTAAATAATTAAGAAATCAAGAAATTGCGAAAATATGCTTCCACACGTTAAATCTCTATATGACCAAGAGACGTGGTAAGCACGGGTATAATTTTCCGTAAGGTCCTTAATTGAAGTAATTTTCAACAAACCTTTTAATTTTTCATGTTCCATCATGGTACTCATGCTACATCTTAATCTGGAAAGACTAACTTCGAACATATCATTATTTCCATCTTCACTATTGGAATACATTAAGGTAACTTCGAGAGCTCCCTTTTTACTTTCTCGCTACAAAATCCATAAAAAAGCGCTATTTTAGAACCATTAAACGAAGAAATCGATTTAATTTTATTAAAAACCGATAAGAACGCACAATCAAAAGGTTATCTCAAGTTAAATACTCACAGATTCAATTTCTAATCCACTCGAAATTTCTTGTATTTCTCTCCAAACATCCAGAGTGCCATAAAATCCATTTCTCAACCTTTGCGTGAAAAATTTCGGTTCTAAGTTATAAGTCACTGCTCCAATCGTACGTCTGTTGCTTAAAGAAAATCTATGGCTGCTTCTTCGAGTGTTCGAATGTCTTTTAAATTCGCTCGCGTCGTTGGGAAGAGAAAAAAATCTTTTTAACTTACTAGTAGACTTTTTATTAGCGACCTTTTGTCCATCGTTTAAAAGCGCATAAACTGTCAAAACTACAAATTTTCCAGTAAATTGTTCTTCGTATTTTGTAGGATCCGTGTTTATGGTAAATGAAAATTCGTCATTAAACGTTGGCCAAGAGTCTTTAACCAATTGTGTCTCAAATTTGTCTCGCCCAGGAAACACTCTGACCTTGAATAGATTTAAAGAAATGATTTTGAGGAAGTTGTAGGTGCATTTTTAATTTTTTATTATTGCGACATACCTTTATTAGGTAACCTTCCGGACGTAAATTTCCATATAAGGGTGGTAAATGACGAGCGCCGATTACACGCACTTTTAACTCTTTCGTATCTTCACTAAAGGCCACTTTGAAGCCGACGTGAGGTTTGGACGAAGAAAGAGATTCTTCATCGACTGATGAGGTTTTGGTCGAAAGTAACTTTTTGATTTTGTTTAAACTGAACGACATTTTTAATTTAATGGAAATTGAAGTGCATTTTTTATACGTCTTACTAATGATGTGTCTAGTACTTATGGACCTTATTTACGCTGATATGTAATATGTACGTACCGACTGCATAAACATTTTAACAAGTGAGCATTCATATACCACTTTAACTTAATTAAGTTCAATTAATAAGGATGAGCTATTAGGAATGGCTATATCTAATAAAAATGCACTGTACACACGTAATTTATAATGACAATTAATGTGGCTTTTAATTTGTTGAAATAATGAATAAAGTTGAATCTTATCTTATCTTAAATTATTATTATAGAGCAAACTTTAAAATTAATAAGGCGTGACACACATTTTATTTAAGTTTTTTTGTATCTAAATATAGGTACTAAGATGTACTAAGAATTTGTGATTAATTAGGTAAATAGCAGGGGATTTTAAAGAAATTGCGTTCTTTCTTTTGGAAAGATATTAATAAAAATGGGATAAACTTATCGAAAAAAAATTTCCATACAGATTCAGGAAATATCCATACCAAAACGAAAAACAGATCAATGTACAACTGTAAACCGCATGAACAAGAAAAAGGAAAATAAAAATTCAAAAATTTCCATCATGAAGAAGAAGGATGAATGAGGAATACTATACTCTAAAAAATTAAAGTGACTGTAAAGGCACAAATAATGCACAAAACAGAGTGCCAAAAATAGTACTTAAAAGGACACCAATAGCCCAAGAAAACGTTGAATCAACACTGGATGCTGAGAATTGGTGGAATAAACAAAAGAACCGAGTTGAGTGGAGACTGAAGAAGATTCATTAATCATCAAACCCTACGTTCACAACTATCTGTAGTTTACAATGTTTTTGTGAAATAAAATACAAGTTAAGTAATAGTCGGTACTATAAAGCTCTTGATTAATTTATCTTTAGAAATAAATTTAATCGAAACGAGTATTAATTTTAATTTGACATCAAAGTTTTATAGCACCGGATAAGACTTCAAAGAACTTCGGCAAGTTTCTAAAATCTATTTAGCTCAAGCCTTTTTCTTTCTCAATGGCTCTAAGACACTGATGGTAGGCTAAAAATGTCAACATTAGAAATATAACATACGAACACCAAAAGCACAGCAACAATTTTTTTAAACCATCTAAATTGAGGTATAAAGTTATAAATTTACCTCCTAGACCCATTTAGATCCTTAAAATAACCTTTGAGAGTGTTGATCATGATTCTCCAAGGTCATTTGTGCATAAATAGCCTCTTAAAGTCTAAACATGATCCGGTATAATAATTTAGGACCTTCCTATAATTTCTTATAAACATAAATTGTAATACACTTATAAATTTACTTCCCAGGCTCATTTAGATCCTTAAAATAACCTTTGAGAACCACGTACATCGATCTCCAAGGTACATTGTGCATAAATAATCTTGTAAAGTCTGAACATGAAGTTAGATAATTTAGGACCTTCTAATAATTTTTTTGAACCATCTAAATTGAGGTAGACTTATAAAATTTACCTCCTAGGTCCATTTAGACCCTTACAATAACCTTTGAGAACATTATACATGGTTCTCCAAGGTTATTTGTGCATAAATAGCCTCTTAAAGCCTTAACTAGACCCGGTATAATAATTTAGGACCTTCCAATAATTTTTCTAACCATATAAATTGTGGGCTTCTAAATTTACCTCCTAGGCTCATTTAGACCCATAAAATAACCTTTGAGAACCACGTACATCATTCTCCATGGTACATTGTGCATAAAAACCTTGTAAAATCTGAACATGAGGTTAGATAATTTAGGACCTTCAATAATTTTTTTTAGCCATCTAAATTGTGGTAGACTTATAAATTTACCCACTAGGCCCATTTCGACTCTTAAAATAACCTTTGAGAACGTTATACACGGTTCTCCAAGGTTATTTGTGCATAAATAGCCTCTTAAAATCCCAACATGATCCGGTATAATAATTTAGGACCTTCCAATAATTTTTTATAAACATATAAATTGTAATACACTTATAAATTTACTTCCCGTGCTCATTTAGATCCTTAAAATAACCTTTGAGAACCACGTACATCGATCTCCAAGGTACATTGTGCATAAATAATCTTGTAAAGTCTGAACATGAAGTTAGATAATTTAGGACCTTCTAATAATTTTTTTGAACCATCTAAATTGAGGTAGACTTATAAAATTTACCTCCTAGGTCCATTTAGACCCTTACAATAACCTTTGAGAACATTATACATGGTTCTCCAAGGTTATTTGTGCATAAATAGCTTCTTAAAGCCTTAACTAAATCCGGTATAATAATTTAGGACCTTCCAATAATTTTTCTAACCATATAAATTGTGGACTTCTAAATTTACCTCTTAGGCTCATTTAGACCCGTAAAATAACCTTTGAGAACCACGTACATCGTTCTCCAAGGTACATTGTGCATAAATAATCTTGTAAAGTCTGAACATGAAGTTAGATAATTTAGGACCTTCTAATATTTTTTTGAACCATCTTAATTGAGGTAGACTTATAAAATTTACCTCCTAGGTCCATTTAGACCCTTACAATAACCTTTGAGAACATTATACATGGTTCTCCAAGGTTATTTGTGCATAAATAGCTTCTTAAAGCCTTAACTAAATCCGGTATAATAATTTAGGCCCTTCCAATAATTTTTCTAACCATATAAATTGTGGACTTCTAAATTTACCTCTTAGGCTCATTTAGACCCGTAAAATAACCTTTGAGAACCACGTACATCGTTCTCCAAGGTACATTGTGCATAAATAATCTTGTAAAGTCTGAACATGAAGTTAGATAATTTAGGACCTTCTAATATTTTTTTGAACCATCTTAATTGAGATAGACTTATAAATTTACCTCCTAGGTCTATTTAGACCCTTAAAATAACCTTTGAGAACGGTATACATGGTTCTCCAAGGTTATTTGTGCATAAATAGCTTCTTAAAGCCTTAACTAAATCCGGTATAATAATTTAGGACCTTCCAATAATTTTTCTAACCATATAAATTGTGGACTTCTAAATTTACCTCTTAGGCTCATTTAGACCCGTAAAATAACCTTTGAGAACCACGTACATCGTTCTCCAAGGTACATTGTGCATAAATAATCTTGTAAAGTCTGAACATGAAGTTAGATAATTTAGGACCTTCTAATATTTTTTTGAACCATCTTAATTGAGATAGACTTATAAATTTACCTCCTAGGTCTATTTAGACCCTTAAAATAACCTTTGAGAACGGTATACATGGTTCTCCAAGGTTATTTGTGCATAAATAGCTTCTTAAAGCCTTAACTAAATCCGGTATAATAATTTAGGACCTTCCAATAATTTTTCTAACCATATAAATTGTGGACTTCTAAATTTACCTCTTAGGCTCATTTAGACCCGTAAAATAACCTTTGAGAACCACGTACATCGTTCTCCAAGGTACATTGTGCATAAATAATCTTGTAAAGTCTGAACATGAAGTTAGATAATTTAGGACCTTCTAATATTTTTTTGAACCATCTTAATTGAGGTAGACTTATAAAATTTACCTCCTAGGTCCATTTAGACCCTTACAATAACCTTTGAGAACATTATACATGGTTCTCCAAGGTTATTTGTGCATAAATAGCTTCTTAAAGCCTTAACTAAATCCGGTATAATAATTTAGGACCTTCCAATAATTTTTCTAACCATATAAATTGTGGACTTCTAAATTTACCTCTTAGGCTCATTTAGACCCGTAAAATAACCTTTGAGAACCACGTACATCGTTCTCCAAGGTACATTGTGCATAAATAATCTTGTAAAGTCTGAACATGAAGTTAGATAATTTAGGACCTTCTAATATTTTTTTGAACCATCTTAATTGAGATAGACTTATAAATTTACCTCCTAGGTCTATTTAGACCCTTAAAATAACCTTTGAGAACGGTATAGATGGTTCTCTAAGGCTATTGGTGCATAAATAGCCTTTTATAGCTAATTTAGGACCTTGCAATAATTTTTTGGAATTATATAAATTGTGTTAGACATACAAATTTACCTCCTAGGCCCATTAAGACTTTTAAAATAATCTTTGTTAACCATAAAATGTACATGGTTCTGCAAGGTTCTTTATGCATAAATAACCTTATAAAGACTTAACATGGCCCAATATGCAATAATTTTTTGAATCATCTAAATTGTGGTAGGCGTATAAAAAATAGTAGGTAAATACCAACTGAAAAGTGAAAAAAGAGCTGATAAATTCTATTCTCGAGGTTTTTTAATCAAATCACTTAACATTGAGATGAAGTAAATTAAATTTGAATTTTGGAATTATAGAAATTGAAATTGTGGGATTTAATTCTTAATTTTTTTGAAATATTCATTTGACTTAATTCATTGAACTTAATCAGGAGACTTGATTCGTGCCAACCCAGCTCCTAGGCCCATTTAGAGCCTTAAAATAACCTTTGAGAATCGTGTATATGGTTCTCTTAGGTTATTCGTGCATAAATAGCCTTTTAAAACCTTAAGATGACCCAGTAAGACAATTTAGGACCTTGCAATAATTTCTTTGAACCATCTACATTGTGGTAGAGTAAGTTATACCCTATGCCCATTGAGACCCTTAGAATAACCTAACAATGTGCATGGTTCCCCTAGGTTATTTGTGTATAAATTGAAGCCTAAACTTGATCCTGTAAGAAATCAATCGAATTTTTAGGTATCTAGTCGTACTCACAGAAGAAACCACGCATGTAAAGAGCTCTGGTTAAATGAAATATATTCTGCTACTTATAAGAACTTAAAGTCAAGTTCAGCGTTTCGGGCAGTTAATTTGGACTCTATCTACTTTAAAAATATTTATTTTTAGTCGATATAAATAAATCGTTATATTAAATCCTTTTTAAGCTTTACAAACGTTGATTGATCTCTTCAAACCTTTGATCTAAAATTAAATTAACTGTCTGGATAGTTTTAATTCAACTCATTTCGTTAGTATTTCACCTTCCACTATTTTTATTGCTTTAGCTTCATTTGTCTTTTTACATCCCCATTCTCATTACTTATTTTACTTTTTTTACATCAATTTCATCAACTGCACTTTCGTCGCGTTCATCTCGATTTTCTTCATCTTGATGACGTTCTTGAAGTCGGTCGTTTTCATTTTGATCTTTTTTAATAATTGGTAATGATTTATAGACGCCATCAGTTGTCTTTCTTCGTTTTGTGGCTTCCTTTTTCATAATATTTATTAAAGATTCATTCTTTGACATAGATGGTAATGATTTTGAATGGGTTTGAGGCAATGGAGGCACACTCGAATTACTATTAGGATCATAAGTTTATTATTTATTTTTTAAATTTTACGTTACGCACTCGGAATACGATGTACCTTCCTCAGGATTCATACTTTTACTATTCCTTACATTTATAAATATTTATACGTAAATAAAACTGTCAATTTGACATAATTTGGGTTATCTGTTTTTTGATTTATAAGCAAAAATGTAATGGATGTACTCTTTCAGACGGCTTGCTGGGTTAGGTATACTTGCGCCTAAACTGAAAGTTAAATATGGGGCTCCCATTGAATAAATAAATACCTACCCCTTACTCTACCAGGAATGATCCATTTAGCTAATAATTTAATACAGCGATTTCCGGCCAATTTCTCCAATATAGAAATGATTGCTTATACTCCCACTTATAAGGAAAGATCATGACAGCCAATGATAAAGTAAACTCGACGGAACGAATGAGTCATCCATAGTTTTCTAAAATGTCGTTTCTCTTATTTTCTCTTATAGGCAACGGTTGCTAACATTCCTTCCTGATCGTTATATTCTAAGTGGGGCTCCTCTAAACAAATTGGGATATACCTCCAGAGGAATTCGTTTTATGAGTTGCATAACTCGATAATAGACTCCAATAGGACTTTGGGAACACTAGAGAATATCTTGCATTTAGGCGGATTCCACGATTGTATGAAGTGCTATTGATGCTTCCATTGGCCTGATATGGTCCCTTCTCTTTAACTGATAATTTACTTTGGACTAAATTCAGTCGTTATTTATAATACTTTGAGCTTTTGTTTGGGCATTTTCTCTCGCTTTTTTAATTTCAATTTCAAACTGTTTTACTTCCCAAAGTAACAACGCACAGTTGATGTTTTTGGAGGAGCAAGTGTCTCCAATGGTTTCCATTGATAGCAATAGGCAATTGGAAAGAATAACAAACTTATAGTATAGGCTAAGTGTTCAGGTTTTTACTATCGCAGGCCTGTGCAGACCAAAACTGCGCATAGAGCGCATACAGCCTTAACGATGGACAGACTTTACCTATATTAGTAAAAGCCTGAGTGTTAATAGAAGGCTTTAGAGAATTCTTAAATTTAAAAACATGATTTTTTGGAGAGGATTTGTAAGTTTTTGTGAATTGTAATTTTATTCTAAACGAGTAGTTTTTATTTAGATCACAGAAGAGTAGTCTCTCCTAGTCCCTGGATCTGTCAGTGTATATTTCGAATTTTACAATTTTCATAACAGATTATTTAAAAATTAAAGATCATTTTTTAACTTTTACAAATTACATTTGCCGAAAGAATTAAAACCTTTGAGTGTTACATCAATAAAACCCTTTGGAGTTTTACAAGTAGGCGGTGCATCCCACAATTTTTCCGTATTATTCTTGACCCATCTAAAATTATTTGGAATATTAAATTAATTACCAGTTAAAAGCATTAAGGTACGTTCAGAGAACACCGATTGTCGCTAGCGACAGTATCTTTGAGTATAGCACATCTAGGTCAACAATGACCACATTCAGCTGATAGAACAGTTGGCTGATCGCTCAATCATTATTACGGTGAGAATGGAAAGGGGGGTTAGCTCATGGTCACTCAACTGTTCTATCCGAAGAATTCGTCAAAGTTGAACTTCACAGCGACAGTTGCCCAGCCCTTAGGATATCTACTACACTTGGCCCAGCCCTTAGGGTATCGGCAACAAATAGGTGAACTACGATAACATCTTTATTTAGCCCAGTACGCTTGACTAATTTAATGTGGCTAGCGACAGTCGCTGTTCTCTGGTCGCGGCTTTACTCACGAAGATAAATAAAATATATCACAATCACAATGCCATGGATTTTTTGATAACGAAACAGACGACAGTTGCTTTAATTTGTTTAAAATTTTTGAAGGTAAGTTGGTTAATTTGTTATCTTGCAATTTCCTAAAAAAATAGTGGAGGCCATATTAATTAAAATACCTAAATAACCTAATAGGATTTAGGAAGAAGAAATAGTAGAGGACTAAGAAGAGAACCATGAGGGACATCAGAGACAAAAGTTATTACCGAAAACGCTTTAAAAAAGCGCACCTTGACTCTTGCCAGGAGAAGCTTGAATAGTAGGTTTTCAACTACTATAGGAATAACCTGAGATATGATTGAAAACAGTTTCATATACAGGGTGGTCAGTTTTACAATTTACACTCTGCGGATGAAATTAGCAAAAAGCTGCACGTTTGAAAGATATAAAAAATAAATCCGGGACAACTGATGTCCTGAAAAACCACACTCTTCCTTATGCACTGGATGTTTTAACATTTTTCTAGGCTTACTATACAGGGTGTTCAGCGAGCAAAGAGACAGTCCAATTTCTTGGGAGCAGATGAATATTTTTGAATTAGAAAAATATTTGAGTAAACCTTACAGGGGCATATATTTTTTTTGTAATAAAAAAATTTATAATGACATCCATCACCGCTAGCTGGCGCTACAACACCTGGACATATTGGACAGTCCCATTCCTTCCTGAACACCATGTAGACCTCTGTAGCCCATGTTCGATATTTTTATGAATAATTTGACCGAACCTGGGTCTCTTGAGGTTTAGGAAATCCCCTTGGTGTACATTGTAAAAGTGGTCATCCTGTTAGTAACCCTCGGGTTTTTCTAGAATCCTCAACTTAAACTTACAGAGCATTTAAATGCTTTGGGACAGCAAAGGCATTTTCGTGAATTTTAGATATCAAATTACTATTGACATAAAGCCAAATTAAATCTGATAAACCAAGAAAGGTATTTTCTTCCAACTCTTCCAATCGATTGGAAAAAAGAAACAACCTATGTAAAGATTTGATTCCCAAAAATAAATTATCCGGTAATTTAGAAATTGCGTTGTGTTGCAAATTTAACTCTTTCAAGTTTTTCAAATTAAAACTATTATTTTCCAACTAAAAATGAAATTGTGTGAGACACTTTTGGCGGTTTAATCAAAATTATTTACCTTTGAAATGTTATTGAAGGATAAATCGAGTGTGAGCAAATTATCTAATTTCGCGAAAAGTTTACCATCGATGTAGCTTAATTTATTACCCCTTAAATTTAATTCGTTCAAATTTTGTAAAGCATCAAAAATTCCTTAAAAAAACAAAAAAATTATTTCCTAAAACAAGGGGCTCATCAAACATATTTACGTGAATCCAAACTTGTTAAGGAATTATCTACCAATTTTAAACTCTTCAAATTGTAATTAGTTGAAAAAATTTCTCTATCTAAGGATTTTATTTGATTTCTACTCAAATCCAAATACTCCAAAGCAGTTTTGCTTAAAAATTCGCCAGCAAATATGCTTTTTAAATTATTGGACGATAAATGAAACGTTTGCAATTTATTCAGCCCCAAAAAGAGGTTATCGGGTAAGTGTTTCAACTTGTTGTGAGATAAATCGAGTAATTTTAAATTTCTTATAGGTGTAAATAAATATGATGGTAAGTCTTCCAATTCGTTGTATTTCAAATTTCTAAAAAAACAATAACAGTTAACTGTTGTGCCCAATTGTTGAAACTTACAAAACTTCCAACTCTTCCACATGATAAAAGATCCCTCCTGGTAAATAATTAACGCGATTATCTGCTAAATTAATTTCAGTCAACTTTGGTACGTCTAAAAATGTTTTTTCGTTTAATGCCCCTATTCTGTTATTCGATAAGTCTCTGAAAATTAACTCGATAATTGTACCAATTAACCGCTTAATTGCGAGCTCACAGAATTTGAACGTCGTTGGGAATGAATTGATGTATTGGAAGTTTTCCAATTTCTTTTCTTCGACACCTAACTGTTTTTGTTTCGAATTGACAAGAACAAACTGACGATGGTGATGTTTCACATAAAGACCATCGACTAGTACTCGACGATACTACCCAATCTTAAAATAATTCACAATTCACATTCAAATTCAAATTTAAAGTAAGAAAAAATCGTGCTAGGTGCATAAAGGTGGCCACACACGATGGAACATGTCTTAACACATGTACGCCCGTACATGTTCGTCAAACATCAACGTGCGTGTGTTGACCCAAAAACGCTTCGAACATTTTTCAGGACTGGCCAGCTTGAGAAGTGCGACGAACTTTTTGTATGCACATACATGTTAGAAACGATTTTGGGCCAACACACGCACGTTGATGTTCGACGAACATGTACGCGCGTTATACGCGTTATACATGTGTTAAGACATGTTCGATCGTGTGTGGCCGCCTTAAGCAAAGTTTGCTGATGGCAAAGAAATTTAAAAATTGCACTCATTTACTCACTTGTTTGTTCTAACGATTCTATACGTTTTTCCAATTTTCTAAACTCATCTACGTACATTTCACATTGTCTGGCCGCTTGATATGCCGCAAATGGACTCTCCTGTTGCTTATAAAAATTATTTTCAATTGTTACAAATCAACAAATTGTTCAATTTTTTAAAATTAAATTTTATTGATTTGTAACCCCTAAATAAAATTTGATAAATATCTTACATAGCAGATCATTACGTCGCTTACGGACGTAACGCGCGTTTTTTGATATAAGAATAAGAATAAAAAGAAATAAATTCTTTTACACATTTTAAAATCGCGATAAACGAATATTACATTCTATAATAAGACGTTTGTATTTATACAAGAAGTCTGTGTTCTTATTGTACTTGTTATTTAATTAAAATAATTACAAAATTGCAAAGTGCATATTCGCTAATTTCCTAAGGAACAAATCCGTTGCAAATCATGACAGAGACATCTTGAAGTACCTTATTAAAGAGTTTATTTCATTTAAAAATTCTTGTTAATATTAAGAAATTGCTACTTCAAATTTTTTTCAACTAATAAGCGTTTATTTTCAAGTCAATTTTAAAAACTAACTACCAATTCATGTGGCAAACGCCACGATGGATTTCATTCTTTAATATGAGTATATAGAGGATTTATAACTCGTGTTAACATTATCCTAATCCTAAAATGGAATGGTGGAAATTTGCCAAAAGAGAGAAAATTTAAATTTAAAAACTCTCATTATTAGCAACACAGTGCCATCTTACGCACATCGGTTTAACCAAAGCAAACCAATGAGTCAAGTCTACTCATCATAGATGGCGCAGTATGCATATTTAATATTTATATTATATTTCATAATTTAACAACTTTAAATTTACTTTTGTATTGATTTGAATATAAAATAATTTACTTTTCAGTTTTTTTAACGATTTTCAAGCACTTAAATTAAATAAACTTAATTTAAAAGACAGTAGTTCTAAAGCACCGTAGGTCAAATGCACTTTTACAAATCCTAACCTGCAATTTAATAATTTGATGTTTGTAAATAACTCAAAAATATCCATTTTAACAATAAATGCAGTAAGTTATTTATTTAAATAATATTTCGTAAGTTCATTTATTTTATTATTGTAGCCATGCATAAGAATAAAAGGCATCACGATGAGTCGAGTTCAGACTCTGATAGTATCGACAGTGCAGAAGAAGCCAGGTTAAAAGACATAAAAGAAAGAGACGAATTTGCCGAGCGCTTAAAAACGCGCGATAAGACAAAAGTGCGGAACATCGTTCAAGCTTCTGATAAGAAAGCTTATGCCGAAGCTGCTAAACGACTTAAGCTCGAAAATGAGGATAAGGACAGAATGATACCTAAACTAAGAGTTGAGTCGAGAAGAAAGTATTTAGAAAAACGTAAAGACGATAAAGTCGCTGAACTTGAGGCAGATATACAAGATGATGAGTATTTGTTTGAGGAAGACACGTTGACAAGTAGGGAACGCAAAGAACGCGATTATAAGAAAAAGTTATTGCAGCTAGCTCAAGAGCATGAAAAAGCTCGTGAGTTGGAAAATGTACATCGTTATCACATGCCTCAGGATTTGGGGAAAGGAGCTAAAGCCGATTATGTGGAAGTCGACGAGTTGGAGAAAGTTCCACATTCCGAACAAAAGAAATGGGAAAAGGGTCAAATGGACTCGGCTCAATTTTCTTTTGGTTCTAAAGGCGAAAAGAAAGAGGAGTACGAACTGTTGATTGAAGACGAAATTGAATTTATTCAAGCTGTGAAGTTACCAGGTATAAAAAAGGAGAAAGAAGAACCAGAACTTACCGAAACTGAAAAGAAGAAAATGACCATCGAAGAAACTAAAAAAAGTCTGCCAATTTATCAATTTCGTGACGATATCATAAAAGCTGTAATTGATCATCAAATTTTAATTATTGAAGGTGAAACAGGTTCAGGTAAAACTACACAAATTCCTCAATATTTACACGAAGCTGGTTTTACTGAGAATGGTAAAAAGATTGGATGTACACAACCAAGAAGAGTGGCTGCTATGTCTGTAGCGGCACGTGTAGCTCAGGAGATGGGAGTTAAATTAGGAAACGAAGTAGGTTACTGTATTCGTTTTGAAGATTGCACTTCAGAGCGCACAATAATTAAATACATGACAGATGGTACGTTACATCGCGAGTTTTTGTCAGAACCGGACTTACAGTCATACACTGTTATGATCATCGACGAAGCTCACGAGCGAACTCTACATACAGATATTTTATTTGGAATTGTTAAGGATATTGTACGTTTTCGTCCAGAATTAAAATTGTTAATTTCGAGCGCCACTTTGGATGCTCAAAAGTTTTCTGAGTTTTTCGACGATGCTCCAATTTTTAGAATCCCCGGTCGTCGTTTTCCAGTAGATATTTTTTATACTAAAGCTCCTGAAGCGGATTACGTGGATGCGTGCGTTGTTTCAGTTTTACAAATACACGCAAGTCAACCGTTAGGAGATATTTTAGTCTTTTTGACTGGTCAAGAAGAAATTGAAACTTGTCAAGAATTACTTCAAGACCGCGTACGGAGATTAGGGTCGAAAATGCGAGAATTACTAATTTTACCAGTGTACGCCAATTTACCGAGTGATATGCAAGCAAAAATTTTCATGCCAACACCACCTGGAGCTCGTAAAGTTGTTTTAGCTACTAATATAGCCGAAACTTCTTTAACTATTGATAATATAATTTACGTTATTGATCCTGGTTTTTCAAAACAAAACTATTTTAATTCTCGTACCGGAATGGAAAGTTTAGTTGTGGTTCCAATTTCAAAAGCGTCCGCTAATCAAAGAGCAGGTAGAGCTGGGCGAGTGGCACCTGGTAAGTGTTTTCGTTTATACACGGCGTGGTCTTATAAACACGAGTTAGAAGACAACACAATTCCAGAAATTCAAAGGATTAATTTAGGGAACGTCATTCTTATGATGAAAGCGTTGGGGATTAATGATTTAGTTCATTTTGATTATTTAGATCCTCCGCCACAGGAAACTTTGGTGCTTGCGCTCGAACAATTGTATGCTTTGGGGGCGCTTAATCATCATGGAGAATTAACGCGAACAGGAAGACGTATGGCCGAATTTCCGGTAGATCCCATGATGGCGAAAATGTTGTTGGCTTCGGAAAAATATAAATGTGCAGAAGAAGTTGTGACTATAGGTGCCATGCTGTCTGTTAACAGTTCGATTTATTATAGACCAAAAGATAAACTTATTCACGCCGATACCGCAAGGAAGAATTTTAATCACGTTCATGGAGATCATTTGAGTTTGCTTAACGTTTATAATCAGTGGCGCGATACGGATTACTCCACACAGTGGTGTTATGAAAACTTCATACAATATCGTTCGATGAAAAGAGCTAGAGATGTTAGGGAGCAATTAGTTGGTTTAATGCAAAGAGTTGAAATTGATATGGTTAGTAGTTTGGATGACACTACTAACATACGTAAAGCTATAACTGCCGGTTATTTCTATCATATTGCAAGACTATCGAAAGGCGGTTCTTATAAAACTGTAAAACACAATCAGTCGGTCGTAATACATCCTAATAGTTCCCTATTTGAAGATTTGCCTCGATGGATTTTATATCATGAACTTGTATTGACTACAAAGGAATATATGCGGCAGATTATTGAAATTGAAAGTAAGTGGCTTTTAGAAGTTGCGCCTCATTATTATAAACCTAAAGATGTTGAAGACGCTACTAATAAAAAAATGCCCAAAACGTACGGTAGAAGTCAAAAAACAGATTAATATGTTAAGCTTATTTATTGTAAATTTAGTATTTTTGAATAAACTTTGTTTTTTTAAACTAAACTTTTAAACTTCCTGGTAATTAAACTATCTTGCGTTATGAGATAACAAAACTTTCATCTTACACTTTATTTTCTACCTAAATGGGTAACTACAATTTTTAAACCAATACAAAATATTTTAAAACCTATAGTTCATATAAAAAAAAAATTTATTTAAACCTCTTACTAACCCTAAAACACAATTTTTTTACTGAACCTTCTTTTTGGTAATGCTTACATTCCAGTAATAGAGTAATTGAAATACTATAACTGCATTAGCAAAACTTGAAGCTACATATGTCACAATGGACATAACATCACCGGTCTCTTGAATAGAAGTAAATATTCTAGCAAGTGACCCTGCGAATAACGCGAACAACGTAACAGCAGACAATTGACCAGTATGCCCATTCTTGTAATTTGCAACAGCTTGAGCTAATTTTCCAGTCAATAAAATTGGAATGTTTACACCTTGCAAAGTCCAGAGAAATTGGATAGGTGTCAATCCACTACACAATACATAAACGACAGCCAAGTATCCAACACTATAAGCTGCAGTAAGACCAACTTGATCACTATAATATAATACTTGAGCACCGATAATAAAAGTTTGTATAGCTAAAAACATCGCATCACCCCATGAAGTAAATGGAAAACCTTTTACAACACTATACGACAAGTAAATTGTAACTGCTAACAAGTCTAAACTTACAGCCGAAATGCTGATACCTTCCCCACTTTTATTTTGATACAATTTAACTATTTGAGGAACTTTGACTAAAAGGGAACCTAATATTATTCCAAGTCCTAAACATGTACTTAATGAAGCTTTGAAGCAGGGAACTAGAAAAAAAAAAGATAATTTTATGGACTATCAATTTTTGATAAAAGATAAAAAGACTCACCATCGAAGAAATTGAAATTTAAAAAATACTCGTCAAAACATTCAGGAGACAAAATTAATAAAGATGCTTGTTTGAGGTATTCCATTTTTACGTTATATAAGAGCGCAACTAACTAAATTAAAACTGGTTTGTTCAGTTGTCCCTTTTTCTTAAAACTTGACCTTTAATCTTCCTAATTTCATAAAATAATAAAAAATTTTGGAAATATTAAAATTATGACATAAGCCGGTATTATAGAAACCCTCTGACGTACACATAATGTGATTATTTAACATACAATACGCTAATTACACAACGTAAAATTTAATTACAATATTTAAATTAATATAAAAAAATAACCTTCCATAGTAACATTTTAATTGCAAACGTAATAAAAAAATTTTAAAGTTATTGGAAGAACATTAAATATAATTTACAAAGTTAAACAAGTATATAAAATGAGTAGTATGAAAAATGTCCGTACTGTTATAAATAATGTACGTTAAACGTCAAATGTCACATTGACAGTTCTATATAAGTAGCAAATGTATATAAAAAAGATAATTTGAACCTTAAGTGTAATTAACATAAGCTTCTTTATGGTAAAATCGTCATTGTAATTTATTAATCGAAGTAAAAAGGTAATATGAAGTAATAGTGCACACAACTGTCAAGAAAATAATATAATTTTATCCGTTAGTTTATTAAATGTTAACCTTCAAATACTCTATGTCCATAAATAGACAAAATAAAATAAAAATAGAGTGTCTTAATAAAAGAAGAAAGTCATGAGGGTTTTTATCAAGTTAAAATAGTTTTAAGTTAACAAATTTGGCTACAATGGCATCTATAACAAAAAGATCTTGGAAATTACGTAAGTTTACTTTATTTGTATCGAGAAACTAACCCACATTTATTCATCTTTTGTTATTTTAGAAGAATTTGTTGCACACAATGCTAATGTTAACTGCTTAGCATTGGGGCACAAATCTGGACGTGTTATGGTAACTGGAGGCGACGATAAAAAAGTTAATCTATGGGCAATAGGAAAGCAGAGTTGTTTTATGAGTTTAAGTGGCCATACTACACCGATCGAATGCGTACAATTTAATCATGTCGAAGAGCTCGTTTGTGCTGGATCACGGTCTGGAGCGTTGAAAGTTTGGGATTTAGAAGCGTGTAAACTTGTGAGAACTTTAACTGGACATCGTGACAGCATTAAGTGTGTCGACTTTCATCCTTACGGTGATTTTTTAACATCCGGCGGTAGTGATTGTATCATTCGAGTGTGGGATAGTCGTAAAAAGGGCTGCATTTCGTCTTTTCCTGGTCATACCGCTAAGATTAATAGTGTTAAGTTTAGTCCTGATGGACAGTGGATTGCGTCCGGTGGTGAAGATGGTAGATTAAAAATTTGGGATTTGCGTATTGGTCGTGTTTTAAAAGAATTTACCGATCATATGAATTCTATAACTTGTGTGGAGTTTCATCCGCACGAGTTTTTGTTAGCTACCGGTAGCACCGATAGAACTGTTAATTTTTTCGATTTGGAAAGTTTTAATTTGGTTTCGACAGAACAAGACGTAGGGTCGGTTCGTTGTTTGTGGTTTAATCCGGATGGTGAATGTTTGTTTACTGGTGTTAGAGATTATCTTAAAGTTATCGGTTGGGAACCTAGTAGACTTTACGATTCCGTACCTGTGAATTGGGGAAGAATTTGTGATATTTCCACAACACAATATCAGTTGGTATGTAACTATACCTATTTAGATTTAATATTTTTGTTTAGAATATGTAATTATCGTATAGAGAAAACAATGGCTCAACTTAAAAGTACAATTGCATAAATTGAAATAGCAATTAAACCATTCACAGAAGTAACTAAGATTGTGAAATTTTGCAAATCATAAAATATGTATCTGCAATTGTTCCTGATGAGTTTTGTTACCAAAATATATTAAGTGGAGTTAATGACGCTTTCACTCTTGTTAATACGAGTTTCAAAATTGGGCTAAACGTTACTTACGTATGTCAAGGTCGAGGATTAAGGAAATCTTAACTTTTAAATGTAACAAAATTGTAGAGAACGTTGGTAAATGATTGCCTTTTTTTTTTAAACTAATTAATTTTGAGACTCATTGATTAGTCAGTCTATTAGAATTGAAATAGACATCCCTAAAGATTGCTAGAACTTCATTAAATATAACAGTGCTGGAAGATTTGTTTGCAAAAATTTTAATTTCAAAAGAAAGCAAAGTTTGTGAAAATCAAGTCATAATAGTCAATTTTCTGAAATTATATTAGAAGATTCATAGTCTATTACTCTACTGCATAGGGTTCACAATGGGAGCTAATGTATCCTTCCTGCCAATTAATTATTTTTAAATTGCTAGTAAACAATATATAAATCTCTAGTAATACCGAGAGTAATTACCTATCAATACGATTGTTTTTAGAAATTTATTTTTATGAGCCATGGTTAATTCTGAGAATCGATAAATTCGGCAATAAATAAATTAATTGATCTTTCTAGAAGTTAATCTTATAATTAATTTAATAAGGAAACCGCGAACTTGAAAGTATTTTTCTAAAAACTCCAAACTCATACGACCTCGTTGCGTTATAGCCTGTTTGTTTACCTTGCCGATAAGTTAATACCTTTTATAGATAGGTAAATGGAAAAATAATTTTTACAGGTCGGCGCTTCTTTTCATTTAACAAATGTGATGGTACACGTAGTGGATTTAAAAAAGGTACAACCTTTTGGAGGCCCTACGTTAGATTCTCCAAGCCCTTTTGCTCATAATCAAAGTATTAGAAAAAGTTTTTCCAAGGCTGAAAGCCCTATTACCTTAAGGCCAAAAACGACTTTAGATGTTAAGACTATAGAAGAAAGTACATCTGGAACAGATCCAGAAGAAGAATCGTCAGCAGACATTACAAATTTGAAAGACTACAATGACATTTTCAAAGCTAGGCAATCTCGTAAGTGGAGGTTTAATATGTTTTTAAGTTTACGCGGTAACAATCTGTATTTTCAGTACTTCGAACTCCTCCACTAGAACCAGAACCGTTTCCAGAACCAGAAGCGGAAAATAACGGTTTAGATCCTACCGAACCTCAAATTTTAGGCGATTCCTCTTATGACACCTTCGAAGCTTTATCCTTAGACAACGACATCAATTACCGTCAAAAATCACCCAATTTGCTCAATTCTACTTCTTATTCTCGTTCCAAATCAAACTTAGATCAGGTCTACGTAAATCGTTATACAAAATCCGAACACGAAATAATTTTACCTAACATAAACAAAGCAAAAACGCCTCAATTTAACAAATATAATTTACAAAGACAAAGTAGTTGTAAAGAAGTGCCCGAAAAGTTGCCCGACAACGATATAAAACATAGTATATCGGATGCTAATTTAAGTAAAAGTGCACACAATAATTCGCGTAAAAATTCATTTTCTAAAACTCCTCGCAATTCGAGCGTTCCTAACGTATCGCGTATTCCTACTACGGCTCGTCCCGAAAAACCTTCCCATTTAAAAGCATTTTCGCTGATAACGCAACTAGACGAAGATTACGTGAGCTTGGATAATTCCAAACTTTCGCCCGAAGAAAAGGAACAATTCGAGTACATACCTACTGCTATAGATAAACCTGTTGGATTAGATCTCGACGATTTTTTACCGGTAAGATTGTCGCCGTTTGTGAGTGAGAAATTACGGAAGGTTATTATTTTGTAGAAAAATTACCAGCCTTGTGGTTTTGATAAGCAATTACCCGAAATGTCCGAATCGGAAGTTTTGGGCATTGTAATCAAAGGGCACGAACCGTTGATAGCAGTCGCTCTTGCGAGACAACGCAGTCTTAGGTTGTTTTTAGCACAGCACAAATCTAAAGGAATCAAAGCTGCCATAGAATCTTCAGTCGACTTATACGATTTGGCCGTTATTGTGGATTTATTGAACGTGTTTAATACAAAATAGTAAGTACTTGGAAGCTCGCTACAGTCAGCATAGGCAAATCGGGGGCATTGTGGAGGCTAATGGCCCGTCCACACACACAAGCGGCCTGCACAGGCCAAACTGGAGCGTGTGGACACCTTTTAGGCTGTCTGCATAGGCCAAACCGTAGCGTCTGGACAACGTTCAGGTGGTTTGTGCAGGCCGCCTGCACAGTGAAACCGAAAGGCAAGCCTGTGTGTGTGGACGGACCTTATTGACCCGTCCACACACACGGGCGGCTTGTGCAAGCCAAACCGGAACGTGTGGATACCGTTTAGGCGGCCTGCACAGCCCAAACCGGAAGGCAAGGCCTGTATGTGTGAACGGGCCTTAAGCGATAGTTTCGGCTTGCCTGGACTAGAGTTACGCCCGCTACAACTGTTCAGGCTTTAATTACGGCATCGGCAGACCTGTATAGACTCAACCTTAAGGGCTCCTACAGACACGGCCAGTAATTTACTACTCTACTAAATTTTAATGTCCAAATATGGTAAGTTACTAAATTACTCGCTACTCGTCTAAATTACTGGCTGTGTCTGTACGAGTCTTAAGAGGCAATTGTTTAAGCGACCTGCATAGTTTTGGCCTGCTGGAGTAAAAACCTGAGCGTTTGTAGGGGGCCGAGAAAGTTCGTCAAGAGCAACACAAAATAATAAAACTCCGATGTGGCCATAACAGGACTTTTTCACACGTATTAAAATTATGTTTGACGCATCTCTTGTAATCTAAATTATTTTGTGTTGCTCCTGGTCCATTTTGATACTGTGTAATTAAGTAATTATTAATCTTGACTTTCTTAATTTAGCTCCTTGTGGAACTTGGACGTTTGCGTCGTTCTTTTACCAAAAATTGAAGAGCTGGTACAAAGCAAATTTGAGACGTAAGTAATTTTGAAATGTTTCTTTAAAATAACTGTACCTTTTCCTTTTTTTAGTTCTAATTATAGTTAATGATTTGTTTCCGCCGATCTATATATTTTTACCTCTTGTTATCCAGCTGACGCTTCCTTATAGAAAAGCGCTACGTTTTATTTTTTCAGGTTTTAAAAATTTTGCTAAACGCAAAGAAGAAGTATTTAATTATTGAAGTCATGTTAGTGTAAACATGTGCTTAACAAATTATTTAGTAAATTTAGTAACTTCGAGTTTACATAATGTCATTATTGTTATGATAATTTACATTTTTTAGGTGTGAAGTAATTTAAATATAGGTTAAATATGCTTTGAACTGTTGATGAAGAAAGTATGTAAACTCAATTCGACTTCTCGTGAGCTCTTCCATTCTTAATTTTGAATATTTGACTTACTTTCGGTTTGAAGCCTTTCGCAAATAAATAGAAACCAGAAGATTATTCTTCTTCTTTATGTGGGACTTTGGTCAAGCCTCTTAAGATTCTGATAGGCAATCGCAATCATCAGCCCATCTTATCAAAAGTGGGTCGTGTAGTCTGGTATTTTGTGAGTTCTTGCCCATGTTACCAAGCTTACATGGTCTTTACATTGGCATCTTCTTGATCTAACCTAAGGGTGGAGACTCCTCTGACCTTAACGTCCTATATGGGGTCTTTTGAAAGCTTCCTTATTAGATGGATTGGCTTTTAACCCATTTAACTATGTTTTTTGTTCATTGTCTAGAGCAGACCTATCAGAAGACCCTTTTAACTAGAATTGGAGAGCCCCCATATCCACTGACTTTGATACTGTTTGGAGATTTTCGAAACGTTTCTTCCAAACGAACGTTCTTGTTACCATTCGAAAATGCACGAGATATTAAATTTAATTTGAAAGTTTAAACGTTTGGTCGTACATCATAATTAAGTATTTTGGAGGCGCACTCTTTTAAATGCTACGTTGCATTACAACAAACCATTTTAACGCTCGGCTACTCATCGCGTTTTTAAAGGGAAACGAATTTATATAATTTGTCATAATTATAGTTTACAAGCAAAACATTTAACAGTTTAATTAATACCTTCAAATTACAAACTCGTTAAAATTTCAAGTTGTAAGCGTTTAACCTGTTCGAAGTGACACGATGATCGATTTAACATAAATTCGACGACTCTTTTTAAAAAGTAACGAAGCTACGAGAGACATACTTAGAGTTTTTGATAGATCGATGAAAATCATTTAATATGCAAGTTTAGAGAGCAATTATTTAAAATTTGTAAGATAATTAGCACGCCTTGAAAGCTACACAAAGAGGTCCTTAAAGGGACAGCTGCGCGTGAGGCCCTATAGATAAATAGGATTCCCGTAGGGTTCTCGTTAGCATACGCTTTTTTATCGTTTCATTATAATAAAGTGACAAACTCGTCATAAATACAATGCAAAACTTCAAAGTGTCGAGTTGCTCACATCAAAACACTTGGTTTTTAAATTTGACATGGAGACCTCTTCAAAAAATTTAAATACATCAAGTTCAATGCTTTTATTGCACATCAAAATGTTATGCAAACATAAAAAAACAAGTTAACATGAATAATTTATCGGTTTATATAAAAATAGTTTCGACGTTCCGAGGAAATGTGGACTTTTTCTCACAGTCAACGACTGAAAGGGTTGGCCGTGTCGAATTGCAAATGGTTCGATTTGACACCGGACCCGGAACAAACGCGTGCCTTTTCACACCAATGAATATCTAAAATACTGACCATGTTATATGTTAATCTGCAATTTTTAACCTTAACCCATTCTTTACTTTCTATACATGGACAATTTTCTACAAGACCAGAACTGCCCAAAGCAATTCGAGTGTTCAATTATTATTTCGACTTTCTCTTTACAAGACGACTCGAACCTTGTTTTACTTTCTTTCAAGGTCGCAATTTAACGATTATTGATTAAATTTGTAATTTCGTTCAAAAACTGGTTGATGGGACCCAAAAAAATTGCAGAATATTTAATAACCTCCAAGTGGAATGAACTCGAAATGTTAATAAAATTTTATAAATTAGTAAATTTGGAAACTTAACGAATTTTGGGCAATTATTTGGCAATACAAATAAATTATTATCGACGAATGTGTCGAAAGTAATTTGAATATTAAAACGTGACGTATTTATGCAAAAGAGATGGTAACAATAAAGGAACGAAACGCGCCCCATAAATTAAAATAATTGAAACCCCATACAAAAATTGTAACTGCCGAAACGAAATAAAAGGGTCTTAAAATTTGTTAAGGCGAATTTAATACAAATTCGAATTTTAACAATAAATCTTGATGTGGGGCCATACAAAAATTATTTACAAATGTAATCTTTTGGAAGTCGTTCTTTTAAACAGTTCACTTTTCCTGTGACTACGAGGTCTCTTTAAATCTTTATTTGGATTTGGTGTATCAAAAATTAACAAAAATCAAATAAAATATAATTATTGATCAAAATAAAGAGGCTGACATATTGGAGATATATTTCAATAGCGTCAACGTTAACGTCACGTCACGTCAAATATCAAAGTTTTTATTTCTAATGTTCAGGTCATTTAGGATTTTATTTCGAACCTTCAACTTCCTAATTATCTGAAAATTTCTTTATTAACCCTAGAGACTTCTTGGAACAACCAACAACGTATTAAAGGTCCCGCAAAGTCCCTTGTGTGATGTGTGCGTGTCTACTTTTCCTAGGACTCTCTAGCGGCGGTATCAAACTTTTCAACTGAGCATGAACTATTTTAATCGTAAAATCTAAAAATACGTGGGCTACTTTAGCTGTAGAAAATGTAAGGTTTGACGTGACGTTAACGTTGACGCTATTGAAATGTATTAATTTCATAACCAGGAGCCTATACGTTAGGCACAAAGATTTTCTAGTGCTACTTGTTACAACTAATCTCTGTCCAGCAAACAGCTGCAACTAATTCTTAATTCTCAGCTATCCGAAACCAATAGGAAAACTTTCGTATCGTCGTATACGACGGTTTCGGATAGCTGTGAATTAAGCTTTACTAATGTAGTTGACGTATGTCAATTCTTGTGTGATTGTTATAAGCCGTACTTCCAAAATTCGACCAATAGAAAAATTCTATTGGAATATCGCGTGCTTTTTGAGGGAGTGGCTTAGCTGCATCTGTTCGCTGGACAGAGACTAGCTATAAATGACAAAAAATATCAAAACAGATGTCATAGGCACCCATTAACGTTTCTAACACCCTCCAAGTCCCTTTGATAAGAGCTAGTTAATCTTTAGTTAATTTGTATATGTTTATGCCGACCAATAATGTTTTTTTTATGTTTTAGGTACATAACCACAGCTAGTAATTCCTTAAAATTAATTTTGCGACATTTTGGACCAGTGATCAAGACCAACGTCCAATCTTCTGCTGGAACTTTTGGTGTAGACATATCTCGTGAAGAAAGGTACAATAAGGCGTTAAAATGTTACGATCATCTATGTCAAATAAGATCGTTGTTGCTTAAAAAACAAGCGATGCCCGGAACGATGGGCAACAATTTTAGAGAAATACACAATCTATTAGAACGTGCGTTCGATTGACCTTTAAAAAGTAACAAATTAAAAAAGAAACAATATAAAAGAACTAAAAACAAATTGACCAAATACTAAAAAAAAATTTAATTCATCATATTTAATGCACATTTCATTATTTTTGTGATAACTTCAAGTATCCAATCGGTATTTAAATCATTTTTCTTTAAATCATCAGGGTTTGGTAACTAACATATTTTTAACAGCACAAGTATTCTATTTTCATATAAAAAATTTAGAAAAATCCGTCCATTAATTACAAAAATTGATGTACCGTAGTTTTGTAAATAAACAAAAATTGGATGCACATTTGAAATGTAGTAGTGCCACAATTAGTAGTAATTACCTCAAAATAGATACAATAAATAAATTTATAATTTAGTATAATTAATTTTTAACATATGGCTGAGACTTAAATTAATTAAAGACTTGTAAATTATGGTATTAGATATTAATTGAATTATCCTTTTAAGTATTTATTTAAAAAAAATTCTTTTTGTTTAAGTTTAAAGTGTGAGTTTTGAATTTTTTTATTATGTTTTAATTCGAATACTGCCCTGTACAATGTGACAATTAGTTTTTATTCTTGCCCATATTTAAATTGTGCCATTCGAATAAAAAATAAATGGTTAATATCTCTCAAAATAGTTTACATTTTAATATGGCATTTGAAAAAAAATTTTATAACGATAATATTAATAGTAGTACCTAATAATTACACAAAAAAATGTAATATTGTAATAATTTTTTTATAATAAAAGAATGTGTAACATTTTCTAAAAACTAATTTCTTATTGAAAGTTGTAAACAAGGTTTTTATTTAATTAGTGGGTGTATTACCAGTTTATTTGTATTAATTTTGTGTTAATTTATTCGAACAACATTATTAACCTCCTAAACGCTGATATTTGAGATCATCTGCTAACATTTGCACCAAATTTCGCCACAGAAAAAGATTTTCATTCGTAGTTGACATTTTAGTTTATGTAATAAAAGAAATTTGAAGGGTTAAAATTAAAAGATGAATATTTTAAATTAATATTATTCCTCAGAAGTCAGCACACATCAAAATCCTGTGAATCCTTCTAGAATTGATCGATGAGCAGATAGAAAAATGTAAATTACAAATCCTATAGTAGTCCCAACGTAAGTTGAATCCACCACGTGACCAAACCTGCGCGAGGCGTGGCTTTAGAGCCCAGTGGCGGAGCTAGTTATTTCTTCTGTCAAAAAAAATTATTTTTAAAAGTAGTCAAAATTTAAAATAATTACTTAATTTAAATTTTTATTTGAAGTACTATTAATAATTAATTACTGGTTTAATACTTTGTGAATGAGATCTTCACAATTTTTAAAATGCTTATAATAGTGCGGAATCTAGGCAAAATGGTGCTGCACTTTTGGTTAATGGCATGAAACTCGGTACATAGTTTACTGAAACCATATCGAGTAATTTTGTCCGATGAGACCAAAAAAATATTCGATGGGGGCCGCGGGACACCCCCTTTAATGCAAATTGTACACGGCAAATACCTCAGGTACTTTGAATTTACAGTTAATGAAATGAAACTCGAAACATAGTTTACTGGAACTATATTGGCAAATTTTGTCCGACGAGACCAGAGATATCTTCGAAGGGGGCGCTACACACCCCCTTTTTCTCAAAAAGGGGCACTCGACCTACTTTTTCGCGAAAAGTATCTTTGCCGCATATTTTGAGAGTACTGAATCAATCTGTCCCAATAACTGATCCATCTGAACATCCCCATAGGCACATAACCGCCATTTTTTCGTCTGGGTCTGTAAGAGCGCTCTTTCAAAAATTTTCAAAGAGGTCGAGTTAAATTATATTTGACTTTTCGTTAACGGAATAAAACTGGTTGCATACTTTATTGGAACTATAATGAAGTAATTTTCACCGATAAAAACAAAAGAAAGTCTAGGGGGTCGCTGCACACCCCCTTTAATACGGGCGATGCTAGACGACTACCTCAAGTACATTGCACTTTTGGTTAATGGAATGAGACTCGGCACATAGTTTACTGGGACCATATAGTACAATGTTGTCCGATGAGACCAAAGAAATATTCGAAGGGGGGTGCTGCACACACCCTTTTTTATCAATCTTAGATTGGCCGTATTTTATCGTGAAAAGTAACTTCGCCGTATATTTCGTGGGTGCAGAATTCATATGTGACAACAACGAATCCATCTGAATATCTGCATCCGTATAAACACGCCGTTTTTTCCTCTAGTTCTGTAGGAACGCTCTTTTAAAGGTTTTTAAAGAGGTCGGGAAAATGATACTAGACTTTTTGTTAATGGAATAAAATTTGGTACATCGTTTACTGGAACCATATTGACAAATTTTGTCCGATGAGACCAACAAAAATTCGATGGGGCACCTCTTTAATGCAGAATATACACGACGAATACCTCAGGTACTGTGAACTTGTGGAATGGAATGATACTCGAAACATAGTTTACTGGGACTATATTAACAAATTTTGCCCGATGAGACTAAAGAAATATTCGAGGGGAAGTGCTGCACACACCCTTTTTTATCAATCTTAGATTGGCCGTATTTTCTAGTGAAAAGTATCCTTGCCGTATATTTCGAGGGTGTTGATTCAATCTGTAACAACGACAAATCCATCTGATGAACATCTCCTTGTGTGTAAACACGTCATTTTTTCCTCTATCAGTATAGGAACGCTCTTTAAAAGATTTTTTAATAAATCGGTTAAAATGTAACAACTTTCCAGTAGGCTTGTTAACGGCCGTATCCTAAGCAACTACGTTACGATTTTACGGTATTGCTTACAGATTTTCTAGAGTCGCAGCCTTAATTTTGGCCGACGTGATGTTCAGATGGATTTGTCGTTGCCACAGATTGAATCAGCAGCCTCGAAATATACGGCGAAGATACTTTTCACGAAAAAATACGGTCAATCTAAGATTTCTAAAAAAAAGGCATGTGCAGCGACCCCCTACAATTTCTTTTGGTCTCATAGGCCAAAATTATTCCATATAGTTCCAAGAATGTATGTACCCAGTTTCACTCCGTTAACGAAAAGTCCAACATCATTTTATTCGACCTCTTTTAAAAGTTTTGAAAGTGCTGCCCTACAGCCCCAGAGGAAAAAATAGCGGCTTTGTGCCCATAGGAACGTTCAGATGGATCTGTTACTGTGACAGATCGATTTAGCATCTCCAAAATATACGGCAACGATACTTTTCACGAAAAAATACGTCAAGTACCCCTTTTTGTGGAAAAGAGTGTGTAGCGCCACCCTCGAATATATTTTCGGTCTCATCGGACAAAATTTGTCAATATAGTCCCAGTAAACTATGTTTCGAGTTTTATTCCATTAACCACAAGTTCACAGTACCTGAGGTATTCGTAGTGTATACTCCGCATTAAAGGGGGCGTACAGCGACCCCCATCGAATTTTTGTTGGTCTCATCGGACAAAATTTGTCAATATGGTTCCAGTAAACGATGTACCAAATTTTATTCCATTAACAAAAAGTCTAGTATCATTTTACCCGACCTCTTTAAAAACCTTTAAAAGAGCGTTCCTACAGAACTAGAGGAAAAAACGGCGTGTTTACACGGATGCAGATATTCAGATGGATTCGTTGTTGCCACATATATGAATTCTGCACCCTCGAAATATACAGCAAAGTTACTTTTCACGATAAAATACGGTCAATCTAAGATTGATAAAAAAGGGTGTGTGCAGCACCCCCCTTCGAATATTTCTTTGATCTCATCGGACAACATTGTACTATATGGTCCCAGTAAACTATGTGCCGAGTCTCATTCCATTAACCAAAAGTGCAATGTACCTGAGGTAGTCGTCTAGCATCGCCCGTATTAAAGGGGGTGTGCAGCGACCCCCTAGACTTTCTTTTGTTTTTATCGGTGAAAATTACTTCATTATAGTTCTAATAAAGTATGCAACCAGTTTTATTCCGTTAACGAAAAGTCAAATATAATTTAACTCGACCTCTTTTAAAATTTTTGAAAGAGCGCTCTTACAGACCCAGAGGAAAAAATGGCGTTTATGTGCCTATGGGGATGTTCAGATGGATCAGTTATTGGGACAGATTGATTCAGTACTCTCAAAATATGCGGCAAAGATACTTTTCGAGAAAAAGTAGGTCGAGTACCCCTTTTTGAGAAAAAGGGGGTGTGTAGCGCCCCCTTCGAAGATATCTCTGGTTTCATCGGGCAAAATTTGCCAATATTGTTCCAGTAAACCATGTCTCGAGTTTCGTATCATTAACTGTAAATTCAAAGTACCTGAGGTATTCGCCGTGTACAATTTGCATTAAAGGGGGTGTCCTGCGGCCTCCATCGAATTTTTTTTTGGTCTCATCGGACAAAATTACTCGATATGGTTTCAGTAAACTATGTACCGAGTTTCATGCCATTAACCAAAAGTGCAGCGTTCCATAGTTTTATGTGGCGTAGACTCCGTACTATAATTATTTTGCTTCAACCAAACCAAAGTAATGTAATAATTATACGACGCACTGTCTACGTTCGTTTCTAAGCAACGACCGCATTAATCTACTGCGCAACTTTAACGGTCATCACGTGGTGGATTCACCTTATGTTGGGTTCCCTCTAGCAATCACTACTGCCTCAAAAATTTAAATAACCTCTTAAATGAAAATTGTAAGTTCTTCAGTGACAACTGAGGGCGTAACACACCTGACCTGTCTAAAAAAAGTTATGTTTATAAGGATCCACTAGAAATAACATCGAGTTAAATCATGCTTTCAGTGTGGTCTCCAAAAAAACAAAAGTGTAATATTATTTAATTTATATTCAAAAATACTTCATTAGCTACAAAAGACGTCAAGTTCAAAATGTTAAGCATAATGTTTCTAGCGATCATATTCATAAAACCTTTACCTTTTACTTTTTTTAGGTTTAGTTTACCTAATCAATGTAACAATGTCTTAAGTTTAACAATAAGTTTGAAACTATGAGGAAGCCTGTCTAAAACTAGCCTTGCATCAAAGCTTCTAGAAGCCAGCTTTTTTTTTTCAAAACTATAGAAGTTAAACTAAAACTTTTAGCATCTGACGCTGGAAATGCAAGGTTTTTATTGGCTTAGAATAAAAAACTAGCTTCTAGAAGCTGTGATAGCTTTAAGGGTTACTTAAATAAAGTCCGGAAGTCCCCCTACTTTAAATAATTTTGGATTAAATAATGCCTTAAGTGCAGTTTCCAAAAACACAAAATGTTAAAAAGTAGTTTTATAAAAATTCAAAAATTAATTTTAACGCCTAGTATTCCTTATCTAATGAAGATTTAAAATTTAAACTTTGGCCACACATGCCTTAACGATTAATTTAACAGAGCCCCCTACTTTAAATCTTTTTTAGTTAAACAATGCCTTAAGTGTAGCTCTTAAAATTAGATAATGTTAAGTTCTAAATATTTTTAAAACTCCGTCATTTAACGTAATCGAACTTTGTTAGAAGTGGGGAGATAAGATTAATACTCGTAACAATTTATTATTTAAAAAAATGTACGAAATTGGTAGTTTGAAGAAAAAAATTAGTGCCGACATATCTGTGTATAATCAAAACATCCCATTTCAATATTAAATAACATTAATAATGCCCTTTTCCTTACAAAATTTTGAACTACTAATTAGTTACATCATAAATTAATGAGTAATGAGGTAATGACTCACTTAAAGTATGAACAATATTAGAAAACACGTTGACTATCTTATAAAAAAATAATAAAACTAACCTTAAAGATGACTAAGCCAAAGAGGTGAATTTAAAAAACCGTCTCAAAAATCCAAAAGGCAAGTTACGTAGTCGCGTTATTAGATTGTTCCTTAGTAGAAATTGCATTAATTTGATATTGTGCAAGCTTTTAATTTACGTAGTAGATAGGAAATAAATGTTTTTGTGCGTTCACTCTTAGATTGAACGTCATATAATAAAGTACGTGTTTTTAATAAAAAAGTTTTTGTTCGTTTTTAAAAACATTTTAATTTCATCGAAATCTAAAATTGGCGCAGTCGGTAGGATTGCCAAACATTTCCGTAATCAAAAATCCAACTGAATATTGGCGGTGATTCGGGCGTGTTTCGTGTTAACGATTTATTGGTGATCGAACAGACGAACGAGAACTGAAGTTATAACTTGTCAAATCTATCGAGTCGGGATCAAGGAGAACGAGCATCTTGAAGTAAGTGCCAAATTTCCTTTTTTCACCTTTTCCAAGCCCTCTGATTAAGAGCTTTACGAAAAGATAGGTAGGAATTTTCTAAACCTATGTATAAGATTTAGAAAATTATAATAATTAAGAATTAAACTTGAAATTAACAATTGAATTAAATTTTTAAAATAAAAATAATAAGAATTAATAATAATTTATGAGTGAACTAGATACTATACTAGAAAGATTAATAAACCTCTCAGTTGACGATAACTCAGATAACAATTCTGAAAACTCTACAGTGAGCTTAGAGATAAATAATAGCAAAAATATGGCAGTAGCAAATCAAAATCAGGTCAATTGGCACCTGTTTAAATCCAAATTGGATAACGTTAAATCTTACGACGGTGACAGTAACACTTTGAATAAATTTATAGGCCGTTGTGAAAATTTAATAAGTACGTATGCACCTTATAATGATGCAGTGTTGAACAAACACATTTTAGATTGTATCCAAGAAAAGTTAATAGGTAGAGCTGAACTTATGGTAGGCAATCGAACAGAACTTAACGATTGGGAAAGCTTAAAAACCGCGTTAATACAATGCTTTTCAGATCGTCGCGATTTAGATTGTTTAGTACAGGAATTAACCAGAACTAGACCATTTAAAAATGAACATTTAATAGATTTTGGTGGTAGGCTTCAATTAATAAGAAGTAATGTATGCCAAAGAGTTAGTAATGACCCTAATTTAGATAGAAATACAAAATTGTGTCAAATCAGTCATTATGACAAAACCGCCCTTAATACGTTTATAGCGGGTTGCTCAGGCGTGCTCAAGAATAACATGCACCTCAAACGTCCCGAAACGTTAGAAGATGCCATGTCTTATGTGGTAGAATACGAAAATTTTGAGAGACTATATTGTAATAACCTAGCACCTAAACCAAATTTTAACCCTAATTTCCAAACATCATCTTCTCAATTTCATCAACAAAATTTTCAAAAATTTAATCGTCCCCAAAACTTTCAACCTAATTTTCAGACAAACTATTCTTCATTCCAAAAACCAAATTTTAATTCACAATTTCATGCAGAACCTGTCTGGCAAAGCCGACCGGTACCGATTCAAACTCAACCTCAACAAAAAACCAATTATCCAACTAATCGACAAGTATTTGGACCCCCACGTAACGTATTCAAACCGAATCAAATCACGGAAAATCAATTACCTAAACCAGAACCCATGTCAACAACATCTAGAAATCCATCGGTTCAAAGACCAAATTTCCAAAGACCGTATACATCAAATCAAACTAGACCAAATTTCCAAAGACCTTTTACACAAAATTATGGATCTAATAATTTCCAAAGGTCATTTGCTCCAAGTCAAAATCGACCAAATTTCCAAAGACATAACTCACAAAACTACGACGCTGAAGAATTATATTTCAAAGAAACCGAAGAAGAACCCGATCAATATGAATATTTTGAATACAACCCAGAATTAAATGCAATGAATGAAAACCCACATCAACTTCAAAATTTAGACCAGAACTTTAACCAAGAGTTAGAAACCGAAAATTTTCAGGTAATGATCCCACGAAACCAAATTGTTACTGAAGTAAACACCTTCTCAGATAACACATTACCATATTTAGAAATCGAAAACCCAAAATTAAAATTGCTTATTGATACTGGCAGTTTGCGATCAATAATTAAACCCTCAATAGTGGAACAATATTACCCAGATTTAATTTACAACTCTAAAACCGTTCTCAAAAATAGCTTTGGTAAAAAGAACATTAAGTATCAAGCATTGATACCAGCATTTAATGAATTCTTTAGCAATCACCAAATTAACTTTATTCTTTTCGATTTTCACGAGTTTTTTGATGGAATCATAGGTTTAGCAGATTTAATCAAAATGAAATTCAATATTGATCTTACAAATAGAAAATTAATAAATGATCAAGTAGAAATTCCGATCAAGTATCGCCAAAATAATAACAGAGACATTTACTTTGACGGTAACGCTTTAGAAACACATTCGACAGACATAAATTTGGACGACGTAGACGAAATAATCCAACGAGAATTAAAAGAATTATATCAAACACCCGATTTGATCAAATTACCTTTAAACGAAGTACCAAAACCAAATAAAGTAAACATTATTTCGGATATTCAAATTAAACCTCCAAATCAAGTACAAAATGATCCATTAATGATAAATAATTCTAACTCAGAAACAGTACACACCTCTGTAGAAAATCCAATTCTTCTTATTCCAATATCTGATAGACCGTTAAATCAATTTAAACACCAAATAACAATCACCTGTGGAGAAATGGACACTACACAAGTTAGACGAGAAAAGATCTTCGAAAATATGCGTTATTATGTAACTTTTCCAAATTATAATTTAGAAATATCAATTGCCGAATTTGTTAAAGATTATTTGCACCCTAAACAGCATTTCGCTCTATATTTCAAAAATCCTTCACTGTCACAAATATTTGCGACAACAGTTCAAAATTATTTCAAGTACAAATCTCTCAATCTTACACAATGTACGAAATTTCTTACCGATGTAGAAACGCTAGAAGATCAACAACAAAAACTAGAATATTATCATAAGTACAAATCAGGACATCGAGGTATAAATCAAGTCAAAATGGCATTAGGTACAAAATATTATTGGCCTAAAATGTCAGAGGATGTAGAGAAGTATATAAATAATTGCGAAACTTGTTTGAAAAACAAATATGATCGAAACCCACCAGTTATAAAGTTTAATCTCACACCAACAGCATCGAAACCATTTGAACATATTCACGTTGACGTATTCAAAATCTCAAACGAATCTTATTTGACAATAATAGACAGTTTTTCACGTTATGGACAAGCTTACCCTTTAATGTCAATAACCGGAACATCCGTAGTTGACAATTTACTCAACTTTGTTGGACACCACGGATTACCCCAAAAAATAACTTCCGATCGTGGAACCGAATTTAAAAATTACGATTTAGAGAACTTTTGTAAATTACACCGAATAGAGTTGCACTTTACTACGGCAAAGAACAGCAATTCGAATTCACCTGTCGAACGCTTTCATTCAAGTTTGATAGAACATTTTAGATGTTTAAGGGAAGAAAATAAAGATTTCACCCCTAATCAATTGATAAAACACGCAATCCTAAGCTATAACAATTCAATACATAGCGTAACAAAGTTTACCCCCTTCGAAATTATCAAAGGTCATATTAATAACCCAGATCCTTTCGACCTTAATGATAATCTTTTGATTTCAAATTACGTTCAAAATCACAAAGAAGTTTGTCAAAAATTATATTCAAAAATTAAAGAAAAGAACCAAGAAACTAAAGAAAATATAATAGACAAACGAAATGAAAATAGATCAGATCCCCAAAATTATTCAGACCAAACCCACGTGTATATCAAAACCAAACATAGAGACAAAAAACTACCCAAATTCAAGAAAACCGAATTAATTGAGGAAACAGATATAAAATTAAAAACTAAATCCGGAACTTACCACAAGAGTAATTCCAGAAAACCTAAACCTAATATCTTGTTTCAGGTACCCATTCAAAATGAAGATAACAATTCTTCTTCACCTGATGTTATGGCTAGCACAAGTGCTATGTAACGACGACATCAAATTAACAAACATCGATAATTTGATACTTCCCATGCAATTAGGGAACGCTAAAATTATTTACACTAAACATACATTTATTCATTATATAGATTTAGAAAATATTATTAACCATATTAGTAGATTAGAATCAAATTATAATCAAGTTAAAAGTAGTATAAATAGAGTAGAGGCAACAAATCCCATTTCTTACCACGGTTTAGCGCAAAGTATGCTTTTAAGAACAGAGTATTTAATTCAGACAACCCAAAATAAACTTCAAAATATTTCCCCTCTTCTAAATTCTAATAAACGTTCAAAAAGAGGACTAATTAACGGAATAGGAAAATTAAATAAGTGGTTATTCGGAAATTTAGATTCAGACGACGAAAAAAGATATAATCATGCGATTTTAAATTTAGAACAAACCCAAAAGGACTTAACACACGAAGTCAATTTACAAATTTCACTATCAAAAAGGCTAATCGATCACTATAGTAAAACAATAATGGCTTTAGGTAAAAATCAGGAAAAACTTGAAAATGATTTAGAAAAGACCAAATCTTTTATGTACTCAACCATCTCAGATATCTCCGGCTATATAAGCTTCCAAGGGTTAATGTCACAAATCAATTTAGATTGCCAAAACGCGATCACGTTTATTGACAATATTGAGAATGCTATTATTTTCTCAAAACTCAATGCTTTACACCATTCAATAATATCAAATTCAGAATTACAAGAAATGTTAAAATATTTAGAAAAAATCTATGATAAAAATAATATTCCAAATTTTGATAACACCTTAACTTATTATCAATTCTTAGGTACTCAAGTTACTTTTTCAAAAAATAAATTAATTTTTGCAATTCATGTTCCTATTTTAAATACTAAAGTTCTTAACTTTTACCATTTATATCCTGTTATCCAAAACAACCGAATATTTACCCCCAAATACCAATATTTGGCACAAGCTGAAACAGATAGCCAATTCGAACGAGAGGAATGCCCGATATTAGAAGGATTGTATTATTGTTTACAAAATTTTATTCCAAAAGATAACTGCACGATCCAAATCCTAAAAGGTCAAACACCAAAAAATTGCCATACTTTCGAAATCAATTTTAAACAATCGATAATCGAACAAGTCAGCCAAGATAGCCTACTGTTGATACCGGTCGGAAACAAAAGAATATTTTCAAAATGTAACACGGACCAGTACATCGACACCGATCATCCAGTTTTAGTGAAAATTCCAAAATCATGCGAAATTACAATCGATGACGAGAAATTTTCTAACGATATTCAAATTCAACATGGAAAGCCACTCATTCTACCAAAACTAAACATGGAAAATTTAACAATTCAAAAATTTTACAAAACTCCAAATTTTACTAAATTGAACTTTGAAGAGCTATTTAGACTCCATGAAATCACGGAGCAATTAAAGCCAATCGAAGCTCCAAACACGAAAACGAATTTTTGGAAACTTTTTGGGCAAATCTTTATGGGCATATTCATCATAGTCGCGATCATCTTACTTATTTCAAAATTAAGGAAATGCAAGAATTTTCCGTACTTAAAAAAAGAAAAAGTCGTGAAAAAAGAAGAACCAAATGGACCAGGGTCTTCGAAAAATACTCCCGTAGTTTTCTTAACCTAAAGAAGGGAGGAGTTACGTAGTCGCGTTATTAGATTGTTCCTTAGTAGAAATTGCATTAATTTGATATTGTGCAAGCTTTTAATTTACGTAGTAGATAGGAAATAAATGTTTTTGTGCGTTCACTCTTAGATTGAACGTCATATAATAAAGTACGTGTTTTTAATAAAAAAGTTTTTGTTCGTTTTTAAAAACATTTTAATTTCATCGAAATCTAAAATTGGCACAAAAGCACGAAACGTAATTAAAAATGCACGCACCAATCTGACCATATCGCGTATTAGAAACGTACTGTCGAATAAAAGTATTGAAAATTTTATCACTACCAAATGTGCCAAGACCTTATCGTGTAAAACTAAATATCTAAGTTTATTTTCATTTATAATTTTTAAAATTGGATTATTTTAAATTATAAAATTTAATATTTTATTATGTAAAAATTTATGAAATTCATAATTTGAAAAAAAAATTACCGGTAAAGAAAAGGCTTCGCGTTTTAAATAAATGGATTTACTTTCAACCTCTAGTATTAATTCCTAAAGCTCATGATGATATCAATTTGAAACTATGAGGAAGCATGCCTAAGGGTTACTTTAATGGAGCCTCGTACTTTAAATAATGTTGAATTAAATAATGCCTCAAGTACGTACAGTTTCCAAAAATACAAAATTTTAAAAAGTAGTTTTATAAAAATTCAAAAATTAGTTTTAACCTTTAGTAATCCTTCTCTAATAAAGATTTAAAATTGAATCTTTGACCATAGAGGCCTTAACGGTTAATTTAATGGAGCCTCCTACTTAAAAAGTTTTGAAATTAAACAATGCCTTAAGTGTAGCTCTTAAAATTAGATAATGTAAGGTTCTAAATATTTTTATAATTCAAAAATTACTTTCAGCCTCTACTATTCCTAAAGCTCATGATGATATCAATTTAAAACTACGAGGAAGCATGCCTAAGGGTTACTTTAATGGAGTCTCCTACTTTAAATAATGTTGAAGTAAATAATGCCTTAAGTACAGTTTCCAAAAACACAAAATGTTAAAAAGTAGTTATATAAAAATCCAAAAATTAGTTTTAACCCTTATAGTGTAGTCAACGAACCAAAATTTATCCTGATTTTCGGACTTTTTTTGTAACAGGGAGTTTTTTTTCTTAATCGGTCGAAACCATTCCTGTGAGTTTATGTATAAATTGTCTCAACCCAATTTTGAACGGAAGGCCCTTATTGTTCGACTTTAGTGTAAAATTTTGCCTTTTTCAAGTTTCCGTTTCACTATTTTTTGAATAACTTCGCTTGTATTGGTCGGATTGGGACCAAAAAATTTTCCTTTTGTTTGTAACGAATCTCTCTTTAAAACTGCCTGGGTTAAAATTATTTATATTAATTTCCTAACTCAAAAAAAAATTCAAAACTGTCGTCATTGGTCGGTTGTAGTTTTTTCTAGAGAACTTGAGTTTTAATTAATGTTATGGTATGAAACTTTATGAAGTTGCAGCTGATATAGTAACAAATCCATATTACAAGTTGGGTCCAAAAATATTAAGAACAACGGCTAAAATTTGCATTTTGGTTCAAATTTTCTTTTTCATATTTGTTGTGAGCAATTGGTGGTATCCCAATAATTCTTCTCTTGAAATGTAGGAAATTTAATGCTCTTTCAGATGAAAACAAAAACAATCACATCAGACCATTTTTTCTTCCGATATCTTTGAAGATAAAAATAAAATCTTTTAACTGTTTGTCTACAAAACCAATTTTAATGGTCGAAATTTAATTCTTCTTTTACGTATTTTTGAAAATTAATCATAAAGAACTCTTATAAACTATTTTTGAACATTAAAACTGGTTTTAAAATCAACCATTTCGACCACTAAAATTGGTTTTGTGGGTAAATAGTTGAAACATTTTATTTTTCTTTTCAACGAAATCTGAAGAAAACGTGATCTAATCTGATTGTCTTTGGTTTCATCTGAAAGAGCATTAAATTTCCAACATTTCAAGGGAAGAATTATTACGATACCACCAATTGCTCACAACAAATATGAATTAGAAAATTTGAACCAAAATGCAAATTTTAGTCTTTGTTCTCAATATTTTTGGACCCAATTTGCAATATGGATTTGTTACTATATCACCTACAACTTCCTAAAGTTTCATACCCTAATATTAATTATTACTCGAGTTCTCTATAAAAAAACTACTACTCACTAATGACGGCAGTTTTGAATTTTTTTTGGGTTAGGAAATTAATATAGATTATTTTAACCCAGGCAGTTTTAAAGAGAGGTTCGTTACAAACAAAAAAAATTTTTTTTGGTGCCGATCCGACCAATACAAGCTAAGTTATTCAAAAAATAGTGAAACGGAAATTTGAAAAAGGCAAAATTTTACACTAAAGTCGAAAAACAAGGGCCTTCCGGTCAAAATTGGGTTGAGACATTTTATACATAAACTCACAGGAATGGTTTCGACCGATTAAGAAAAAAAATTCCCTGTTACAAAAAAAATTCCGAAAATCAGGATACATTTTGGTTCGTTGACTACACTATTAGTAATTCTACTCTAATAAAAATTTAAAATTATATCTTTGACCATACAGGCCTTAACGGTTAATTTAATGGAGCCTCGTACTTAAAAAGTTTTGAAATTAAACAATGCCTTAAGTGTAGCTCTTAAAATTAGATAATGTTAAGTTCTAAATATTTTTAAAATTCAAGAATTACTTTCAACCCCTAGTATTCCTAAGCTCATGACGATATCAATTTGAAACTATGAGGAATCATGCCTAAGAGTTACTTTAATGGAGTCTCACTCTTTAAATAATTTTGAATTTAATAATGCCTCAAGTGCAGGTTTCAAAAAATACAAAATTTAAAAAAGTAGTTTTATATAAATTCAAAAATTAGTTTTAACCCTTAGTAATCCTTCTCTAATAAAGATTTAAAATTGAATCTTTGACCATACATGCATTAACGGTTAATTTAATGGAGCTCATCCCTACTTAAAAAGTTTTGAAATTAAACAATGCCTTAAGTGTAGCTCTTAAAATTAGATAATGTTAAGTTCGAAATATTTTTTAAATTCAAAAATTACTTTCAGCCCCTAGCATTTCTTAGTTAAAGAATATATAAAGAAACTTTGATCTAACATTAATTTAATAGATGGAACAGCCATAAAAATTTTTGCTGCCATGCTATACCATTTCTTACAATGTATAGGGGAGTTCAAAATAAAAGAATGTTGCAATTTTGTATTTTAATGTTTCACATAAATCACTCTTTTTTGAAACCTCAACCATAAACGGTATCATTTAAATTTATATTTTAATTGTTGTTAAGTTCCCATGGAGATGAATGTGACATTACAAAACATTAATTGAAAATGCTAAATTGTGGTTTATCTTATTTTATTTTATTGCGTTGAGGTGCGGTTTTTAAGTGGTCGTAATTAACTTTTTGCAGTTGTAGGAAGATGAACATTTGACCATTTAGCTAAGCATTAAAAAAGTGCGCCCTAAGATAATTAAGAATAGGTATTTTAATTAATTTACTGCGTTTTTTTTAAATAAAACCAAAATCTAGGTGAGCGTTAAGCGAATCCATGTTCACTCGTTCACTGTTCTAATAGTTTTAAAGATGGCCATGGATATACCCAAAGTTTTGAATTTACGAAAGCTTTAAAAAGGAAGCATTGTAATGATGCAGTTTTTGGTACCATAATTTTATAAAGTACAAAGTAGAAAGAGTTAATTAAAACTTACAACGATGTTAAAAGTGTTGCCTACCATTTCGTTTAGTCTTTAAAATTTGTTTGCATGCTTGCATTAAAATCTCTAATATTAAAATATTAAATATTAAAATTTGAACTATTGTTAACCCTCTTTTGTCTTTTTATACCAAATATTTTCTATATAGTACCTAATAGGAGTATAAATTTAATGAAAATTTAATCAACCCTTACCCTATAAAACACCGTTTATTTTTTGGCCGCTCATGTAAGAATTTTCCTAATTTCAATGTTATTAAAAAAAATCAAATCTCCTTTCTTTATTTTAGAAGCGATGATACATCAATTTTTGGCAAAATAAAAAAATGATCGATTGGCAACGCGCACTTGATTATCTAAAGGATTATCACACATTATAATTATTTTTTACCCTTCCAAACGTTTTTGATACGATGTACTATTTTTGTTATGTTAAACGATGACACGGTACAGGGTACGTGCAATACGCCTTACCATCACGTGTTTTACTGATAACATAAAAAACGATTGATTAATGGATTCTCATTAAGGGAAGCGATTTTGACTTGGTTTTTCAACTTTTACAAAAATTATTCCATCGACTGGGTACGAAAAATGAACTTTAAATTAGTTGAAAACTTAAAGGACATATTTTTATTATTAAGACCTTTCATTTTTCGAGCGTGTTTCAATTAAGGGGTTGTAACGAGCATAAAAGGAAACCTGAAGCGGATAATATCAATCTATATCAAAACTTGAACGTGGAGAAAAAAGATAAAAATTTAAATACCATGAAATATAGCTCATAATACAAATGAGATAAAAAGCCCATGTTTACTTAAATTCGTAGCTACCCTTAAAACCTTTAGTCCTGTAAAAGGGTTAGTATGTGATATACTTAATTGCTATAAGTAGTAAAGCAAACAAAATTTAACCCGTGCAGCCGCACATTTAAATATCTCACTATTTCATCACAGTTTATAAAATATTGTTGTGCACACAATTTTTATATCCCTCGTGAGTGCGAAGTTGTAAAAATAATAAAACCCTTCGTCGAGGGACATACCTTTTGAGTCGCCGATTGATTCACCTGTAAAAAAGAAAAACAATTAGTTATGGATTTACCTAGTTATGTTATATTTAAAAAATAAAAAGCATCAGGGTGAGTTTATATTTTATCTTAGCAACCCTGCATATAATCAAAGAAGAGATAGCCCCCAATCTCCAAAATACACCGCCTAATAGGTATCAAAGTAAATTTTAAATTGAAGTCAGAGAAACAGGAGAAGTTATTTATGATGTATTTAAAATTGAAGAAAATTTAAATTAAATAAAACATCTTCCACCGCTTCCCATCGTTTTAAAAATTTTGTATAATAATAATCTTCTTGCTATGTGACGAACTGGCTAAAATGTTGATGTAGAAAGTTTCAGTTTCAGAATTTCATCTTCGTCAATGAATTTTAAGTGAACGAGAACACAGAAAGAGTTGAAGACAGAAGTCTTTGACATATAGAGGGTGGTATTATGACAAATATGACAAACGTCGTCGAATATCTAACCCATGATGTAGAGCAGTGTCGGACTGACCCACCTGGCTGCCCGGCAATTGCCGGGGACCCGAGGCTCAATGGGGTTTGAAACCGTCAGCCGATGATGATGAGGGAAAGCGAAATGGAAATTGTGCAGCGATTAAAAAAAATAATTAAGTCAAAACTTACTTTGGGTTGATTTAATCACCACTCGAGCCTCCATGATCCACCCATCTATCCAGTATCGATCTGTTGAAACGGCGATGAGAACCTGGAAAAAAATAACGTTATTTCAACTAACATGAAGAGTTTAGAATCAGAGTTTTAAAATTCGTTGAAGAGAAGCAAAATTCAAATTTTGAAAAAATATTAAATACCTAATACAGGGTGATTATTAGCTCACCAACAAACTTTGCCATATGAATCCTGATGTAATTTTAAGAGAAAAACATTATTTGGACATATATGTCCGATTTTGCTTTTTTTAGAAATTAGAAGACTTCAAAGTTGTCTGCAGAAAAAAGAAAATGATCTCTATCTCAAAAGAGTGAAGTTTTAGAAATTTTTGCTTATGGAAACTTTTGTTCAGGGGGTCAAATTCTACAACTGACCAAAATTTTATCAAATTTGACAGAAATCGTTTTTCCATATAAAAAATGCGGGGTCAGTCTTACTTTGGGTCACTACTCTTTCTAATATCCCCGTATACCGGGTGTTGAATGGCTTACCGATATATAGGGAAATAGCGCACGTATAAAATCACGTTTTATAAACTCCTGTTTCCCTAAATGTCTTAGAGCAGAAATGAAGGGGACCAAAATTATGCAGAATTAAAAATTTGATATGATAAAGAGGTACCTATTATTACATTTCATCATGCTTTTACTTACAAATCAAAAAAGACTTTAGAAATTGTTAAAATTTTCATTAATGAGGATAGCAATTTAAAGGGTTTAGAATTAAGACTTTTAAAATTAGGAGGAGGTATTAAAAAAAATCTAAGGGCTATATTACATGAACTAACTATTTAGTAACTGTTAGTTACTAAATGAACTCAAGGAGCAAAAACACGGGAATCTAAGCTTTAACGTCAACGTCAAAATTTATCCGCCCATTTTGACGTTGACGTTAAAGCTTAGATTCCCGTGTTTTTGCTCCTTGAGTTCATTTAGTAACCAAGTTAGTAACTAACAGTTACTAAATAGTTAGTTCATGTAATATAGCATATAGCCCTTAGACACAACTTGCTTTGGGTTTTGGGTAGATAGAATGGATCACTAGTCGAACCTCCATCATATCTATCTCTATAGATTCTTGATTTAAATGTGCCGATTAGATCTTGAAATCATTTAAAAAAAATTAAACGTTAAGGGTAGAATTAAGGTTTTAAAATTCGTAGAAGGGGTGATGATAATTTCACAAAAATGCAAATTGTGAAAGAATAAAAAAAATATAAGAACGAAAAGAAATAATTAAATCAAAACTTACTTTGTATAGTGTGAATCACAACTTCGAGTCTCCATTTCGTGAATTGATTCTTGATTAAAATGTACTGGTTCGAACTTGAAATTATTAGAATAAAATTTAACATTTTTTTATATATTAATTTTAACTATTAATTTAGATATAAATAGGTAGTTATTCTTCTTAAATCGACGAGACTTTATTTATTAATTCACACCCCCTAATTTTTTAATTATAATAAACTAAAGTTTATATAATTATAAATTTTAAACGCACTGCACAACCACTCACATTAAAGTAAAAATTTGTTCTAAAATAGGTATAAACGCAGCTGCTAATCGAACATTCAAGTGATAAGAAAAGCGAAATTTTTGGATTTATTTGAAATAAGTTTTGATATCATTTTTAATAAAAAGAACTAAAGGTTAATTTAAACAAACAATTTTTGAAAATTTAACGTAAAATAATGCTCTTCTGAGAGTTCAAATTACATAATTTTAAAGCAATATTTTTCAAACTTTAAATTAATTTTAATAATAATTAGTAATTAATAATTATACATATTTAGTGCCTACTGTCTATGTCTATGATGGCAAACTATAGCTAGGAAAGGTCATTTAAAAACTTATTTTGGGAAAAATATGGCTCTTTGTACAATCATATACATCCATATCTAGCCTATGCTCAGACTCAGCAATTTCCCAAAGGAAATTTTTTAAAGAAATAATTACTCCTAGAAGATTTTATGTAATCTTTCTGCAACCTAGGTCCTTTAACTATGTCGACTACTATAGACAGGGCCGTAACCAGGGTTTTCTCTCTTCTAGGTTTGTATAAATCTGTTTATCACTGTAATCTTTTCTGAGGATGGAAGTTTTTTGCCAAAAGTTTGCAAAAATTTGACTGTTTCTAAATCAATGTTTTCTTCTTCGGCACCAATTAGGAACTTATTGTTTTATTATTAGTATTGCGAAATCCTTAGCAAGTCTGCCAAGAACAGGCTTAACATTTCCCAGGACAAACTCTGGCGTACCTCTGACTACGGCTCTGACTATAGTCTTTGGGCATTTGGTTATTAGTTGAAGGGAGCTAGGGACTATCGTTCATAAGGAGGAGACCTCTGCGGCCCTCGGCGGCGTTCTCTCTGATGTGTCAAATCAAATCAGTTGCTTAATTTTTACCATTGCTCATACTTCAGTTTGATGTAATTTATATTGGTGTATAGAGGCTCCCACACATTATATAGCGACCCAGGGCCCTACATACGCCCATACTATGATTCGTCCAGTGATCAAAAAAATGCAAAATTCATCTTATCTGCTGAACTTGGTATAATTTTTTATTTTCAGAGACTACAGCGATTTGTCGATTATTTTATCTCAACAGGACACACGATTGATTTGCTAATGTTCATGGAAATGCTTTCAAAGACACAGTTGCATGCAAGGCAGAAAGGGAGAGTTTGTGGAAGCTCCTCATATTTTAATAACTCTAAAAATTTACTGTTTCTTATAAATATTGAGCCCTTATTGGTACGTACCAGTCCCAAAATGGCATTTACGTTAATGGCAGAAAATCAATTAAAGGTGCATATTCTCCCTCTTAACACCTCCATATTTATGTAAAAATAGCTTTCAAAAGATTGTAATCATGCTCTACAAGTATTTCATTCTTTTAAAAGCCATGTTTCAGAGCAAATCCATCACACACTAAAATATTTGGGTTTCATTATACCCTAGAGAGGTTTGTTGCGTCAATGATATGCCAATGCGCCTACGCACCCTCTTAAATTGAATTTCTCTTTGATTCTTTACATATACACAACCCTTACTGCAAAATTAACATATGCAAAAGCAGGTGCAGTAAAAAAAGTATAATTTAAATCATTTAATGTTAGCTAAACATAATCCTTTAGTCAGATTTAAAATAAAGCCGACGTCCAAAGATATAATCAATATTTAAATGAATATATTTTAGAGGCAAACATCAGGGTCATATTTGATTTAACTGCCCCCGTTCGCCATTTAAAAACTTCCTTTTCAATTCAAGAAATCAAAAATTTCTCTTTTATCTAAAAAATTTAAATTCGAAAACGTAGGACTGTGGTACCTCAGAATTTCCAGATAAAAATATTCTATCAGAGCCCAAAATAGATACCTGAAGGACACCTGAAACTGAAGGTGAGGCGTTCAACAGGGCCGTAGCCAAACTGTATTATCAGGAAATTTTCAAGTGAGGCTCAAAGCTAAAATCAGGGCTTTCTCTCTTCTGTGTTTGTATAAATATGTTGACCACTCTAATCTCTTCTGAGAATGGAAGTTTTTTTGGCCAAAGTATGCAAAAACTTGACTTTCTCTAAATCAATGTTTCCTTCTTCAGCACCAATAAATTAGGGACTTATTGTTTTATTATTATTACAAAATCCTGAGCAAGCTCGGTTTCTAGAACAGAATTAGAACTTTCCAGGGCAGGCTGAGCCTGCCTGCGTTCTCCTGGCTATGGTCCTGAAGCTCAAGAGACTATTATTAGTTTTGTTAAACTAACGGTTCCAAAAATAGGTAAATTCAGAACACTAGAACCGTTCTCAACAACTGACTGATCGCTCATACTCTCTGTCTGTCTATGTGCTGAAATAGACAGAGTTGTTAAAATGTTAAAAGAGCATCCAGTTGTCCAATAATGCCTCTACGTTGCTTTTTCTTTTACAACCATGGCAAAAAGTAATTTTTGGTTAAGTAATTAAATTGAGAAATTTTTGATTTTCATCTTCTTCAATTAAGGGTTGTTAATGGAAAAAGAAAAGGCGTCTGTTATAAAATATGTATATTTCACAAGTGTTAAAACGTGTACATTCACTCGATAATATCAAAAATTATTAATTTAAGTTTTGTAACTACTGTTAGGGGGTTAAATTTTGTATAACAAAAGGGAGCGATATGCAAACTACACTTGTCGTTAATTCCAGATAATAAAAAAGGGCGTAACGTGTTAATTATTCACCGATGAAAAGATTTGCATAATTTCCAAACATATTTTATTTAAAATTCATACGATTTAAAATTTAAAACTACCCCTTGTTGTGTATAATAACTATTATTTTGTATATTTTACAAATTACTATTTAATTAAAACAATGTTAGTTTGTTCATGTGTATCTATTCTATGTATAAAGAAGCCAATTTTCTTACATAATCAGTTAAGCATGAAATAATTGTGATCACCTCTCGTCATATCAAATCGCTCATGGTCGTCGACGCGTAACGTAATGTAATCCTTGATCAAACCCAGACCACACACCTGATCTAAAAGATCCTTGTGAATCACCAGTCAACTGTTGTATTTACATGGGGTTGATTTCTCATAGAAAACTTAAGCTTTTAGATTTGTCGTTATAATGTCACATTTAATTACAGTTGTTAAATCTCTATTAGACGGCTGCAATTTTAAATTACTATAAAACGACATCAATACTCACACAATGGTATTGTACTTAGTTCACTAGCAGATAGAAAAATAGGAAGATGAAGAAAAATCGCTATTTTGAATTGCGAGAAATTCCTAATGTTTACAAAGTGTGTCTCATGAGCAATGCGAAATATCCTAAGAGAGCTCTTTTAGCTATGACGTTAGCTTTAGTAATTCCGGATTCTAGGTTGGACTGGAGGAAGTCATTTATTTGGACCTACTACAAGCTCCCATTAGCTGTTAAATTATCAGACTTCTTTGAGACTTTTCAGAATCCCGTGAGTCTTATCAAACTCTTGTGAGTCTTATCAGACTCTTGTGAGTCTTATGAAACTCCTCTTAGTCTTATGCGACTCCTGTGAACAATTGTCAGACTTCTTTATGTCTTATCTGACTCTTCTAAATCTTTTCAGAATTTTTTGAGTATTATTAGACTCCCGTGAGTTTTGTCAGGCTCCTGTAAACAATTGTCAGACATTTTTCAGTCTTATCAGACTCCTCTAAATTCTTTCAGAATTCTTTGAGCCTTGTCAGACGCCTGTGAGTTTTATCAGACTCCTGTGAACACTTGTCAGACTTCTTTATGTCTTATCAGACTCCTCTAAATCTTTTCAGAATTTTTTGAGTATTATTAGACTCCCGTGAGTTTTGTCAGGCTCCTGTAAACAATTGTCAGACATTTTTCAGTCTTATCAGACTCCTCTAAATTCTTTCAGAATTCTTTGAGCCTTGTCAGACGCCTGTGAGTTTTATCAGACTCCTGTGAACACTTGTCAGACTTCTTTATGTCTTATCAGACTCCTCTAAATCCTTTCAGAATTTTTTGATTATTATCAGACTCCTGTGAACAATTGTTAGATTTTTTTCAGTCTTATCAGACTCCTCTAAATCCTTCCAGAATTCTTTGAGCCTTGTCAGACCCCTGTAAGTCTTGTCAGACTCCTTCAAGTCTTGTCAGGCTCTTATGAACACTTGTCAGACTTCATTGAGTATTGTCCGACTCTTGTCAGACCCTTGTGAGTCTTGACAGACTTATTTGAGTATTGTCAGACTCCTGTTAGTCTTGTCAGAATCCTGTGAGTGTTGTCAGACTCCTGCGAACACTTGTCAGACTTCTTTATGTCTTATCAGGCTCCTCTAAATCTTTTCAGAATTTTTTGAAGATTATCAGACTCCTGTGAGTCTTGTTAGGCTCCTGTTGACAATTATCAGACTCCTCTAAATCCTTCCAGAATTCTTTTAGCCTTGCCAAACCCCTGTAAGTCTTGTCAGACTCCTTTAAGTCTTGTCAGGCTCCTGTGAACACTTGTCAGACTTCATTGAGTATTGTCCGACTCCTGTAAGTCTTGTCAGACTCCTGTGAGTCTCGTCAGACTATTGTGAGTATTTTCAGACTATTGTGAGTTTTTCAGACTCCTGTAAACACTTTTCAGGCTTCTTTATGTCTTATCACACTCCTCTAAATCCTTACAGAATTTTTTGAGTTTTATCAGACTCATGTGAGTCTTGTCAGGCTCCTGTGAACAATTGTCAGACATTTTTCAGTCTTATCACACTCCTCTAAATTCTTTCAGAGTTCTTTGAACCTTGTCAGACTCCTGTGAGTCTTGTCAGACGCCTGTGAGTTTTGTCAGACTCCTGCGAACACTTGTCAGACTTCATTGAGTATTGTCAGACTCCTGTAAGTTTTGTCAGATTTCTTTGAGACTTGTCAGAGTCCCGTGAGTCTCATCAGACACCTGTGAACACTCGTCAGACTCCTCTAAATCCTTCCAGAATTCTTTGAGCCTTGTCAGACCCCTGTAAGTCTTGTAAGACTCATCTAAGTCTTGTCAGACTCCTGTGAACACTTGTCAGACTTCATTGAGTATTTTCCGACTCCTGTAAGTCTTGTCAGACTACTGTGAGTTTTTCAGACTCCTGTGAGTCTTGTCAGACTCTTGTGAGTCTTTACAGACTTATTTGAATATTGTCAGACTCCTGTGAGTTTTGTCAGAATCCTGTGAGTTTTTTCAGACTCCTGTGAGTTTTTAAGACTCCTGTGAGTCTTGTCAGACTCTTCTGAGTCTTGCCTGACTTCTTTGAGTCTCTGTGGGAGTCTCCTTGGTTTGGTGTAAGCGTGTATAACTGCCTAATTTTATTACCTAGACTTTTAATTATCTTCACCCTTAACATTTGAGATATAATATTACGTACGTACGTGTTTAGTATTCATTCAAAAAATACTAACTATTAACGTACACGTGACCACCCACAGAGATGTCACGTAAGGGATTTAAATTAATCCTTCGATAATTGACACACGGTTGATAGATAAAACATAATACGAGTAAGATGTAAATATTACTATTCTGATACTAAGCTAGGGAGTTAAACTACCCTCTCATCAAAATATATTTTTCAATTATAAATTGAATCTTTTCAAATTTTATTCTCAATATTGAAAAATGACAAAAAGTGTAGGAATTGGATTCCCTAAATGAATGCATAAATAAATAAATATATACTTGCCACCTATTTTCTTCTAATTCGCCCTATAAAAACTAATGAAAGAATAGATTTCAACCCTTTTGAAATAAATAAATAGCTAGTAGCGACTAAATAAAAATTATTGAGTAGTATTTCTTTGAATGGTTGTTTGAAAACATGTCATAATCATTATAACAACCTAATTGTATTAAAAGAGGAGTAGTATAGGTACCTATACATGGTATTTTCGTTGATTCTTAACGCATCCGGCTTAAAAAACTTTGTTGAAGGGATTTTACATTGAATTTATTTTTTATTATTATTACGATCGCATTACAAATTCTATAGAGCATACGGTTATAGGTGTTAATGAAAAATATTGTAAAGAAAGAGTGCGCCATCAAAAGAAGTAGGAGTTGAAAGAATTTAAATCAAAAGGTCGAATTTAGAATTTTCGCCAAATTTAAGATTAATTCTATAATACTTTTGCCTCGCTCCGGCCTCTCCTTTAAGAGAAAACATAAACAGGGCCTCTGAAGCCCGACACTATTAGTAAAGGTTTTTTTAGTATTACTTACTTTGCTTTTATATCAGATCCTAAAAGCACCACCACTACACATCAGTTGAGGGACAGCTAGTTCCTAGTACTGCTAGTACTTATACTTACTACTTACCTTCTTGGTTACTTATTCTTCTTAAAACCATCAAGTCCATCAGTTTTTGAACCTGTGTAGAATAAAGTCCAGAATTATGGGATAGCCATTTTCTAGCTATGTCTGCCAAAAAATGTCCAAAAACGAATCCACATGTGGGCGTACAGTGGCACCTCTTGCCCTCTTGTGGTCAGCTGCCTCATGAAACAGAATGAGAACATGCTAAAGATTTTTGAAAGAAAAGCATTCAAAAAAATGTCGAAAGAGAAGAAGAGAAGTAAAAGAGATAAATCGCAACGAAACAGTCCAATTAAGAATGGTACTGGAATGAAATCCCAGTGAAAAGCAATTCTCAAGATCTCAGATGCTTTGGAAAGACAAAATAAATGCAGTATAGGAACTAAACGAGCTCTTAGTACCTACAAATGACGAACAAGGTCATTTAAGGTAAATCGTTACATCAGCCAAGGTTCACTCAACCATTTCTATTACCTTCCATAGGGCCATGTTCTTCTACATTCCTTGGACCCAAATACAAAATTTATTAAGCCTAATCTGAAGATTTCTCCAGATTTGGTGAAAGGTCTGGGGCAAATCTGTCCTCAATTCAAATTTTTAAGCTCGCCTTCTGTAACTTCTGCTCCTTTCAAAAATCTTCCTTTGTTTTGCTTCTGTGTAGGAGTGGAGTATAATACACTTAAATGGTTTTCTATTTACAAAAAATAGTAAATTACATATCGTGAGTTAAAAAGGCACAAAGAGGACGTCAATCAATCACAAAGGGGGAGTTCGATTATCCTTATTACTAATTGCCGATTGCAAGCATTTCTACTCAATATTTAATTTAACTTTTGTTCTAATCAAAAATTGAGATAAAAAACCGTTGCATCCCTACACGTTCAAAATCACACCTAAACTAATTGCTTTAAGTACACAAAAGATTGTTAATCCCACCTTTTACAAAAGTAATAATGTTACGTTACAACATAATAAATACACAAACGTGATTTTTCCGAAACATTAACTTTCAATAATAACTCGAAAGGGTTGCTGCCCTTTTTTGTTAAATTGTAAAATTTAAAATCATTGAGTTAGAAAAAAATGTAGTGGAGTGAATAAAATTTAATTTTGGAAATTTTAACCCTTGCACAAAAGAAAAAAAAACGTTTTTTTGTGCTTATTTCTTCACTAAGCAAGAGTTTCAATTAGGGTTGTCATGGTTATTCAAAATGGCGCGTTTTGAAGTTATCGATCTTTTAAGAGCGACTGTTTGCAAAAATTTTTTTGCTCTAACCCGTAATTTTACTAATTGATCAATTTTAACTATTTTTAGTTAAATGGTAGTCGAAAATAAAATGTTTTGACATTTTTCTCTTGGGACAAATGCCAAACATAAATCTCACACGCTCTAATGGTTTGTTCTTAACGGATGTGATAATTCATTAACTTTTATCTTCTTCCTATTTTGATAAGAATTTTTGGGTAAAGAGTAATTTTGGTTTGTACGTACGTATCGACGAAACAAAAGCAAGCTATACAAACTACCCCAAATTGCCAAATAGTATAAAAAAACAATTTTCTACACCCAAAGGATTGCTGAGGAAATTTTTTATCTGTAAAGTAATAAATTTAGAACACAAAAGACCAACAACACACGTTAGTAATTTAACAGATTTAGGAAAAAAGGGGTGAATAGTGTATTCCACCGAGACATACTTTTATTTCATAGTATAAGTCAATTTATATACAACTACACCGTACATAATATTGGTACAATTACAAAACGGCGTGGAACAAATTTTTTTTATTTTTAACATGGAAAAGACAAAAAATGTGATTTTAAAAGTAAATTTTAAATTCATGCCTTAATTAATGTTTTTTAAACAACACAACATACACACTAATAATCTAGAAAACAACACCTATAAGTAGGTACATATCACATTCAAGTTAGTACATATTAAATCCGATATTAGTTATGGTGTCCATGATTCAAGTCATTCTTCTTTCTCCCCTAAAAAGAACAATAATTATTAAAGTTTGTTAAAAGTAACGTTGAGCGATCAAAACTTCCAGTATATTGAAGAGGCTGATGTGGAATTAATTTAACAGCCAATGGGCAATGGATGATCCATTAACTCTTACTTAGATTAATTAAAAAAAAACTCTTTCAGGGAAAGGATGAATTGATTACGCATATCCAGATAGCCAGAACACCAGCAGACCTAGTCTGCACAGGCAAACCGGAGCGTCTGTAGATCGTTCAGGCAGCTTGTGCAGTTTTGTGTATTAATATACCTGCCGTAACAAAAATCTGCACGCGTGGAGGTAACGTCATCGATCAAACTTGTCTGCGCAGTTAAGCCCGCTACATACGCTGAGAATTTTACTCTGCAGACGAAGTCTGCGCAGGCTCTAGATCGTTCAGACAGCTTGTGCAGTTTAGAGTATTAATATGCCTGCCGTAGTAAAATTCTGCACGTGTGGAAGCAAAGTCGCAGTTTCCAGCGTGGCTGCGCAGTTAAGCCCGCTACATGCCCTGAGAATTTTACTCTGCAGACGAAGTCTGCACAGGCTGTCGATCGTTCAGACAGCTTGTGCAGTTTTGAGTATTAATATGCCTGCAGTAGTAAAAGTCTGCACATGTGGAGGGAAAATCATAGTTCCAGTTTGCCTGCGTAGTTAAGCCCGCTACATACGCTAAGAATTTTACTCTGCAGATGAAGTCTGCGCAGGCTCTATATCGTTCAGGCAGCTTGTGCAGTTTAGAGTATTAATATGCCTGCCGTAGTAAAATTCTGCACGTGTGGAAACAAAGTCACAGTTTCCAGCGTGGCCGCGCAGTTAAGCCCGCTACGTACGCTGAGAATTTTACATTGCAGACGAAGTCTGCACAGGCTAGGCTGTAGGTTGTTCAGGCATCTTGTGCAGTTTAGATAGTTAATATTCCTGCCGTAGTAAAAGCCTGCACGTGTGTAGGGAAATTCATAGTTCAAGCTTGCCTGCGCAGTTATACCCGCTACATAAGCTAACAATTTTACTCTGCAGACGAAGTCTGCGCAGGCTGTAGATTGTTCAGGCAGCTTGTGCAGTTTAGAGCATTAATATGCCTGCCGTAGTAAAATTCTGCACGTGTGGAAGCAAAGTCACAGTTTCCAGCGTGGCTGCGCAGTTAAGCCCGCTACATACGCTGAGAATTTTCATCTGCAGACTAAGTCTGCACAGGCTGTAGATCGTTCAGACAGCTTGTGTGGTTTTGAGAATTAATATATCTGCTGCAGTAAAAGTCTGCACGTGTGAAGGCAAAGTCATAGTTCCAGCTTGCCTGCGCAGTTAAGCTCGCTACATAAGACAAACTGAGTCTGTAGAATGTTAAAGCGCCCTGTGTAGTTTTGACCTGTAAGTGTGGAGACAAAGACATATTAACAGTTAAATCCGCTACAAACGCTCAGAAACTTACACAAGCACACCTATGCAGACGCATTCCACACCAGCAAACCGCAGCGTTTGTAGAGCGTTCAGGCAGCATGTGCGGTTTTGATTATTAATATGTCTGCCGTAGTAAAAGTCTGCACTTGTAGTGGCAAAGTCATAGTTCCAGCAGACCTAAGCAGGCGTAGTCTGCACAGGCAAACCGGAGCGTCTGTAGATCGTTCAGATAGCTTGTGAAGTTTTGAGTATGAATAAGCCTGCCGTAGTAAAATTCTGCACGTGTGGAAGCAAAGTCACAGTTTCCAGCGTGGCTGCGCAGTTAAGCCCGCTACATACGCTGAGAATTTTCATCTGCAGACTAAGTCTGCACAGGCTGTAGATCGTTCAGACAGCTTGTGTGGTTTTGAGAATTAATATATCTGCTGCAGTAAAAGTCTGCACGTGTGAAGGCAAAGTCATAGTTCCAGCTTGCCTGCGCAGTTAAGCTCGCTACATAAGACAAACTGAGTCTGTAGAATGTTAAAGCGCCCTGTGTAGTTTTGACCTGTACGTGTGGAGACAAAGACATATTAACAGTTAAATCCGCTACAAACGCTCAGAAACTTACACAAGCACACCTATGCAGACCCATTCCACACCAGCAAACCGCAGCGTTTGTAGAGCGTTCAGGCAGCATGTGCAGTTTTGATTATTAATATGTCTGCCGTAGTAAAAGTCTGCACTTGTAGTGGCAAAGTCATAGTTCCAGCAGACCTAAGCAGGCGTAGTCTGCACAGGCAAACCGGAGCGTCTGTAGATCGTTCAGATAGCTTGTGAAGTTTTGAGTATGAATAAGCCTGCCGTAGTAAAAGTCTGTACGTGTGGAGACAAAGTCATAGTTTCAGCTTGCCTGCGCAGTTAACCCCGCTACAAACGCTGAGAACTTGACTACCGTAGACATATTTAGACGCATTCTGCACAGGCAAATCGTAGCGTCTGTAGATCATTCAGGAAGTCTTTTCAGTTTTGATCTGCCGTAGTAGAAGTCTGCACCTATGGAGGCAACGTCATAAATCCGGCTTGCTTGCACAGTTAAGCACTCTAAAAATGCCAAAGCTTTTACTACGGTAGACCTACTCTGCACAGGCAAACCTGCAGTTCATTCAGTAAATCCTGATTGTTTGTAGCGGGCTTTAGACCATTTACGCGTTTTCTATCTCTGAGGCAGGAATACATGCCAACGAATTCAGTGACCAAAAGAACGTTAATGTCTTCAAGGAAAGAAAAATATATTTTAACAAACAGTCAAACATTCCACATTGCCATCATTTTATTTGGAATAATCTCAAGATAATAATTATTATTCCATAGCTTGGTGAGTTGCTGAATTTACAGAAGTTTTGATCGCCCTTGTATAGTTAAGAATATAGGAGAAAGGTTCCAAGTGTCAATTTTGTTTGTTATTTGTTTATTTCTACTTGTGATCCTTCTTAAAGTTTCCTTTTGTCGGCAAAGGTATCCAATTCATTGAAAAATTTAGACAACTTTAAACATATCAATTTCGATACTACAACAACCCAAATAAAAACTGAAGACGAATTTATACTAAAGTTTTATTTTAAAATTCTACTGTGTAACTTGGGAGCTTTTTAAAAAAGTGCCATTCAGTTTTGTGAACGTGTCAGTACTTAGTGACATGTACAGTAGCCGAAGAAGGGAGTCGTTTTCAAAAGGGGAACTTGGCTATAGTGATTTTACCTGGGTTCTTTTGTTGACAAATGCCAAACATATCCCTAAAATGTCTACCAATTCACATCAAGGTATAAATATCACATTGCACTTTTGATAACAATAGATAAGGCGATCTATATCATACACATTAACTCAAATAACTTATTTAATTTATAAATTACCCATAGAAATATTCCATGATTTTTTTACCATGTTCATCTTACTTGGACACGGTTTAAAATTGTAAAGGTGAGAAAATAAGCTTAGGATTTTGGAAATAAAAAAAAAAATTAAAGAAAATCCTCACACAAACACAACGAATAAAGAGGATAGGATAAAGTAAAACAAAACAAAACAAAAATAATATAGAAACATAATTTAATACACAATTATATCATACACTTACGTACATACTTACAGATATAGTTTTAAAAAATAGTTAACATACAACTAAATGAACAAAACAGAATAGAAAAATTGTTAATTAAATTAAACGACTGGATAATTTATTATTTTTGGATGGTCCATTATCAACAACTGCGTCCAACATATTAATAAAGGAAGGGTTGATGTAATTTGCATAGACTACATACGTGTTAGTTGCGCTTTTTAACACAACAAAAAGTTGGGGCTTAAAGAATAGTTAGCAACTTTAGTTTTGTACATTACAACATTACATATATATTAAGTTGTAAACAGATGTCTCCAAAAAATGTAAAACTTATTCAAATGCGTTTTAATATATTGATGCATAAATCATCCCTTATATTAATCAATTAGTATTTTTAAATGGCACATGATTGTTTTGTGATCGAACAAAATTGAGTTGGGGAGCTACGTGCTACGTGCTTGGATTAGCCAGTCGTGGATTATTTTCTTAAATTTATTTGAACAGCGAAAATTGGCACATTGCACTATGAGATTTTTTTAATTGTTTAATTTGTAAAAGGGCTAAGGTGGGGTTAAAGGAAGGCCTACTTGCAGGGGTAGTCCGTGCCTCGGAGGTCCGTGACAGCGCGAAGATACTGCTCCTCCGTGGTGTCCGTGATGAGCTCCGTGTAAACTGTTGGCCATCCTCAACTGTAAAAAAAATAAATAATCAATTTATGCCCTTAGTAAAAATACACATAAGTTTTTTGGGTTCTTATTTTACGGATGGGACACTGAGAATAAATAAACGTACGAATATAAAAACCAAATGAATGTATAATTATGTTTCGTTCGTTTAATATTTCTATATGTTAGGGGTTAAGAAGCATCTGAACGAACCAATATCGACTTTAATCCTGACATTAACACGTTTATTGCCCTTAAATAAATATTAATCCCCATTGTATACAATTCAGTACTTTTGCTCTTGAAAACACATGCAAAAATTAAATGTCATATTTATTATTGTTTCGCATAAACAAAAGAGATAATGTAATATTTATAAAGCAGCAGAAATTAAAAAAAATATACAAATGGAGGAAAATTCGAAAAAAGTACCAAAATAAAATAAAAAGAATAAGAACATGTGGCAACGAACCCTCGCGAAACTCAAGTCTTTACTACAGAGCAATAATAACAAGATTTTCTTGAGCTGAAGAGAGCCTAGGAATATTTACAATTACAATGTGACAGTCGAAGATGTTTAAACTAATTAATAGTAGATATAGAGCACATAGTAATAAGCTTATGCTGATGGGAACTCAAAATTTGGCGGAGAAGATGGGATTGAGTTCATAGCACAAAATGTTCTCACTTCCAAAATAACCTTTTCGGTAGTAAAAAAGAAGCAAAAGAACAAAAGAAGATAAATATTCCTAAGCTAGGAATATTTATTTATTATCTAGATACATCAACTAAGAGTCGTTTTACATGGACTAAATCGTACTAACTTGGTAGTAGTGAATCAACTCGAGGAGCAAAATCACAGGAATCTGAGCTTTAACGCCCTACGTAGAAATTGAGTTGATTCCGTACTAACAAGTTAGTACGACATTTAATTCATGTAAAACGGCTTTAATACATGGCATATCGTTTATACCGGGTGACACAGGGGTTTGGAACACTCTTATAACTCCGTTATTTATTAACATATCAAAATGAAATTTGGTGTGGATTATATTCACATAAATTGCAATTGTTTTAACTACTTGTGAAAATTCTATCACTTCCGATTACGCCGGAAATAAAGTAAACTTTTGATTTTTAAATGGAACACCGTATATATCTTTACTTTTTTAAAACCTACTTTAAATTTTGAATACAGTAGCATCAAAAAAATTAATTTTATAAGCAAAAAGAAATTTTTTTTTCATAAATTACACTAGTTTTAAGAGTGCTGTGATGTGGTATAAAATCATACGTGAGAGGTACTTGTACTATGAAAATTACTTTTACACCACAAAAGCTGAAGGATGGTGTTGTGGAGCTTTCAGAAGGTAATTTCGTCACATTTCCTCCAATAACTTCAGTTTTTCAAATTGCAACATATCGGAACAATTCTACCTCAGATAAAGTAGTTTTTTCTAAATACAACGATAGAGTTGTTCCGATATGATGCCATTTGAAAAAATGAAGTTATTGAGGAAAATGTGACTAAATTACTTTCTGAAAGCTCCACAACACCAACCTTTAACATTTGTGGTGCAAACATAATTATAAAAATATTTATGGTGTTCCATTTAAAAATCAAAAGTTGACTTCATTTCCGGCGTAATCAGAAGTGACAGAATTTTCACAAGTAGTTAAAACAATTGCAATTTATGTGAGTATAATCAACACCAAATTTCATTTTGATATGTTGATAAACAACGGAGTTATAAGAGTGTTACAAACCCCTGTGTCACCCGGTATACTCTATCAGTTGAGAGGAACAGGAACGTATAGGATCCAGAATAGATCCAAAGAGTCGACGTGCTTTAGAGATCTATCCCTCCCTAGAAGTTTGCAAGAGCGAAAATAAAGAATTATAGATATCAAAATCAAATTACACAGAAGTGGTCTTAATAAGACCCTACCCTTTCAATCAAACAGTAGTGGTAAAGTCCAAACCAAAAATTGGCACTAGAAACAATGAAAATGCATAGACTCTGCGTAACTCTAGAAGTTTACAGCCTCAGCTCGTTATTCCTACTATAGTATATAAAAATTCCTGACACGTCTGATTTTGGTGAAAGATAATGACATCTAACCGAAGCAGGACTAATAGGCCATAAGCCAAACGTAACTTTATCAAGAGTTGTAAAAAGCTGTAAAAATCGTGACCAACGCTGCATTAGCGAGACAGCATTCACTATACAAAAAAACATCAACGATATTCCATTTCATGGATGGTGCAGGGTGAAATAAGTAAGTCAGGGTCGGACTAGCTAGGAGTCAAACACTTTTGGGTGTCAAATTTTATGTATAACGTTCAAGGTTATCGTATCCGAGGGTAGGAGGAAAATCTTCACAACCAAAAATAACCTAATCTAACCTACCCTCCCATGGTTAAGTAACAGGGCTTGGGGAGTGAAAAAAACCTACCTAACCTAACCTACCCCAATCATCCCAACCTTGTATAATTTTTTTTAGGTAGAAGGGTAGGAGAAAAATTCTCACAACCAAAGATAACCTACTGTAACCTACCCTCTAATGGTTAAGTAACAGGCCTAGGGGAGAGAAGAGAAACCTACCTAACCTCACCTACTGCAACCTATCCCAACCTTATATGGCAAATATGCTATAATTATTGCCTTCACTGGTTTCTCATTATTTTACTAATTACTAGATAGACCCACCAAAAGCATTAGTTGGATACTCATATAGATTACCATCAAGCTCTTCAGAGCAGTAGGTAGTGTATGCAAATAGTCATAGGACGTTTCCAATTGAAGAGAAATGACTACAATTAAAGAAGGAAGTTTAAAAGCTAAGAAGGGATAGTGTGAAACATTAGAACACCTGAACACCAAGACCAAGAAGAGATAAATAATGAATCCAAGAAGACTTCACCGAGTAGCAGAGATAGAACATGTAGTAAGCTCATATGGGAACGAAGTATGGAACTGAACTGGCCAATTCGAGATATTATTGTCAAAAATCATAGAATAGTATGAAATATTCTTCCCTCGCCATAAAATCTTCGTATATTTTAATGGTTTATATTCCTTTATTAATGAATATTCCAAAGAAATGACCCTTCGGAGAATTAAATGTTCCCTCGATGAAATAAAATTTGAAGATCCTTTTGAACTTTTATTTAATTTAAGAGAATCTTTTATTACAAAATTCAACAAAAGTTGTTCTCTCTTATACTCAACCTTCTCGTGATTTTACAAAACAATTTTAAGTTAACAATAGAGACCATTTTAAAGACTCGCCTTCGTAAAACTGCCCATCTATTTTACATGAATAAACTTTTTTTTAAATCTCTTAATGGCACCTTCGAAAATTTACTTTTGAAAAAAAAGGCAAAACGTAACAACTTGGCCAATTTCTTCAGGTATACGTACTTGTATGTTAGTTTACAGTATAGATTACAAATCAAGTGGTGTATTAAATGGATGTGAAGAAAAAAAACTTAAGTAAAATTCAGGTAGCATCAGTTCCGGTACCTAATTTTCATGTTTTACGGTTCATATAAGGACCAAAAATTGTTACAGATAACATTTTACACACGGATTAAATTTCAATAGCTTATCGAGATACGATATTGTCACACAGTATCATTGATCTAATCCTATTGAAGAATAATGACAAGAGGAGGCGGCATTTCTATTATGTAACTTTTTTATAGTAAGTCGTTTTCTCTGTTAAGAATGATACTTTAGGATCTTCCAAGTTATTTTAATAGGGGCTTTATATAAACAATTATGGCGCTTAAAACTTTACTTTTTTTATGTATTTGTATACACGGATAGTAGAGCGGCATCTTTTTTGGGATTATAGGGATTTGTCGCAAAGTTAAGTAAATAAATAATAAAATGGAGAAATCTTAGATGCCTTCAAATAAATTCTTTGAAAGTAAACAAAAAATTACAGAAATTTAAAACGAAGGAGTGAGAAGACTTCGAGGAAATGTTTTAAAAGTCGCAATTTCCACACCAGCAGGATTTCGCCCTGGAATCCAACGATTTATTGAGCGAATTCAGCAGACAAAAATAGTTCCCAACAGCTGATTGTTCGCTCGTTTCTCTCTGTCTATTTTAGCACAATTTCTAATATAAGACAGAGTTAGAAGATCTGAGACACCAGCAGAGAGATTAGCAGAGAGGAATAGCTCCCAACAGCTGACTGTTTACTCGTTCTTTATCTCTGTCTATTTTAGCACGATTTCTAAAATAAGAAGAGTTAGAAAATCGCCCTGAGAGGGGAGTTTTCGACAACTGGCTTGTCTGCCGAATTTTCCCATTGCTTAGCTAGCTATTTTCAAGAAAAAGGTAACATAATTGACTTGCCAAGGATCTGGGAGACCAGCAGAGAGATCAGTAGGCAGAAATAGTTCCCAACAGCCGACTGTTGGCCCGTTCTTTATCTCTGTTTATTTTAGCACGATTTCTAAAATAAGAAGAGTTCGAAAATCGCCCTGAGAGGGGCGTTTCGACAACTGTTCTGTCTGCTAAATTTTTCCATTGCTTAGCTAAATATTCTCAAGAAAAGGGTGACATAACTGACTTGCCAAAGATCTGGGAGATCAGCACATAGGAATAGTTCCCAAAGGCTGACTGTTCACCCGTTCTTTATCTCTGTCTATTTAGCATTATTTCTAAAATAAGAAGAGTTCGAAAACCGCCCTGAGGGGCGCGTTTCGACAACTGTTCTGTCTGCTCAATTTTTCCATTGCTTAGAAAAATATTTTCAAGAAAACAGTGACATAACTGACTTGCCAAAAATCTGGGAGACAAGCAGAGAGATCAGCAGATAGAAATAGTTCCCAGCAGCTGACTTTTTGCTCTTTCTTTATCTCTGTTTATTTTAGCACGATTTCTAAAATAAGAAAAGTGAGAAAATTGCTCTGAGAGGGGTATTTTGACAACTGTTCTGTCTGCTCATTTTTCCTATTGCTTAGCTAAATATTCTCAAGAAAAGGGTGACATAACTGACTTGCCAAAGATCTGGGAGATCAGCACATAGGAATAGTTCCCAAAGGCTGACTGTTCACCCGTTCTTTATCTCTGTCTATTTAGCATTATTTCTAAAATAAGAAGAGTTAGAAAACCGCCCTGAGGGGGGCGTTTCGACAACTGTTCTGTCTGCTCAATTTTTCCATTGCTTAGAAAAATATTTTCAAGAAAACAGTGACATAACTGACTTGCCAAACATCTGGGAGACAAGCAGAGAGATCAGCAGATAGAAATAGTTCCCAGCAGCTGACTTTTTGCTCTTTCTTTATCTCTGTTTATTTTAGCACGATTTCTAAAATAAGAAAAGTGAGAAAATTGCTCTGAGATGGGTATTTTGACAACTGTTCTGTCTGCTTATTTTTCCTATTGCTTAGCTAAATATTCTCAAGAAAAGGGTGACATAACTGACTTGCCAAAGATCTGGGAGATCAGCACATAGGAATAGTTCCCAAAGGCTGACTGTTCACCCGTTCTTTATCTCTGTCTATTTAGCATTATTTCTAAAATAAGAAGAGTTCGAAAACCGCCCTGAGGGGGGCGTTTCGACAACTGTTCTGTCTGCTCAATTTTTCCATTGCTTAGAAAAATATTTTCAAGAAAACAGTGAAATAACTGACTTTCCAAACATCTGGGAGACAAGCAGAGAGATCAGCAGATAGAAATAGTTCCCAGCAGCTGACTTTTTGCTCGTTCTTTATCTCTGTTTATTTTAGCACGATTTCTAAAATAAGAAAAGTGAGAAAATTGCTCTGAGAGGGGTATTTCGACAACTGTTCTGTCTGCTCATTTTTCCTATTGCTTAGCTAAATATTTTCAAGAAAAGGGTGACATAACTGATTTGCCAAGGACCTTAAAGACCACTTCAGTTTGTTCTAAAGCAAATATATACCAAGTGCGAGAAGATGTTCAGGTAGAACTCAGAAAGTCCACCTGAAGACGTTCTAGTCGGCTTAGGTTGTATCAGACGTTATTGGGACGCCTTTCGAAGAGTTTTCTTGTAAGGAGCAGAGAAAGATTCAGACCTTTGCGTTACAAGAATCTTTTACAAACTTGAGTAAATTTTCAGACAGTGGAAGATAATAAGCTTTAGGATGATTTTTTAACAGCCCAGTTTAAAGCTAAAAACGAGACCCAAAAGCAGTAACTCCTAATAGAGAATGCTGACCATAATCAATATTCCAAATCCAAGAATGTAACGGTTTAGAAAATAGAAAGAGATTGAAATCGATTAGATTCGGCAGCAAATAATGACGAAGTGCGGGAAGATGTTCAGTAAGGACTCAGAAAGTCTACCTGAAGACGTTCTAGTCAGCAGAGGTTGGAACGGACGTTACTGAGAACTGAGAAGCATTTGGAAGAGTTTCCTTGTAAGAGGCAGAGAAAGACCCAGATCTTCGCGTTAAAAAGATCTCTTGCAAAATTTGAGAAGATTTTCAGACAGTGGAAGGTAATCAGCTTTAGGATAATTTTTTAACATAAGCTAAATACAAGCCCAAAAACAGTATCTAATACTAATAGAGAGTGCTGAACATAATCAATATTCCAAGTCCAAGAATGTAATGGTTTAGAAATCGATTAAGACCGATAGCAGAGCGTTTCTGCTAGATGGCACAAAATAAAAAATAAACGAACAAAGTAAGATTGATCTACTAATAAAAAAATTTCTATTTAGATAAAAAATACTTTAGCAATTCATTCATTATAATAGCCTCCCTAAAATGTTAACACCGGCAAGAGCATAAAATTGCGCTTAATCAAAAATCAGAAACTCGCATGTTTAATAAAATACGCGCATACAAAATGCTTAGATGATTTCTTTTTTGTTATATAATACAAAACAAGCGAGAGATCACTAACAAGCGTCGAGGGTGGTAAGATCGAGGGCGCGACCCTAGTAAATTATAGGGCGCCCTCGCAATTCTAGACGCTACCGTCCGTATGGGTCAATCACTTTCAAAACCTCCCTTTTCTAAAGGGGAAACAATGCGTTTAGTTGCCAACAAACCTTTTTTTTCTTCTTATACAGCAGTTATTAGTTTACTAATATAGTCCCTCTACATTTGTTAAAGAGAACTATTAAAAAATTTCAAAAATGCTCTTTGATGTTTTTGATTAACATTTTTGCGTTAATTGAAGATTATCTTCAATTAAGATTTTAATATCTGGGCTTAAATGGTATTTCGAAAGCACCCCCTTTTTAAAATAACAAGCTTATGAGATAGAGATGAGTGTGTTATGATTACGTGATCTCGAATTAATTAATCTGAATAAAATTTGTATATAGAATATTAAGTTGTCAATATGTCAGTATAGTTCAATAATTTTTCGAAATAACTGGCACTTAACTTCCTACGTATTGTTAATAACAAAGAAGTCAGACATACATAGAGCCCATTGTAGAAAATACTGACCGGTGCAGTGCATCTATTGTATAATTGTTTACCCAAAGCAGGATACAGAATTGCTGCAAATATCGAGCAATAATATAATACACAAACAGATGATTTATTAAGGGGTAGTTCTTGATTGAATTGCTAAACGATTGTACGATTCAAAATTGAAAGGCACGATATGTTTAATATTATAATATTTAGACAATTTTAAAAATTTATGATTTCAAATCGTCGTTGAAGTGGAAATTGAGAAAGTCAAACATATTTACGAAATTTTTGGAACTAATTGAATCGATCAACTAGAACAGCTTTCTACAAGTTAAACAATTGGAAAAAAAAATTTAAATTAAAAAATAAAAATAGTAGGGATGTTTTATTAGATTCGTAGATATATTTTGATTTCAATTAAATTATTTTATTGAATCAACCCCTTGGAATGCCATTATCAAACCCCCCTAAAGCTCTCAGTTCTTTCATTTAGAATTTGAAGGGTTAGTTAAAAGAGATTTGGATTTTTATTATTTTTTATTTCGAAGCAAATATTTTCAAACAGACAAACAGAAAGACTTTATTTAATTTCAATTTTTCCATTAAAAAACTTCCCTACACCCTCTTCCTGCTTACATTTACGAAAATACGTTATTTACAACAATTTTTATCCATGTGCGCCAATTAATTTTTCAAATGTTTAAATAAATCAACGAATTACCTAACTAAAGTTGGGAAATTTTTTTGTATTGAATTGTTCACCCTTATTAGATACTCGAAGGGGGTCTCTCCACGTGAAGCAAGATTCCCCACTCCCTCGACAGCTTCGCAGTTCCGTAAACAATATTACGCACTGCAGGGTTACATATTGACATTTGAAAAGGTGCCGAAGTGAAAAATCAAAAAGGGGCCTCATATTTGTGTTTATGATGCCCCCTATGGCGATTCAAGTTTGGGCACGTTTTGTTACAATATTTTATGCTATGTTAGCATATGTCTGACCTGGCTCTCTTTTGAATAATAAGCTTTACTATTGTTAGATCAAAATTTTAACTGACGTTAAGTTGTAGAAAATTTTTTTAAATCGATACAAACATCTTGAAGATTAAATATTTACTTAAGATGATTATTGGTGTATAAGTTGGTAAATATTTGCAAAACATTTTCATTGGCCCAGCTTTCAATCGTATAAAAATTTAATAACATAAGAGTCTAACGAATTCTAATATAAACTCCTGATGAGGAGGCCCACCTGTTTCGCTTGCTAACGACCACCTACACAATCATTAAAGAGAAGAGCTCTTCTGATGTTAGTGGTTAGACTCATATTAGGCTGAAGACTATTTACAAAAAGAGCCCTAATGCATAAGATCTCTAGAAGATTAAGAATTTATAATAGGTCTTCATAAACACCTATTATGAATGTCCCTGCCCCAGAAAATAAAAAAATTCAGAATTTATCCGCATTGGACCACTCTTAAACAATAGATTAGGTTACGCCGAGGACTAAGTATCGATCTAGGAATAAAAAAAATCTTTTTCATTTCAGGATTTTAATTTTTAAGTAATTTCTCAACAGTTTATCTTATCTAGAAGGCACAATCATCCCTGCCCAGTAGATAAAAGATTCAGAATTAACACGCCGCATTGGACCACTCCCAGACATTAGATTAGCTTAGGATGAGAATGAGGACCTATGTAAGAATCTCACCAGGAGTAAAAAATTCTATTTCATTTCTTGAATTTAATTTTTAAGTAATTTTTTAACAGTTTATCTTATCTAGAAGGCAAAATCATCCCTGCCCTGTAGATAAAAAATTCAGAATTAATACGCCATACGCCGCATTGGATCACTCCTAGACATTAGATTAGGTTAGGCTGAGGATAAGGACCTATGTAAGTATCTTACTAGAAGCAAAAAAATTCTATTGCATTTCTTAAATTTAATTTTTAAGTAATTGCTCAACAGTTTATCTTATATAGAAGGCAAAATCATCCCTGCCCAGTAGATAAAAATTCAGAATTAATACGCCGCATTGGATCACTCCTAGACATTAGATTAGGTTAGGCTGAGGATGAGGACCCATGTAAGTATCTTACTAGAAGCAAAAAAATTCTATTGCATTTCTTAAATTTAAATTTTAAGTAATTGCTCAACAGTTTATCTTATCTAGAAGGCAAAATCATCCCTGCCCAGCAGATAAAAATATTCAGAATTAATACGCCGCATTGGACCACTCCTAGACATTAGATTAGGTTAGGCTGAGGATGAGGACCTATGTAAGTATCTTACTAGAAGCAAAAAAATTCTATTGCATTTCTTAAATTAAATTTTTAAGTAATTGCTCAACAGTTTATCTTATCTAGAAGGCCAAATCATCCCTGCCCAGTAGATAAAAATTCAGAATTAATACACCGCATTGGATCACTCCTAGACATTAGATTAGGTTAGGCTGAGGATGAGGACCCTTGTAAGCATCTTACTAGAAGCAAAAAAATTCTATTGCATTTCTTAAATTTAATTTTTAAGTAATTGCTCAACAGTTTATCTTATATAGACGGCAAAATCATCCCTGCCCAGTAGATAAAAATTCAGAATTAATACGCCGCATTGGATCACTCCTAGACATTAGATTAGGTTAGGCTGAGGATGAGGACCCATGTAAGTATCTAACTAGAAGCAAAAAAATTCTATTGCATTTCTTAAATTTAAATTTTAAGTAATTGCTCAACAGTTTATCTTATCTAGAAGGCAAAATCATCCCTGCCCAGCAGATAAAAATATTCAGAATTAATACGCCGCATTGGACCACTCCTAGACATTAGATTAGGTTAGGCTGAGGATGAGGACCTATGTAAGTATCTTACTAGAAGCAAAAAAATTCTATTGCATTTCTTAAATTTAATTTTTAAGTAATTGCTCAACAGTTTATCTTATCTAGAAGGCAAAATCATCCCTGCCCAGTAGATAAAAATTCAGAATTAATACACCGCATTGGATCACTCCTAGACATTAGATTAGGTTAGGCTGAGGATGAGGACCCTTGTAAGCATCTTACTAGAAGCAAAAAAATTCTATTGCATTTCTTAAATTTAATTTTTAAGTAATTGCTCAACAGTTTATCTTATATAGACGGCAAAATCATCCCTGCCCAGTAGATAAAAATTCAGAATTAATACGCCGCATTGGATGACTCCTAGACATTAGATTAGGTTAGGCTGAGGATGAGGGCCCTTGTAAGTATCTTACTAGAAGCAAAAAGATTCTATTGCATTTCTTAAATTTAAATTTTAAGTAATTGCTCAACAGTTTATCTTATCTAGAAGGCAAAATCATCCCTGCCCAGCAGATAAAAATATTCAGAATTAATACGCCGCATTGGACCACTCCTAGACATTAGATTAGGTTAGGCTGAGGATGAGGACCTATGTAAGTATCTTACTAGAAGCAAAAAAATTCTATTGCATTTCTTAAATTTTATTTTTAAGTAATTGCTCAACAGTTTATCTTATCTAGAAGGCAAAATCATCCCTGCCCAGTAGATAAAAATTCAGAATTAATACACCGCATTGGATGACTCCTAGACATTAGATTAGGTTAGGCTGAGGATGAGGACCCTTGTAAGCATCTTACTAGAAGCAAAAAAGTTCTATTGCATTTCTTAAATTTAATTTTTAAGTAATTACTCAACAGTTTATCTTATATAGACGGCAAAATCATCCCTGCCCAGTAGATAAAAATTCAGAATTAATACGCCGCATTGGATCACTCCTAGACATTAGATTAGGTTAGGCTGAGGATGAGGACCCATGTAAGTATCTTACTAAAAGCAAAAAGATTCTATTGCATTTCTTAAATTTAAATTTTAAGTAATTGCTCAACAGTTTATCTTATCTAGAAGGCAAAATCATCCCTGCCCAGCAGATAAAAATATTCAGAATTAATACGCCGCATTGGACCACTCCTAGACATTAGATTAGGTTAGGCTGAGGATGAGGACCTATGTAAGTATCTTACTAGAAGCAAAAAAATTCTATTGCATTTCTTAAATTTAATTTTTAAGTAATTGCTCAACAGTTTATCTTATCTAGAAGGCAAAATCATCCCTGCCCAGTAGATAAAAATTCAGAATTAATACACCGCATTGGATGACTCCTAGACATTAGATTAGGTTAGGCTGAGGATGAGGACCCTTGTAAGCATCTTACTAGAAGCAAAAAAATTCTATTGCATTTCTTAAATTTAATTTTTAAGTAATTGCTCAACAGTTTATCTTATCTAGAAGGCAAAATCATCCCTGCCCAGTAGATAAAAATTCAGAATTAATACACCGCATTGGATCACTCCTAGACATTAGATTAGGTTAGGCTGAGGATGAGGGCCCTTGTAAGTATCTTACTAGAAGCAAAAAAATTCTATTGCATTTCTTAAATTTAATTTTTAAGTAATTGCTCAACAGTTTATCTTATCTAGAAGGCAAAATCATCCCTGCCCAGCAGATAAAAATATTCAGAATTAATACGCCGCATTAGACCACTCCTAGACATTAGATTAGGTTAGGCTGAGGATGAGGACCTATGTAAGTATCTTACTAGAAGCAAAAAAATTCTATTGCATTTCTTAAATTTAATTTTTAAGTAATTGCTCAACAGTTTATCTTATCTAGAAGGCAAAATCATCCCTGCCCAGTAGATAAAAATTCAGAATTAATACACCGCATTGGATCACTCCTAGACATTAGATTAGGTTAGGCTGAGGATGAGGGCCCTTGTAAGTATCTTACTAGAAGCAAAAAAATTCTATTGCATTTCTTAAATTTAATTTTTAAGTAATTGCTCAACAGTTTATCTTATCTAGAAGGCAAAATCATCCCTGCCCAGCAGATAAAAATATTCAGAATTAATACGCCGCATTAGACCACTCCTAGACATTAGATTAGGTTAGGCTGAGGATGAGGACCTATGTAAGTATCTTACTAGAAGCAAAAAAATTCTATTGCATTTCTTAAATTTAATTTTTAAGTAATTGCTCAACAGTTTATCTTATCTAGAAGGCAAAATCATCCCTGCCCAGTAGATAAAAATTCAGAATTAATACACCGCATTGGATCACTCTCAGACATTAGATTAGGTTAGGCTGAGGATGAGGACCCTTGTAAGCATCTTACTAGAAGCAAAAAAATTCTATTGCATTTCTTAAATTTAATTTTTAAGTAATTGCTCAACAGTTTATCTTATCTAGAAGGCAAAATCATCCCTGCCCAGTAGATAAAAATTCAGAATTAATACACCGCATTGGATCACTCCCAGACATTAGATTAGGTTAGGCTGAGGATGAGGACCCTTGTAAGCATCTTACTAGAAGCAAAAAAATTCTATTGCATTTCTTAAATTTAATTTTTAAGTAATTGCTCAACAGTTTATCTTATCTAGAAGGCAAAATCATCCCTGCCCAGTAGATAAAAATTCAGAATTAATACACCGCATTGGATGACTCCTAGACATTAGATTAGGTTAGGCTGAGGATGAGGACCCTTGTAAGCATCTTACTAGAAGCAAAAAAATTCTATTGCATTTCTTAAATTTAATTTTTAAGTAATTGCTCAACAGTTTATCTTATCTAGAAGGCAAAATCATCCCTGCCCAGTAGATAAAAATTCAGAATTAATACACCGCATTGGATCACTCCTAGACATTAGATTAGGTTAGGCTGAGGATGAGGGCCCTTGTAAGTATCTTACTAGAAGCAAAAAAATTCTATTGCATTTCTTAAATTTAATTTTTAAGTAATTGCTCAACAGTTTATCTTATATAGACGGCAAAATCATCCCTGCCCAGTAGATAAAATATCAGAATTAATACGCCGCATTGGATCTCTCCTAGACATTAGATTAGGTTAGGCTGAGGATGAGGACCTATGTAAGTATCTTACTAGAAGTAAAAAAAATCTATTGCATTTCTTTAATTTAATTTTTAAGTAATTTCTCAACAGTTTATCTTATCTAGAAGGCAAAATCATCCCTGCCCAGTAGATAAAAATATTCAGAATTAATACGCCGCATTAGACCACTCCTAGACATTAGATTAGGTTAGGCTGAGGATGAGGGCCCTTGTAAGTATCTTACTAGAAGCAAAAAAATTCTATTGCATTTCTTAAATTTAATTTTTAAGTAATTGCTCAACAGTTTATCTTATATAGACGGCAAAATCATCCCTGCCCAGTAGATAAAAACTCAGAATTAATACGCCGCATTGGATCTCTCCTAGACATTAGATTAGGTTAGGCTGAGGATGAGGACCTATGTAAGTATCTTACTAGAAGTAAAAAAAATCTATTGCATTTCTTTAATTTAATTTTTAAGTAATTTCTCAACAGTTTATCTTATCTAGAAGGCAAAATCATCCCTGCCCAGTAGATAAAAATATTCAGAATTAATACGCCGCATTAGACCACTCCTAGACATTAGATTAGGTTAGGCTGAGGATGAGGACCTATGTAAGTATCTTACTAGAAGCAAAAAAATTCTATTGCATTTCTTAAATTTAATTTTTAAGTAATTGCTCAACAGTTTATCTTATCTAGAAGGCAAAATGATCCCTGTCCAGTAGATAAAACAATTCAGAATTAGAATTAGGTTAAGAACCTATGTAAGTAGGCATATTACTAGGAGTAAAAATAATTTTTTTGGATTTCATGAATTTAGTTTAAAAATAACTCGACAATTCATTTTATAGCACAACCAGCCCTATACTGCCCTACCCAATAGACCAAAAAAATTTAAAATATTTGATACACCCATGTCCCATAGGGCCTAAGATCATAGATATTAAAAACCTTCCGTTTTAAATATTTGCAATTCAAAATTTTTCTTCAACTAAAAATTAAATCAATTGAAATGAATATTCAAAACTTTCAAATATCAATATCGTTTCCAATGCAGGTGCTTTAAAATGAGATTAGAGAACATTAAAGTTTCAAATCCGATCTATAAAATCTACACCGTATTGCTCTTTATATCCAACAAAATCTGCGTGGGAGAAGACACGATGAATAAACAGATTTACAACAATGAACCTGACGCTTGGGGCAAAATGGTTGTAAATAGAAGTAAATCTGTAAAATGTTTGTTTTGCCATCAGCAATTTTGCGCTTCAACGCTTTATAATACCTAACTGAAATTAGGGACCGTAACTGTAGTAATTTATTTTCGTTCTACTTGGAATAATAAAACAAAAAATTTATTAAACAAATTATTAAAACTCACCTCGATATCTTGATCTTGTCTATCTTGCGAACGGTATCCCCTATGTTTGTCTTCGAATTCTCTTAATCTTTGGTTATAGCGTTCCATTTGTTCTCTAAGTAGGGCATCTTCGGCTGCAGCACGATCTTCGCAATATTCTAAACAACCAACTCCATCGAGACGTTCTAAATCTAACCATCCTCTCCATCGTACACAAACTCCATTCATTATTAAAGACGACTTAATGTGAATCTGCAACAAATAAAATACCTTTTAGAGAAGTTTTTCCCCTCAAACGTGAATTCTTTAAATTCCTATCAAAAATCGCAAAATGTAGTTCTTGGAAGAATTTTGACTTTTGAATAGTTACAAATAAATCTACGACAACCATATCAGGTATAAAATGAAAAAAGACCCGAACAAACAAACTTTTTAGGGGCTATTTTTATTAAACAATGGATGAATAATGGACAACACGCTTTATAATAGAACATAATCCGAATCATTTATTTAAAATGGGTTACGTCAAAAAATGACCCCCGTTAATGAGTGTAAGGTATACCCTTCTAATAGAGGGTTAGTTTTAGTTTAGACAAAGGCAAGTTTTAAATGTTATGCATTAACAAGGTGACACATGTAATTTAACATAATACCCATTTAGACAACTGGTTCTTTTAAGAAATTTTTTCTTATTTTTTTACCCAACATCCAGGATGAAATATGGTGCGAACTATATTCGTTACATTTTTAACGTCTCTTTATAATAGAATTTTTATACGAGAAAAAAATTCAAAGACATGCATTTTCAATTTCAATCAAGAAAAATTACTGTAATCATCCTAAAAGCAATTTTAAGTTCAATCGAAGCAATTTTATACGTGAAGATATTCTTCGGGATGTTATAGAAAACGTTTTTTGTTATACGTAAATGGATTGAGTTTTTTTTAAATAGTTACGGTTGAGTAAATATCAGGATCAAGAATAATCAAGTCTAACTTTGGAAGTGTGTGTATAACGTGGACCATGGTCAAACCAAATTGAAATAAAAATAAATTCGGGGATGCACATAACGACGTTTGTAAGAATTTATGAAGGAGAGCATTGGAGGATGAATATGTAGATCAAGACCGAGTAGTTGTAAAATAAAATCAGTAATGGAATGGAAATCAGAATACAGTAGAAAAATAGATAGACAAAAGATGGGATGACAAAGACAAGTTAAAGCTGATTTGAGGCGGGTATTGGAACAGAATATTTGATAGAAAGATCTTTCGGTTTTTCAGACTGGTCCTGTTCGGAACACAACACTATTTCGACAACCATCCTACTGAAGTCGCCCCAGGAAGTTAGGTCGGAAAGCGAAGTGCTCTCTCTGATTCAGAGCCATTCAACGAGATGGAAGCTCGCTTTGACTTTCGCCTAAGCTCACCGAATATCGAAGATTTATGTTCTTTCTTTGGAAACCACAGGCAAGAAGAACATCACCATCCTCCGCACTCCAAAAATTAGCGAGGAAGTTTTAATTATCTGGAGAATTGCAAGTGAGTTTGGCTAAACGGGTTTACGCCTGACTCGGTTGCTCCTACCGCCCGCTTTGACCCCAGAACTGGCATGGACGAGGACATTTTCTGTTCGTGAGAGAAAGCGGTAGTGCCGGGACTACTACTCAGTCCATGACAGCCTATCCACTTCCCTTTTGATCTAAGATCTTTTGCTATACGGGGATAGCTTCGGTTCATGGATGTTCAGTGAACAGTGCCAGTAGTGAGATCCCGATTAGAGAGCGGCGCGACTCTAGATCAAGGTCAAACCTCTAAAACGAAGCCGAAGCCTTGTTAGGGATAATCCTAAAACAGGTCAGGTAGCAGAAGACCGGACAGGTGTCTTTGTCACCAGCAGCTTTGATAGTCTATTCCACAGTGACTCAGAGCCTGGTGGTCGTGGGGGTGAACACCCTAGGTGGGCCAAGTGAGAGCGTGTATAGGAATCTGAAGGGTTCAGATCCCTAAACAGGGCGAGTTCGTAGTAAATCAAGGTTACTCTGGAGAATACTCAGAGAGGTGATGAGAAGGCCCAGTTTAGGGGTTAGGCACGTGCCAAAGACAGTCACTCTGACGGTAGTCTAAACTTGTCTTGTCCTGACCCGTGTTTCGCCCCCCGGTAAGACCACCTATCACAAGCAAGAAGTTTTAATTATTGATTTCGAGAGAAACGTGAGAGTGGGAAGCTAGGATGAGCCTGTGAGCGAGACGCTTCAGCGACAGGTTGGTCTGACGGTAGTCTAAGTTCCCTGTCTGAGGTAGCGTATAGCTCACTAGTGGTGAGTTGCTAATAGATTAAGTTAATGTTAAAATTGACATCGAATGTCAATGGGTGTTTGGTTAGGCAGATTCTTAATCCGTAGTAGTGGAGGTAAAAAGTTCTCGCATCATGGTTGGATCGCCGCAGTGCGCTGGTTGCTGCGACGACCGGGATAGGGTGTATACTATTTTATGCAAGTAAATAGACTGAGTTAAAATAACGTAATATAAAATAAAATAAAAATAAAAGAACGTGGAAAGTTCAATCATCCGAGTCAGTTGCGCTAGCCTCCAACTGTTTGTTCGCAGAGCTTCTGCATGTGCGGATACAGCTTCCGTTCATAAGAGTGGTTGGCTGTGCTGGGTCGATACCTGTCTCTCTTAACTCCAGATCACCGCTATAATGGTATAGCTTTAGTTCGTGGAAGTTGGACAAGTTGGCCCAATAGCGAGATCTCAATTAGAGAAAGGCCCAACAGTTGTCAAGTACAAACCTCTAAAACTTTTATCGAATAAATGGAGTTCCATTCAGAAGAAGAAGAAGAAGAAGTGGGAGCCTAAATCTTTCGAGTTAGATGTGCCAGCTTATTACTGTTTGCTCCCAGAGCTTCTGCATGTGCGGGGACAGCGTCGGTTCATGAGAGTAGTTAGCTGTGTTGGGTTGATTTCTCATCGCATTGCACTTACTTGTCTCCTTTAACTCCAGAACACATTCTGAACACATAGCAGTTCCTAACAACTAATCGATTGCTCATACTTTCTCTCTGTCTACGTATAGACATAGAAGGTGTTCTGAACGCGGCCATAGATGAAGTTTGCAGGTATCTCTTTTATGAGCACTATTTATAGATAAATTAACTATAGTCTTGAGTCTTGATATAAAAATCATCAGTAAAAAGCATTGGCTAAACTTTTTTTTCTGTCTCTCAATCTAATTATTCCAGTAAAGAACATTATAATTTTTCTAAAAAAGCTAATTTGGCAACATTATTGTGAATATATTTTTAAGACATAGTTTTGACCAAAACATATCATTAAAATCATTTCCAACTACCCTCTAGTGAACTGAAAAAATCTAAAGGGTTAAAATTGAAAAGTCATTTTGAGCTATTTTCAATATAAAGTTGTAAAGTCACCTAAGCGATTTTTAAATTAATTAGAAACCCAAACACTATTTAATTGATTTTAAATTAAGTTAAGCTTCGATTTCATTAATCTCCCCATAATTATAGCAAATGGTGTTGCTGTGCGCTTCATACTCGAATCTTTTGCTTTTTCGTACACTTTGATTATTTAAGGGCTCTGTTTGCATTGCTGGTAACAACTTTATAAGAGAGAAAAAAATTGGAACCAGTTATAATAATGCTTTGTCCGGCAAATTAAAAATATAGGGCGGCAACCCTTTTTAAACAACATTAAGCATGGGTTGTACAGGAAAGTAAGTCGGGCCTATTAACATACAAAAATTCAACTGTCCAGTGAATAAAGTAGGCGTACATACGTAAATCGGACATAATTCACCTATTCCATTTTGACCAATGGACATCTGCTAGCTTAAAGAGGGTTGAATTACAATAAAATATCATACCTGTCTTTTAGCCCTTTAATAAAATCCAACACATTTATTAGGCTTACTTTGTAACAACAAATTTTTTAATTATTTTTTTTTTTTGTAAAAATCAAGGGTTGAAACAATGGAACGAATGGGCAAGTCAAACACGGTATGGGGTACTTTTCAACTTGACTTGCTTCTTTCAAACCCTTTTTGGCTATTGTAACATTTATATAGAAAAAGGCGTGCGAAAATTATGTCATTATCGAGTTTTTTGCCGAACATCTGGTTTAGTATAAGGGTTGTGATGGAGCAAAAGGTCTTTAAGGCCCTACAGGGAACATTGCTATATTGAACTCACGCTGTTTGTTATTCTATCGGAATTAATAAAGTTATTGACGTTTAATTTATTAATTTTTGTATAAAATAAAAAAAATATGAAAGGGGGTGAAATGATTTGTAACAAATTTAATTGTAATTATTTCGTTTGAATGTGAATCGCTATGGATGATTCATTAATTTATGTGTTTTAATTGTAATTTTTAACAGGTAAAGATGTTTACACGTTTTTTGTTTGTAGATGAATAACATGTTCAAGGTTTTTAATATCGTTACTGTGTTGTGAATATTAAAAGGTGCATTGGAAATTCCTCGTTTAATTTGTAATAGAAGAAATTGTATGTGCGGGTTAGAAGTTTTTGTTACATGTTCTTAAAAACTTCAATAATTATTATGCATTTGGCTTACTAACTTAATACCCAAAACCCAAGTGCTATTGGGACTGGACATTCCCTTCAGAAAGAATAATTAACATATTAGTGTTTTTCTTTTTCCCTTTCTGAGATGAACTTTAAAAGAAAGTTGTTTACACCCTTTTGTCAAGATATTGGCAAAGGCGTAATTCTTTAAATTTGAATTATATAATTGTATCCCTACTAGTGAGAACGGGTCTATAATCCTAATATCTGAAAGAGCCCCTTGAGAGACCAAGTTGTAACGAGCATGCCCTCCGCTCAAATCTTGATTTTCATATTTTAAATTTTGATATTAACTAATATTGCACCACTAAATATTTTTATTGCGAAAGTCTTATGTTGCAACCAAATTACGCATCTTTCCCAAAAATGAATATTTTTATTCATTAAATAAATAAATACTTACTTCGTTTTAGAAAATGTCATCAAGTCTCTAATTGGGGAAGAGATTGCTTAACTAGTCTTATTTTGCAACCAAACTACGCATCTTTCCCAAAATTGAATATTTTTATTCATTAAATAAATAAATACTTACTCCGTTCTAGAAGATGTCATCAAGTCTCTAATTGGGGAAGAGATTACTTAACTAAGTGGTTTTTGGTCATTTAATTTACGCATTAATACATTTCCTAAAATCGAATGTTATTTTAAGTCTTAAAATTAGATTTATGATCAAACTGTTTTTACCTAAATTTTCCATAAAAAATTGATCAACAAGCAACAGATATAAAAAGGGAGAATTTGCCTGAGAAGTCGATTAGTGATTAGTTATTCATTAGTTCAGAATCAGTAATCATCTTAAGACTAGACTTGGTCTCAGTTACGTTATTCGGTACTTGACTTGTCTCTTGCCTCGATGCTTTAAAATAGTTATGTAAAAAGAAATAAATCAACGAAGAACTTAAAGCTTTCTCAAGTGCAATTAGTTCGGGCCCAACCCAATATTTAAAATCGGTCGGTCAAAATTCCACATTTACAAACATTCATTCCGCCAGTGAAACGCGATTTTGAAACTTAAACAGAGTGAATAAATAATTTAAATTCCAAAGAAGGAATATCGTCGAGTGAAATAATTTATATTCCAAAAAAGGAATATTTTCACGTGAATAAAGTTTAAAAGTCACTAATTAAAGTGAGAATTAATAATTAAAAAATCTTCGAATTTACAAGTTCAGCGTGGCTGAAAATATAAGTGAAAGGTGCGCAAGTAAAAGCACAAAATTGAACTATAAAAGTTCCTGGGCCAGTTGCCCTCAAATCAAATTCAATTCACTCAAAATCATCGTGGAAGACCTAATCTTAATTGTACGGCCGAACATCATTTTCAACATTGGATCCGACGAACACACTGTATAAAATATTTTAAGGTAAAATATTTGTATATCTTTTATAAATTGTACTTGAAAGTTAAAAGGCTAAATGCAAATTGTTTATTGCATAAATATTGTGAAAAATAACTTATTGATTAAATCATAAGTTGGTTTATATAAAAATCTATTTCTGATCTAATTCATCAAATAATTAAAAAATTGACGTAGTAATTAAAGTTAAGAAAAATTAAACTTAACTAAAATTTTAAATAATAATATTAAACTCAATAAGTTAAATGAATAACTACGAAATCATAAAATAATAAATTCGTTTAATATTATTAGATTGTCTTGGAGCTTCAATTGACTTGATTTAGTTTTTAACTATAATAATCGTAATTTTGCAATTTCATTGAATATCTTATAATCGTTTTGCTTAATTGTTTTATTTACTATAATCACTTAAATGTTTTTTGAACTTATTCATATAATATATATTTTTGAATGTTTTTACTGTGTTTAATTTTTTGTGATTGAAATATTTTAAACAGATCCGTATCCAGGAGTTTTCGTCGGTAAGTTTCATTAACGAATTTGTGTTTTTGTTTCAGGCCGACAATTAAGATTATTGTATTCAACTTCATTTAATAACTAATTGTGGTTTTTAGTTATCTTTTCTTGCATTACTTTTCACGCCTTGAGTAAATTTAAAGAGTTTCAAGTCTCATTTTAATTAAAGTTTTACGGAGTTTGATTATTTTGCTCATAATAAAAAATAATCTGGCGCCCAATAAACCGGTCTTTTAGAGTTTAACGTATTTACCCAACACTCAAATTAAATATACTTTAATCTGGCACCTGATGTGCTTTTTAGGTTGAAGTTTGAGGGAATTTTGGAAACCACGAATCGAGTTCGCCTCAAAGTATAGAAGAAGGGGATGAAATCCAAATCTTATCCTAGGAACTTTAAATTTTGTACCAGTTTAGATCACACCCTAAAGATCCCCAGGAGAGTCTGAATTATCCGAAAAGAAACGAAGCATATCCCTAGGCATCCTGGAAAATTTAAATTTTGTACTAAGGCAGATCATGCACTACAGATCCCAAGAAAAGTCTGAATTGGTAAAAAATTCCACGAGGGTCAACTGGGGGAGGAAAATAAAACATTAAACACAGGACCAGTTTTTTAAACTTAGTTCAACCTGAACGAAGTTCAATTTTATGCCGCGTAACTCATTTACATTATACGGGTCATAGAACATAGTTTAAACGATGATTGAAAAACTGGCACTCTAAAGGTGCGTCCATACCAATAAAAATTTGCGTTGAATGTTGAATTCAAGAAAAATATTTGCGGCGCAAATTTTTGCGTTGAATGTTGTATTTTGTATTCAAGAAAAATATTTGCGGCGCAAATTTAAATAATTTCGCACGTACAAAACACACTATCGGTGGGGATGTGGGCTTTTAGTAAACTTCAAAGAGATTTGCGTCGCAAATGCATTTAAAAGTACAAACAAAAGGAAAAGAAATATTTAAATAAAAGAGGCTTGTTTCCAAAACAGATGTTTTAACACCAATAAACGGCATTGTTGACAAACTTCATTTAAGTGGTAAATGGATATTTCAATTTGCGCCAAAATATTTTTCTTAAATACAAAATACAACATTCAACGCAAAAATTTGCGCCGCAAATATTTTTCTTGAATTCAACATTCAACGCAAATTTTTATTGATATGGACGCACCTTTAGGAGGAACTCTTAGGGTCGGTTTTTCAATCTTCATTTAAACTAAGTTTCATCTAAACAAAGTTGAATCTCATGCGCTGTAAATTTACTGTAATGTAAACGAGTTACGGCGCATGAGCTTGAACTTAGTTCGACTGGATCTTAGTTTAAACGATGATTAAAAAATTTCGTTCAAATTGCGTGAGGAAATAAACTCACAAGTTTATGAAAAGTATTGTAACCACGGATGAATTTTGGATCCGTTGTGAAATCAGAATGCAAAGTTGACAGTGATAAAACATTTCGATCGTCTCTCTCAATCAAAATCGAAGATCAAGTTGCTGAATATTTTTTTCGAAAAGGCCTTTGAAAGGACTTATCCCGAAGGAATTTGGGTCTGTAGTCGAAAAATACAAGAAAAGTGGGTGAATGACTTTGTTCTGCTCACGGCAATTCGACAATTTCTGTATAATAAAAAATGCCTGGAATTTCTTTGAAAGGATCGTAATGAAAAAATGATTTGAGTCCATAGAAAAGATTGAAGATGGCATACGAAAGCGGTCTCAAAAGCATTGACTAAATGCGATTGTCCTGCAGGTCTGATTTGCTAAGTGGCATTAGATTAACATTGGAATAAGTATTTGGCAATCTTCGTAGTATCTGAATGTCAAGCAGTCCTCAAAGCGCTGAACGCCTGTGAAGTGAGGTCCGGACTAGTAACAGACTGTATCTGCATTTGCATCGAACTGCAGACTGAATTCGATAACGGGAAAATTTTTTGTCAACCTGGTATGGATGCCAGCTCATGCCAACATACCAGGGAATTAGAAAGCAGACGATGTGGCCAAAGACGGCAGAAAAATAAGACCAATTAGACCAAAACCTTTGGCATTTCTTATGAATCGGCATAGATAGCAATAAAGTCACTTCTAGTGAAGTCGTGAAGTGGCATATTAAATACTAGAGGGAACCTGCTGGACAAAACTATTTCGACAACCATCATACTGAAGTCGCTCCAACACGTTTGGTTGGAGTGACCTCACTCCCCTTGAGGAACCATTCAACGCGAATGAAGCCCGCTCTGACTTTCGTCTAAGCCCACCGAACCACAGGCAAGAGGAACACCACCATCCTCCACACTCCAAAAATTAGCGAGGAAGTGTTAATTATCTGGCGAATTTCAAGTGAGTTCGGCTAAGCAAATAATCGACTGAGTCGGTTGCTCCTACCGCAATCTTAGGTCCAAAAACTGAGCATGCAAGTTTACAACCTGACCTCAGTCTATTAGAGCACATCCTACTTGAGTTTGCAACTGTACATCCTTTGTTCATGGAGAAGACGATAGTACCGGGTCTTTTTAGCCACTTTAGTTCTGTCTGTGGAGTTAAGCGTTAACTATAACAGTGTTCCCGATTAGAGAAAGGAGCGATTCTAGATCAAGTCCTAACCTCTAAAACTTTCCCAGTCGCGTCTCCGCGGTCTTATAGAAAAACGTTGTTGTGGTTTCGAGAAAGATCACGAAACTGATGCGAGGAGGTCGCAACCCGCAGCCGAAGCCTTATGAAGGATAATCCTTAAACTAGTGATGTCAGGAGGAGGAGACCGGATAGGTCTTTGTCACCATCAGTCTAGATAGGCTTTTCCAGTGACTCAGAGCCTGGTGGTCATGGGGTGAGGACCCTTGATGAGCCGAGTGAAGGCCTGTACGGGAATCAGATGAGGCTCTGATACCTGGACAGGGCGGGTACGACGCTTTAAGGGGCGTAGCTCTTGAGGAGAGTCAAAAAGGGGGTGATATAGGCCCAGGAACAGGAGGTTAGACACGTGCCAAGAACAGTCCACTCTGACGGCAGTCTAAGCTTTCTTAGACAGTCCGTGTTTTCGCCCCCTGAGAGAGCTTTTTATCACAGTAAGAAGTATTGTGATTGGTTACGAGTTGAGCAGTTGGTGTGAGTTAGGATGATCCTGTGAGCGTGACACTACTATGATAGGTCGCTCTGACGGTAGTCTAAGTTTCCTGTCAGGTAGCGTCGTGCTTACTGGTGGTGAGACCTACGTAGCCTACTGAAACCGTGGGGTTGATTGATGTGAGTTTGGGTTTGTCAGGAATCGAGATTGCCTGTTATGTAGTGGAAGCTCCTCGCATCGTGGAGTTGCGTCGCTGCAGTAGCGCTGCTTGCTGCAGCAAGTAGGTGCATGGACAAAGACATTCTAAAGCCCTACTGGAAAAAACCTCTGACAAAAGAACTCACTCTCTACTCAGAATGAGCAGAGATGAACTACAACTGGCAACGGCAATAATAACGGGCCATTGCACCTGTATACGATGAGACTAGCGGACGACCCACTATGCAGAGGATGTACAGTCACGTGCATATCTTTTGGCCACCTCAGCAATACGTTAGCACGAACTGTGGGTGCAACCATCATAACACCAACACAGTTTGCTAATTTACTACTTGTTGGCAAAATAAAGTTACCCCTTAGTTTAAGTAGGGGGGTGTTATTGATGGTTGACCTTCAATTCGTGATAGAGGTGGTGGCCAAAAGATATGAACGTGACTGTACAGAGGAAGAAACTCCAATTCATATTCTGCTACACTTTCGAGGCTTTCACAAGAAGTCGTTATAGCGTTCTCGGGATAGAGAAGATGCTCCAAAGAGAACTGTCTAACTTATCAATAAGGAAAATTCTGGACTTTATCAAAATCACAGAACTCCCATAAGGGAAGACCAAATCCAAGGTGCACAATAGATCCGAGAGGTCACGATGCAAGGAACCAAAATAGGGACAAGTCTCAGAACTACAATTAATAATAATCTATCTAAAGGGAGTAAATACTATGAAGGGAATTAAGTCATAATCAGAATAAAATAAATAATTTTTTTGTTAATTTCGCCCATTCAGCGTTCTATTCGACCAAACCATCGTTCTATTTGCGATCTGAGCTAGTAAAAAATTCAAAAGAAAGCTACGATTTTCCCAAAGTCTACATCTACATATTTAAAGAAACAACATGGTGATTAAACTACAATCTGAGATTAAATACAGTTCTTTTGGGTTAACAAGCATTAAATTTTTTTTATAGATTTTTTAGTATCATTAAGTTACCATATTGTTAAATTAACTATAATTAATATTCTAGTCACGAAAATAGAATAGAATTATAACTTAAAATTTATGTAAATTCAAAAAACAATTAAAATTTAACTGTAAAGACTGAAACAACTATGTATAATGAGTTTAATTGATCATCCCTTAAAATACTTCTCTGATTATCTTAAATGTTCAGAATATTAGTTAAAAAGGCCTATGAAGCAATATTTAATTGAAGAACGACTGTTGGGAGTCGACCAAAAAATACAATTAAATTGCTAGGGATGGTTAATTTAACACAACTTGAGTTAGTTTTATTATCCTTAAAAAGGATGCGCCAGTCATAACCGTAACTGTAAATAACCATATCTGTCCATTTTACTTCTTAATGCTTAATTTTACTACTTTAAAACGATGTAAACAAAATAAAGATGGTTCTTCACCCTACACTATAATTTTCAAAAAGATTTTAAATTTTCCCACCAAAGGAAGTTCAAAAGCAAGCGACTCGTGCGCTAATTATCGTCGATATCTATAATAATCAAATTATCATTTCCTGACACGTACAATTTCAAACAGATGTATGAAAATAGATACAGTGAAAACAACACCCTATAAGTATAATGTTGCGTATCGAATATACCAAAAATCAACGAGGCGAAAATAACTTAAACTGACGCATTACTTTTGCTTGTTACACCCAGTAGAAATTGCAGACCACCCGTACTTGAGAGCGAAACAAATTTTATTTTGTACAAAACATACATTTTGTTCAAATAATCGTGAATTGGATGTAACGATTTAAAAAAAAAGAAGATCGATGGGCCTCTTTTTTCAATTTTGCCCAATTATTGCAACCCCCTTTAGCCTCTCCTACATCCCATACAAGCACCAAATTCACCGAGTGAAATATTGAAACATTTGGCCTGTTTGTAGTTTACACATGAACGTTATAGTTATAAGGGAAACGGAAAACCACTAAAAATGATTTTGTTACAAAATTTTAACCACAAAATTGATATTGTGTGCGTTATCATTCTTCTGTCGTTTTCGTTTTAAAACTCAAACATTGACATGGAAATAAACAAAAAAAAAGTTTTGTTGGCAAAATTCTTTTCGTTTGGTATTTTATAGGTGGAGCAATAAAATTTTTGTAAAACGCTTGTAAAACCACACGTTTGCGAAAATATGAAAGTTTATTTTAGTACAATAAAATTTAAAAATTTTCAACTGCTGTTGTTAATAAAATCCTCCAGGTCACGACGTCTTTGTCTGGGCGAATGGTCAAAATAATGGCGTCTATAAAGTGCGGTTCTTCAAAAGCTTGGTTTGTGTATCATAAACCTGTGTTTATTGTAAGTCTGCCATACCCTGTCTTTATAAATAACAGTAAAATATTTTATAGCAGTCAGGCGCCTTTAGTAGAGCACAAATTTACAATATAATTACTTTTTAACGTTGTCTAAATAATCGGTGGTTTATCTTGTCATTACAATTTGTTTACGCTTTTATTTCTAAATTAAATAATTTTATTTCAAACGATTATTTCTGTAATAAAATGCTCGCAGAGAAACTATCAATAAGAAAAAAAGACTCATGGTTGAGCTGCTGTTATACGACGAATAAAATTGTTTGTAACGGAATATCCATATTTCCTCAATTTTAATCTCCGAAGATGTGTGAAAGCGTCGAAAACGGTCTGGTTCAATTAAAAATAGATGCAAGTGATGGAAAATTAGTAATTCTTAAAGAAAATGAACGTGTTTTATTAAAATGTACCATTTACCACCAAATGTATGACAACATTAGAAAGCTAGAAACACTCCACCCTGTGCTTACAAATTAAGAACCTCTGTTGTTGTCTGCTCAGTGCTCTGAAGATGGAATAATAGGATGAAGAAGCCCTAAATATCAAAATTTGATTCCATAAATTATTTGAGATATTGCCAAGTTGAAGAGTGCTAAACTCTTGTGAGACAAAGTCGTGAATATATTTGACTAGCAGTGCGCATCTCTCGACGTTGATATTTTTCAGAAATTCCTCACTGATTTGTAAAGGGCAAAGGCTGTATATAATTAGAGAAAGAGAAGACAAGTTCACGCTCCAGTTACTAAGTAACTATTCAATTATTGCTTATGGATTGACTCTGTTAGCAACATTTTAGATCTATCTATTTAAAAGGCAAAAACCCTTTCTATACCGGTAATTTATAGGAGCCCTTACTAGACCTATCTTAATAATTTATTTTTAAATCGAAGCTCTTGACTCACGGATGCGTCATCACAAATTTTTATTTCTTCAAATTATCAATTTGATACATTTGATACACGTGGGCCACGACCGACAACACGTCTCTATCGTGCATTTCACTACAAATAATCATCGATGTAAGTTGTAGGTGCATTATAGTAATTTTTTTAAATTTCAATTTTCTAACGCATTTTCAAATAGGTACTTCGTCGAACATGGACTAATACATTACTTTACGCATAGAAACTCGACTAAGTAAACTAGAATGCAGATATGTGTATGTGTAGGTATATCGAAGCATTTAGATAATTACTATCCCACTATTAACGCCTACTAGAAGAGTACATGGTACCTATATGACAGAACTATTTGAAATTATTCGATGTTTCAAACTATCAGTGTTAATTTAATTAGATAATTATAGACTCTTCTTAAGGGTTAGGTTAGGCTGGACAATTTAAGGATAACTAACCTAAGGTTAGCTTAGGGTAACTAACCTAAGGTTAGGTTAGGCTAACCAACCTAAGGTTAGGTTAGGCTAACCAACCTAAGGTTAGGTTAGGGTAACTAACCTAAGGTTAGGTTAGGGTAACTAACCTAAAGTTAGGTTAGGGTAAGTAACCTAAGATTAGGTTAGGATAACTAACCTAAGGTTAGGTTAGGTTAAGTAATCTAAGGTTAGGTTAGAGTAACTAACTAAGGTTAGGTTAGGGCAAGTAACCTAAGGTTAGGTTAGGTAACCAATGATCGTTTTCAATACCGTTAAGCAAGGGCTTAAGCTGGACGTGCATTGAATCGACTCGGCTCGGATCAGTCCGGCTCGGCACTGTCAATTTCTTTGCTATACACCTAAATGATGACCACTGACGTGGTAAATCGACTCAGATCGGCATAGTCCAGCTTTTGAGACGATTCAATACGCGATTCAACTTTAGGAGTTAGTGGAAACAGGTCTTAAGGTTATATTAGGTAACTTAAAGTTATGTTAGGTTAGGTCACATAGTGCACATTCAAAAACAATGAGAGCGACAAAGCAACTTCTGAACAACGCCGAATAGTCCCACACCTGCGGACTTCTTCGTAAGTACGTCCCTGATAATGCAAAAGCAATAAAAGAAGATAATAGCGAAGCGAAGCACTTCAGATAAGGATAAAGAAACCCAATAGGAAATCCTAGTCCTTCTGGTAGGGGTTTAAAGCCTATACGCCTAATAACCACACTTTAGAAAACTCTTAACATAATAGAATTAACGTAAAATAAGCTACTTGTGAGATGCAAAAATTTGATGTTTTAATTAATATGTACAAGGACTGGAGTACAAGGTCCTTAGGAATAAACTACCTTAGGACTTTTCGACTCTATTACCATACTGAAATGTCTGAAATTAACCCCAATAGTTTGCCTTGGTTTTTGTGTCTCTCAAAAAGGTGGTGGTCCGCTCCAATTTTCCTCTAAGCTCCAACATAGAGAATTATGTAAATCATCCAAAAATTTTAAATGAGGGCAAAATAAGAGCAGAGCGTGCTAGCAGTTATAAAACCCTTCCTCTACCACACATCTTAAGACAATGATAACATGATAGCTAACGCTCACAATTCCAGCATCCAAACTCCAAACGTTAATTTTGAGCAATTTCTCTTTTTTTTCTTATTTGTGTTGAATTTAAATAACCGATTAAAAAAATTAATATAAAGAAACACCCCTTCTATTTAAAAATATTATCAAAACTAACCCTTTATAATGTTTCCGATTAGTAACGGCAATGCATCACCTGGATGAACGATCAATCAGACAAAGGGATGTACAGGATGTTCCTGTTTAATATCGATGTAATTTGTCATCCCACTACCCGAAAGTAATAAACTTACACTTACACTTTGTTGTATTTTTACAATAAACAACCCCTTATTACAAGTCCTTATCAAACCATTTATCATATCTCCTATACTAGTGAAAAATTTAACTCCAATGTAGAGCAATAAAAGGGAAGAACCAAAAATCTTTCAACTTGTGTAGCAGCTGTTTTACATTTCGTTGAAACATAATAGCAAACAGCACGAGCCCTCTCGTTTACGCCAAATAACATTTTAACATCTCAACTAATTACCCTTGACAAATTCTTAAAATTTTTAAACTTTCTTGATAGATTTGGGTCGTGTGTTTCTCAAAACGTGCTGCTTTCTTCATTTAAGCACCATGATTAATGATTTTTACTATCCTTAAGGGCTAAAAGTTGTGTTTATTCAAAATATTTTGCGAAAGGCATCTAGTTTTCATTGTAAGGAAACACAATATGTGAATTCTTGTTGAAAATCTTTTAGAAACCCAATGAATATTCATAATCTTATTATATTATTTTAGAGACGAGTTGTACCACACACAAAGCTTTTTTGCAAAAATTTAAAAATTTTATTCGAACAAATAGTCTTTAAAATGTAAAACAAAGGGAGACGCGTGTCGTCTGTTAAACAATACTACTAGAGCGAAAAATAATGAACCCTTTTGGGCTATTGAAATTTTTTTAATTGACATGAAAATGCACGTAGCTGACGGTCACAGTGCTAACTAGCACGCGTCCTTATTGTGGGAGTACAAAGATAAAGAAAGCTCCCTTATTGTTATGTAATGACATAATAGGTGATTTGTTTTATACGTCCTAATTGGAGAAGTCGTGTCGAGTTAAAAATTTATATCTCATTATGAATTCAAACGTTTAACAAGCAAAGACGTTATTTGCTTTACACATACATTATGTAAAAAGGGGTGACATTTTCTCTAGCTTTTACACCGATGCGTGATGCTAAGGGTTGTAATAATATTTTTATTTAAATCAACATCTTTTATAGAGCAAAAAACGTATACGCTATAATTTAAAATTAATTATTGTACAATTATTTAAAATAATAGTTATTATTTAAATGACCTAGAGCCCGAAGCACGGTAAAATGTAACAAAAATAACATTTTGGATACTCGAAAAGGCTCTTTTAATTTATATCCCAAGGCAGGGCTTTTGTCGTCAGTTGTATAGCGAGAACAGACCAATTTATTTTTAAAGGGGCTCTAAATCTTCCGTTGGCATTGTTCTAAGACAAGGTATGAACTTTAGGACCCGTGCTTATAGAAAAATCTAAAAGATTAGCACATAGAAACGAAAAGATTACATGTATGTAAAGCTTTAGATTAAATAAAATGGCTCGTTTTTAAATTTAAGTAGTCTATGGGTATAATAAAGGTTTATTTAGCTACTGTTATTTATAAGGGTGCATTTCCATACCTACTCGAAATTGAATCCCAAAAACGACCTCTTTTTCCGACTTTGAAGATTTCGTGTTATTTAGCAGTTATATTGACTGTGAATCTACAATTAAGATATTTTTAGGGCATTACCTGACTTTTTACAAAAGGATAATTTAAGTTAATGGAGCTGGTCCTTGGTCAAACTGTATAACTTTCTAAAATTTAGGTCAAAAGAAGAAACTAATAAATGGATCGTAAACCAAAATGGTTTAAAAAAGGTTTTACTTTTTGAGTACACACAATAAAGTAGAAAGGCATGAGGCAATCACACAAGACTCGATTGCTATTGCTACTATTTGGTTGAATTGCACTACTGTAAAATATAGCATTTTAAAAGAATTTTGGAACCTTTTGTAGTAAAAATAATAATTGGGACAAAATTTGGATTTAAAAAAAATTCAAAATTATCATGTTCCGAAACGAAAGCCACTTTGAGATTTCTTTATTCTTGCTTAGAAATTGATCTCAGATTGAAGTACGAAATTAAACATTTTCCTCAGAGTCGTATTGATTTTCAAGTAAAGCATTTAGACTTTCGGGGTTGCTGCATTGGTTAATTCGTTAATTGTTAGTATTTTTAAGTTATTTCTTAGCGTAATATATTTTACACGATTTAAAAATAAGTTACGTACAGCCAGCCTCATAATTAATGGCCACCCTGGCTATACCTTTAGCACGAATTGCGGATGTAACCATCATAACACCCCCTAGTTAAATTGAGGGGTAACTTTATTTTGCCAGAAAGTAGTAAATCAACGACCTCCCCTTCTGTCCATTTGTCGTTGTTGGCTAACAACCACCCTGCCGTTTAGCCAGGGTGGCCAATAATTGTGAGGCTCACTGTACAGAGCCGAATTTAATCTCCCACAATAAACAAGTTCACATGAAGGGATAGATAGCAATTGAGCTTCACTTATCAAATCAGGGCTTTAATGCTGTAATTATTATTAGCGTATTACTACGCTACGCTAAACTACTTATTCACAAACCCTCTCCTACAAACTTTTAGAAATTGATAGGAGAAGGATAAAAGGGTAGGTAGCTTAGCGTAGGGTAACAATACGCTAATAATTACAGGATCCCAGCCCAGAATATTGAAATTTTACGAAACAATTTCCCATAAGAGATAAGAATAAATATGAAGACGGTATAGAGAGAATTGCATTACTGATACCGTGATTTTATAATAGTGATGATATGATGATGATGGTTATTTATAAAAAGCAGTTCTTTTTGCCATTCAATAAAATTCAAGATGGTGTCACAAGTCGTCCTTCGGAAAAAAAACACTTGACTAAAGTTTTTGTTACGTGACCAACATGCGGACATACGACAAGAGCTAAAAGGGTATTTTCCAATTTTTTAAAATGTATCTAAAAAGTTACCTTATTGATAACGTAATCTCAAAACCACATTAAAGAAAAATTGCGACTGTAGGTTTTGCCAAAACAATTATTTGAAATCCAAACTATAAAGTTTCCAGCATAAAAGAGGCATGACGTCACGAGTCGTTGCTGTCAATATTCGTCAATATTCAACTAATGAGCTCCAACTTATTATAACCTTGATTACACATTAACTGACATTTAATACATGTAACTAAGCAACAAACGTGATGTGTATGACTCGTGACGTCACTTCCGTTTTAATTTTCACTTTGAAACTGTACCATTTAATACTTTTTCTAAAGCAGTTTTTGATGAAACTTTTTTGATTAACATATTTTTAGTGTGCCCAAGTCATTGATAATCGACTTTGCTATGCAATAACGCAGGAATAATCGATATTTTAAAAATCGGAAAATACCCTAATATCGAAGTATAACCATCGATGAATGACAAGATCAAAAATATCGGGAACAGTCGAAACACCGCTTTGACAGAATGGCAGATAACAAGATAACAAACGCAATGTCCATTTAGAAAGCATGACACAAAAGAAGTTTTGGCCGAAAATTTGCTAGATATACAGAGAGGTCTAAAAGTGTGTAACGGCCTTAATGTCTCCCAAACGAATTGACCAAATGGAATGAAATTTGAAAGAAGTAGGTAACGTAATTTTTCCTGTTTTTTGACTACGTTTAAAAATTTTTATCATTTAAATCTTCATAGTGATAGCGTCGGAGTCAATTTTTTTAAATAGCGAAAGGGTCAATTTTTGGTATCTTCTGAAAGAGCATTTTATTCTGATTTCAGACATCTAAACTCTGAAGATGTTAATGATAAATTTTGCCGTTCCACACTTTTAGACCTCTCTGTATATTTAATGGTGTAACGAGCTTATGAGCTTAATACCACTGGTAGAAGAAATGAAAAGGACTTTTTGTTTCCTAAACGATTTTGTGACCATTTTAAGCAAGTCATCTGCTTCACAGAGACCCTCACTGACACTTACAGACATTTACCTCAAATTGGTGCAACATAATCGAAGATAGTTAATAACATCTATGGAGTAAAAGATTCATCTCCTACAACTTAAGCTATTATGGCCCTACTAGCCAATTAAAGTAAAATAAAATAATAGTTATAGATAGCCAGAAGAGGAACCATTGGCAGCATAGTACCACCGTTGATTGAGCTAAGTTTAGAAAAATACGCATCGCTTAGTTAAAATGTCCTGTATTTGTCTCTTCTACAGTGACGTAAGTAACGGGACCGCAGGGCCTGCGTTGCGGGAGGGGCCCAAGATAGAAAGGGCTCCCAAAACATAATTTAGTATCAAAATTTGTCATAAAATCAATTTGTGGTGGAGTAGATGATTCGTCAAGTAGAATGATTATTAACGTTCGGTTGGGACCTCACTCTGGATATTGCAAGAGGGACCCCAATCTCTTAGTTACGCCACTGCTCTTCTACCAATATTTAATAGTTTGCTCTCCCCGCCGCGAACAAACTAGAAGTGTGCTCCATAACGTTGCGCTCTCCATCAACGGCACCAGGTTTTGGCACCTTTAGGGGTGTAAATTTTAATGACTGTTTTTGAAAGAAACAGTTGTCTCAACCAATTAAGAAAATCGGGAAAAAATATAGCAACTTTTTTGCAATGAGATTGGGCTTTCATCATCCATCGACATAATCAATTTATCTTAGCAGTTTCAAGTTTATTTTACTGGCACTTTGTTGACATAAAACTTCTTTTGTAAAAGAGGATCAGGATATCTTCGCATAGCGAACTGGAGAAAACTTCTTGATGGTGATAAAACCTTATTAAAAGACTACTGCAGCTCCTCCCACTAGTGGACATTAATACAGAACAAATGAAGATACTGATCTATTTTACGTTTTCACCATGTTTCCAATCTGTTTAATTGCTATGCCACATCGTAGTATGAAGGGAGTGGAAGGGCTTATCTTTTAACTTTAGTTTTTCCAGAAAACAACAGAAATTAAAAGATTCAGCTCATTCAGGAAAGGTCAGTGAATTATTTACTGTATTGTGATTGGTTGCTATCGCTCTGCATCTCAGTCGCTGATCTTCCCTGAAGTGATCCAAAAAATACTGAAAATTATAAAAATCGACAATTTTCAGTTTTCTGTAATTGGTGAAAAAATCTACGCTACTCAGCTAATGCTATCAACTTTTATTCGAGCTCCGCTGAGTAAGTTAAGTTTGAAGAGAAGAAATTATGTAGTAAACATCACGACAATATTATACTCTTAGCATAAAAGGAGAGCAATATTTATAATAGGTTGAGAGCACTTTAAGACAAAAACCACGCTACAGAGACCGCGTGTCTGATTGAGTCTGATTTGTTATAGAATATGAGTCAAGAGATTTGAGCCAAGAAATATGGCAAACAACAAGAACAAAACAATCTGAACCAAGAGCAACGAGCAAGTTACGAGATTGGAACAAGGTGGCATAATACACTAGAGTCAGGGTTTCTCAAACTATGCTCCGCAGACCACTCGTGCTTCGAGGGAAGGTAGCAAGTGATAAAATATTAATAGCAAAGCTATTTTATATTTTATTGATTATGTGTCATTATCTACCCTTCAAACTACACAAGGTAAAAAGGTAAAAATTCAAAGACTCCAAAGTTCTCCATCAGAGAAGAAGTTTGGGAAATACTGCACTAAAGAGTAATATATTAATTATAGTCCTAGAATGTTCAAAAATGGTAGATATAACAGCAAATTGTGAACTGATAAGAAACGAAAATTGAAGGAGACTAAACTCCAGATTCAAATCGAGACCAAAGACGGTTTTCTATACTAAAAAAACTTCCCAGTAACAAATTTACTGTACCTATCTACTATTGACTAATTTTATTCTTTTTAACTTGTTCTGTATTGGAACTCCTCCAGGGACTTTAGTAGGTGAGAGCTAAAACTATACTCTGTTTATACGTTTAATTTTCAAATGGAAAAAACTCATTAAGTTGATAACTGAGAAAGTCAACGATTGAGCTTAAAAAAGCTGCATTGCAGACACCAGACACAATAAAAAAATATATATCAATTGTAGACTAAAACAGGGTCAGCGAGGGGAGAAAATAAAATGTTATATCCTTCAACTCTGTAAAATACCATCATAAAAAAAGAAGCGAAACCTTACAAGTACAAAGTCATGTCACTAAAAATTAACACAAAACAACATCTCAATGTTTTCTATGTGAACTTATAATGTTAATAATTGTAAAGATATAAAATAAAGGAAGATATCAACAAAAGACATTCAAAAGCTACAGCGTGTAACAACCAACAAATGAGTTCGCATCATTTACAAAAATTACACAGTGGGTGGATGCCATAAGGAATAAGTTTACACACACCTCACATTTACACCGGAAACTGGCCATTTGACCGGTTGTTTATAGAATAGCCAATTTGCACAATATATTGGACAGCTTTTGTATGCCAGTAGTTATTTGTTGGCTTAACGACCGTGTCGTTTTCATACCGTGTTTAGTTTAGGGGTACTTTAAGTTCGTCAAGGCGATCATTATAATATCCAATGTTAAAAGATCTTACAATACGCACTAAAGTAACGCTCATAATGAATTAATGAAGACATACAAATCGAATGGCTTTATTTACAAGGCGAAGTGTTGTTAAAATGGAAAGGAGTTTGGGGTAATTTAGACCCCAAAATTTATTTTGTATTTTATTTCAATTCGTTTTTCTATACCAATTATTATGACCTTATAAAATGCACTATTAGGTATAATACTTGAAGACAGAGGAGGAGAAGCCGAAGGGTGGAAGATATAAACGTATAATTTCTTTTAGACGTAAAAGTGCCCAATTTTTGACACATCGACTGATAGAAAAGAGGAACAATTATTTTTTTAAATTGAGTAGATAATGATGATTCGGCTAATTAGTCGAATACAAAAGACGCGTGCTTAAGCGGTAAAATGGAAAAAGGAAAAGAAAACTTAAAAAGTGCCCCATATGGTGTTCGCGTGGCAGAATACCTCTTCTACGTTTAAAACACGCAAGGGTTCTTAAGATTTTTAATAAAATTTAATTACTAAAGAGCATAAGGTTATTACAAAAGATACCACAAAAACATAATTTTTCTTGTCCAGTTGCTTCCGCCTCGTTATATATTTTTGTTAATTTCATAAATGTACACGTCATAATCTATTAGGGGTTGTCTAAACGCCAACATAAATAAAATTAAACTGACAAAAGCTTACAATGGCGTCTGCTAACAGATCAATATGAGCGTCGCGACGCTATTGGAGGATAAATCTGTTAGTACAACCCGCCATTTTTATCTCTAAAAGCTTGGCTTTGTTCGCAAAACTTAAATTAGTAGGATTTTTACAAAAAATAATTCTTACCTTGCCCGGTTCTTTGTCAAAGTCGCATTCTCTATTTTGCATATAAGATGTGTTTGAAGGTGGTGCAAAAACAAGTTGTAAATTTGTTCCGGTCGCCACAAAGGCAATTTCTGTGTGGCCTTCTCTACACGCATTTTGAAATCTTACTTGACGCTCTTCTTGTGGTCTATCTCGGTATCCTGTATATCGTACCTGGAATATAAAATATTTTTGTTAGAAATATTTAAAACCACAACATTAAATCATAAAAAAATGGCATATACAATACAGGGTGGGCCACGTAACTTGTAACCGCTAACGATTTTTTACTGCAACTTACAGATATCATTTGAGTCATACATAGAGTTTAGACGATTATATTTTTATAAATCAAAAAATGGATCAGTGTAGGTAAGTATCAAACTGAAATATAATTATTGTAATTTATGACAGTAGATTTATGACATTTTTTGATTTAGAAAAATATAATTGTCTAAACTGATCTAGCCTCGAATGATATTTGTAATTTGGGTTGTAGTAAAAATCGTTAAAGGTTACAAGTTACGTGGCCCACCCTGTAGGTGTATGTAAGAGACTTGTCAAATCTTTCCAAAATTGTCTTTTTCGTTTATTTAGAGAATTATGGTGGTCCTTCTCCCCGAATTATTAGGATCTGGCTCATTTGTGCAAAATATTACAGTAAACAATAAATTTTTGCTGAGATCTATTCAGAGGGATTCCATTTTTCAAATTTGAAAAACGGAAATTTCATCGGATTGTATTGAACGAGCATTCAATAGCAAAATTATTAAATTTTAATGTAGAAAACCTTTATTATTACTATGGGGAATTATATGCGCTAAAAATGTTTAAAAATATGCTGCATAGCATAATGGATGTGCTGTGTTAAATATAGCGGAAATATCATGTATATTTTCCAATATATTAATTTATGCTGTAAAAATCTGCATAATAACAATAACTCAAATAATTTTCTAAATTTTCATTTTTAAGAGATGGGACACTGAAATACTGAAACTTTATTGTTTATTCATACTTATTCAAGTTTATTTTGTGTATTCTAAAAACGTAAAACTACAATTAAGTAATAACTTTTTACATTGGCACTCCCGTTTTCATCAATCTAACCTGTGAAATCACAAAAGTTGTGGATAAAAAATGTTAAGTAAGCCATATCAATATCAGCTTATCTCTGACCCAAATTCTGCAAGCATGAGCTCAGCTATGAGATGAGAAAAAAATTAAAATAAAAGGTCATTTAAATGCAATTTCTGAAGTTTTAGTAGGGGAAGGTAGCCTAAAATGGAATATGTAGGTAAAATGGGACATTCTCATTCTATTAAAACTGGCAATGCATGTTTGGGTAAAACAGGATACTATCGATTCTATCCCAGTTTACCGCAATTAAATGCGAGTCCTGAAATCCTGAAACCCCCTATTAAAAAGCAATAAATGAGTGTAAAAATGTAGTTACTTTCTAAGTAAATGTTTTACTTTTTCGTAGATTTTTTGGTATAATTTTTTGTGTTATATTTCATTTTACCTCCTGCATTTTCCCATTTTACCTACACTATGTAGATGATATGTAGTGATTGCACTTTTTGTAAATGCCAAATTCAAGTATTTCTTTTTAACTTTTGAGTATTTTCAGATTAATATTTGGACAAATCAATAACCATACTATCCCATATTCATTTTTTCACAGTTTTACAACAATTAGTTTAGTCTATACATATATTTAATGTTAAAGGTTAAGTAACCCGTTTTAGGCCACCTTCCCCAATTAATATTTGAAATAAAGGGGCGAATGAAAACTTTTCAGATTAACACCAATGTATGTACAGGATGTTACTTGTAAAGTTGTTTTCCTAATGTTTATTTCCAATAAAGCCGAAATATGAATTCACGAGTAGTTGAATAGCAAATGGCAATCAACAATCAAAAGAAGTGTCAAAAAACAATTTGTATTTTAAAGAGACGTAAAAGTTGCGCAAACTGGGCATCACAGCAAGAAATGAGAATTGTGGATTGAAATGAAAAATGTCTACGTCCAACGCCGGTGATCAATATAATAAAGGAAGCCCTGAAGCGTGGTCTTAAACAGGGTGGTGACTGGAGCTCTGAGCCATAGGAATGTAACATGTAAAATCAAACTTATAGGTGATTTCCTGCATCCTAATTCATTTTGGCAAAAGAATCTTCAAATAAAAGTTTTAGAGCGTGAAATTCTACATCTAAACCAAAAAAGAAAATTAATTTTTGATTTTTTATAACTTCAGAAATTAAATTTGAAAATTTCGAAAAATAGCAGAAATTAGTGATTACATTAAAACACAAAAAAATTTGGTCAATTTTTAACGCTTTGTCTGTCAGATTAATCTGGTATTTTATATTGATTTATTAAATTTATTTATAATAATGAATAATATTTAGGTGAAAACCGCCAAAAATTACTATATTTTTAGTTTCAGTTAATTTAAATTATTAACCTCCGAAATCGCTATTACTGCTAATTTTCGAAATTTTCAATTTCTGACGTTGTAAAGCAGTGGTTATCAACCTTTTTTGGCTTGTGTACCCCATGGCAGTTTATTATCCTAGATTATACCCCTTGGAAGTTTATTATTTTAGATTGTACCCCTTACATTAGAAAAATGTTTATATAAATAAGAATAAATAGCAATAACGTATTAGAATAGTATATTTTTAACATCCGCCATTACTAAATTTTTTTCGCGTATCCCTAAGCCATTAATTATAATAATGCATCCTAAATTAAGTAATTTTGTTTGTTCACTTAGATGCAGAATTTTATGCTCTAAAACTTTTGTTTGAAGATTTTTCTTCTAAAATAAATTGGGAAGCAGGAAATCACCAAAGTATGATTTTAAGAGTTAAACCCCTATGACCTAGAGTTCCGGTCACCACTCTGTAATATAATAAAACTATTGGGGAGGTTTGTTTATAAAATCGTTTATAAGAATTATGAATCAATTATTTACCTATGTAAAGGGACTTTTGATCACTTTTGATAGTCCTGTAAAATCGCTTTACAGGGAAACAATGTGCCTGAAAGATCTAAAAACGCTCTGTTTAAATCCATAAATACTTCAACCCCAAATTAAGCCAATAAAATGGATCACTAAAAATTTTCTTAAATAAAAAAATTGAAGCAGTAAAACAGAAGTCGTCTTTTTTCTTTTCATTGGAAGAAACCTAAAGTAAAATGATCCAGAAGAGGAAGAGGGTCAGACCAAAAAGTTCAATCATAGTACAAGCAAAACCATGCGCAAAGAGCTTACATCACCATTAGATATATACTTCGTGATAATTGCTTAATATTTTATCATTTGAGCAACGAACTGTGTATGTTTTTGAAAATTTTAGCCCAATTAGCCAATCTTCTCAAAGAAAACCAAATTTCCCTCACAGCTAATTGGAACAAGTGCATATCACGATGCAGTTAGTTTAAAAGCGTAATTTTCAATTTAATTTGTTTATCACTCATAAAATTACAAGAATCTTAATTGAATAATGTGAACAAATGTTAAATTATTTATTTAACAAAGCACACATAAAATTGAGGCTCAGAAAAGGTTTGTCATTAACGAAAATTACCCAAAATTAAGGGTTCTCTTTTTTTCCTCTTTTTCCCATCTTTTATGACAAAAAATCCTTAAGTGTTTTTATATTTATGTACATAATAAATAATTAAGTTCCCTGATGATGATTACTGATGAAGTAACAGGCGTTCTATGAATTTAAGCCGCGGGCTCTTGTGACTAACACCGGACACGAGTCACATTCTTGGCCACTGTTTCACTATTTTCCTCATGTAGTAATACAGTTTTTTCTTCTTTTATTGTGACACAGTTTTGGCATTACAAGATCAGATCGATAAAGGCCTTATCATGCCTTATTAAATATGTGTCGAATCAAGTGTGACGTGCAAAGCGCCTACTTATTATTTAAACGCCTTGGGCGACCACGTGATTGGTAAATTTATTTTTGTTGCTAAAATTACGTAAAAGGCGGTTTTGCAGAATCTGGGAATTTTATTTGTTAGAAAAAACAAAGATTTCCTCTTACGCATTTTCTATCGAGAAAAACCCCCGTTTAGAATTTTCATTATTTTGATAAAAATCTTAAATTTTTAACTAAAGCCCAAAAAATAACAAAAGGAAAATTTTTAATCAGAGCCCTTTTTACATGCCATTAAAATTATTTTTTTGAAAATAAATAATTAAGGGATGAAAAAAATGAATAATAAACTACTTAAAAAATAATTGTTGTGAAAAATTTACCTCGCTTTCTCTACTCAATCGTCTAAAAAGTTCGTCGGTTTCAAATTTGCCTTTTTGATCTGGTACAACTCGCGGCATTTTGAAAATAAATCGCGGTTTTGGTTGTTCGTACAAACCGATAGATTCGAAGGGTAACATCCCTGCAAGAGCTGAAGCAGGATCGTTCATGGATTGCATAACAATATTCAAAACAAATTTTTTTCCCAACACCTACTACAACACGTAATACGAACGTTATTCGAGTCGGCGAGTTACACGCTCTGCTCGTCGGTCGATTTACTACTAAACAGCAGCTCTCAGATCGGCGATGCTGATAACTGGGGGGTTCCTCAAAACCCCGTTCCCTCTGTAAAGGAGGAGCTTGCGTTTCGTTCTAACCAATCCCGTCGAAATACATTTCAATAATCCCTAACTACATGGTGTCCTATCAAAAATGTACTCGTGTAACCGGTGTGTGAATTATGAAATGAAAGGATATGGTGTATGCGCCTATAACATTAAAGTAGGTTGAGATTTTTTGATGAGATTTGCTTGTTAATCTTTTCAACTACTGTTATAGCGTTACAGCTGTTGTTATAATGCATAAATAAAGTGGGGTCCAAAATCACCCCATAAGGAAATTCGTCCAAACTTTTTAAAAATGAAAACTTTTATCTTGCGGGAACTTGATGAAAATTTAATAAACGAAAACCACACGAAAACAAATGATGTTTGTTTTTTAAATTGACGTTAAATAAAATTTATGTCAAAATTCTAGTAAATTAAAATGCCTAAAGTTGGTTTACTCGTTTCGTATTTAATGTTAACTGCAGCATCGTTTGCTGCTGTGAAATATGCTGGCGATTGGGGAGTTGACGATAAACTCTTCTATGGAGCTATTTTGACTACTGCCAGTTATGGAGTCTTAGGAACATTATTGAATTGTACGTAAAAAACAAATCTGATAATTTTCCCTTATAAAATTCTTTTTTTTTAGCTGTAAGCTGTAGGGTAGGATGTGGTCAGACAACAATGCATTTGCATAAATTTTTTGTAAGCTTAGTACCTTGCATTGCTCTTCCATTTTGTGTTGGACAATTGTGGTTGAAACACAACGTATACGAAGACGAGAACGCCGCTTTTGGTTTGGCAGGATTAGGCGCTTTTATGGCGTTTCTTTCGCTTTGTTGTTGTTTAAATCAAACTGTAGTGGATGCTATGGTGTTTATTGAAACAGCAGCGTTGGGTGGAGCTGGTTATAAAACCGATAACCATTATATTACAGGCGCTGCTATTTGTTTTGCTTGTGCACATTACCTTTTCTCGTACTGCCGTCGATCTTGTAGCAGTAAAATGCCACCGTCAGATTTGTATAATTATTGCCTTTCTGGATATATCTATTGCGTGCTAATGGCTAATAATAGTAGTTAGACGTTTAGTAGTAATTAAACAAATAATGTGCTTATACCTAATTTGATTCAGAAGCAAGGATGTAACAATTTTATAATAAATAAAAATAATAGTCAGTTTTGTTTAATTTATATCCGCATATTACGTCTCTGTTCAGCTACCATAAATAGCTTATAAGGTTGCCGTACGTCAATTCTTATTTGATTGTTATATAAACTGTGTTTTTAAAATTCGACCAATATAAAAATGCTATTTGAATATCGCGCGCTTTTTGTGGGAGTGGCTTAGCTATTTCTGGTCGCTGAACAGAGTTTAGTAGCGTCGATTCAGCACTGCTGGTGCTATTCATTGAAACTAAACGACAATCGGATCAATAAGAGCTCTTATTTGTTTTATACAAGCGCAAGTCCGTTGGAAGATCTTACAAAGTCAGTGAGTTTGTGATCAAAAAGAGCTAAGAGGATTTCATACCTAAGCGTAGCTCTTGAAGGATTAGGGTAAAGTCGCCCATATTGAACCATTTTTCATAAAAATCGCTGTAGCTTGGTAAAAAAAGGAAAAATCGGCCCGTGTTTTGTACTGAAGTAATGTGTGGACTTTCAGCAACACATTACTGCTAGTTAACGACCTTTCGCAACTTTTTTCATGTTTGTATGACAAAAAATGTTTTGGTTGTCAAATGGTTCAATGTTCAATTTAGAAAACTAGTTGCTCAAATTGAACCACTGGTGTTCTAAATTGAACCTGCACTTTCTGACTTAAAAAAAAGACCCTTAAACCGTTCAAAAGCTTAAAACTTTAATACAAACACTTTTATAAAACAAAAAAACTCTAATAGTAGTGTCGAATTACCGATAAAAACAGCGTTTTTAGAAAAAGCATAGGGATAGCAATTTTTTTCACGAATCGCTTTATTTTGGAACCCTAATTATGGGAGAGATTTTTCCAGATCAGAGGCGTGCTCGAACAGGGTCAAAATTACCTTTGTTTGTAGCAAAACTGCTAATTTTGACAATATCTTTGATCACATTGAAAATAGCAAAAAAATACATCAGGAACACCGGGTTCAATTTGAGACACTGTTTCCGGTACAATATAAGCAACCTCTAGTAAATTTATATCATAATTTTTAATTTTAAAAGAAAAAATTGTAATTTATTTTAAATGTGCTGATAAATTCTTTACACATAGTACTACACTTCATGCCTACATCAAAATTTTCCTGCCCTTGCATATAGGTTTTAAATTTTTTTAGCAACACTCACAAAAAATTACACGTGACGTGATGGCAAAACATGAATACGCGGGAAAAAGACTGTGTGAACCGCACCTTGCCAGTTGCTACCGAACTTAAGTCTTATCAAAGTGCACTTTAAAACATTGTTGAGCAGGTGTCGCTAATTTTGTTAGAAACCCTTAAATTAACTGTGGTTCAATTTGGGAGCCGGTTCAATATGGGTTTACCCTATATCGTCGCTGATTCAGCAAAACCTCGTATTAGAAAATTTTTGAAATTTTTAAGGGTTTTTATGTAAAGCTGCAAGAATTCAATGTGGAGTTATGTGCAAAACCATCCTAGATTATATGAGGTTAAAGTTGTCATTGTATCTAATCGAAACCACTGAACCATTGTACGTATAACCGAAGGTTAGAAGACTTTTTTTTATCGTTCCTGTAAAACTTTCTCAAGTTCTAATAAGAGGTTTTGCGGAATCAACGACGATATGCAATCATATCATTGCTACTTTATATGCCTAACCAGAAGGTATACTTGTTCATTGTTATCACACACCATTTCCACCATGGGGCCTTATTTTTGACTTTCAAAGCCTTCACAGAACCGGCTGTAATATTTTTATTTAGTTAAGCAAGTTAAGTGACACAATGCATAAATGATACCTATACCTAATGGAAGAACATTGCAAACTTTATTAAACGTCAATGTTTTGGGCACTGTAATTTTGTCTTCTCTCTTTCGTGTGAACCAAAACAAAATAATTAATTTGAGCCAAAGTACTCATTTTTGAGATTGTGAGATTTCAAACTGTAGATGTGCTTTAGACTAAAGCAAAGCCTTTAGTGCTTTTTAAAATTTTCGCATTTTTTCGGTAAGTTATTGTAGGTATACTCTAAGGGGTAATCACTGTTGGCTAATGATCAATCGTAAAAAACGCTCAAAAAATATGGGGAAATGGTCAGCATAAAATATTATGATTACCTAAGTATCAATAAAATAAACTTACCGTGTGGTGTAAAGTTGATATGGATATAGGTAATTATCTTCTTAGAAAGGTACCACGGATTTCATGAGTACCTATAATTATACAATCTTATAGGATAACGCTATTGCTATTTTACCACTAGATTAATTGAATTAAGTACCTAATTACAAAAATTTATTAAGTATAACCTCTATAAAAGTGTACTGTATATGGCCGCATATGGGCCATTAATAAAAATAAACTCAACTTAAAATTTATCTTTTATCAAAACCGATATGAAAGTATGAATTAAATTAAAATAAATTAATGATGCCTCCATCTGTAAGTTTTTAAAAGAACTGAAACTGTACCTACCGGTACCTACTGATTAATCATAATCTCAACCTCAACAAACAATAACAATTAGGTAACAAAGTAATCGTAGAGAATGATAAAAATACTGTATAATCAATCATCATAGATAACACTAACCTATACAGGGTGGGATGTTATTGAAAATGTATGGATAGAGGTACTAACTACTAAAACGTCCTTGGGTACAGGCGCGGACTGACTATACTTTTTAGGGGCGCAGATATTTCTAGGAGCCCGCCGGCCCGCAATGTAAAATTTTGACTTAATAGTCTTATGACCCTGACATTACATTTTTGAAAAGGCTCGCCCTGTATAAATCTATTTAGTATAAATAAGTCGTATTCGTACACTGAAAAAAAAGGTACCTACACGATTTCAATGAAAAAAAACCACCTACCTAGTCAATATAATATTTTATTATTTACCTCATTTTTGATTTTTAATTTTTGATTTTTGATTTTTGATTTTTGATTTTTGATTTTTGATTTTTGATTTTTAATTTTTGATTTTTGATTTTTGATTTTTATTTTTGATTCACAACAGTTTTGATTATTATAACATTTTATGATTTACCTAGGTTGAGAAATTTAATTTCTCTGTTTAAAAATGAGTTAATAATGATAGCATTTTAGACTAGTAGTAAAAAAAATATTTTGTGTAGAATATAATACCTGGATTTTGGCTTATTATTGTCATTTTTCAGGGTGGGCACAAGGGTGTTAATCTTAAGCATGTGGTTTTAGTACGATGAGACACAGTGCAAGAATACCTAAATGAAATTTTTGATGGGCATTGGATTAGACGAGGTCTAGTCAGTGGCGTAAAAAACGGGCCCGCGGGGCCCGTTTCGCAAAAGGGCCCCAGGATAGAAAGGGTCCCACAAACATCGTTAAGTACCAAATTTCGTTATACAATTGATTGGTGATTAAATAAAATGATTATTAATGGAAATGGGTAGGGACTCCACTCTGGATTTTGCGAGAGGACCCCCAAAACTCTTAGTTAGATTTAGAGCGTCAAACAACTGCATATAAGCACTGGCTGTCTGTTAGGATTGTATTATCTGTGTCTGTACGTTTGTCTTGCACTAACTTACTTCAACTTACTCCTGCTCTTGACGAAATTGGTTGCTCGGGACCGTGTTCGTTTCTACATTTCCTACACTGAGAAAAATATCTAACTAACCGAGCACCGTTTTGTTGAATCTACTGAGAAAAAAAGTTGAATTCACTGACCAAAAAGTTGTTTGTACCTGCAAGAACGTTAAAACACCCGAAAACTTATGAAAACAACCGATTTCAAACTGTTAAATCAACGAAAAAAATAGGTAGGTTCCATATTAAGCTAGTACGCAGTTAAAACAACTTTTTTTCTCAGTGTATATTCCTCGTAAAGTTCAGGAGTAAGTTGTAGTGAATTGGAGCAAGTTGGAGTAAATTAGAGCAAGACAAACGAACAGACTAAAGTGAAACCAATATTGGGCTCATTCAGGAGTACAAAACAGTTTTCAACAGCTGGCCTGATCGCTCATACTCTCTTTCTCTCTATTTCTATTTTATTTATGATTACGATAGGGGGTGGGGGAGCGATCAAAAAAGGAGTTCTTCCATTCAGCCCCTTGATCACTGATATCTTCATTCTTCAACTACGTTCAGCTTTTAGAAAAGTCACGGTTCATGAGAAAAACGCAAAAATAAGTTTTACATTGACTTTCTTATTTTTAGAGTGGCGCTGGAACCTGGAAGCTTAATTAATTAGCTATATCTAATTGTAATCCTTATCTTATCTAATTGATAAGATATATCTAATTGTCCTTATCTTATCGATCTATACCAGCGGTCGGGCAATCGGGGTAAATTACACTAAATGGGGTAAAAATTAAATTATTAGGGGTAATAAGAAAGTGCAACTTTTTCATTTTCCGTATAAAATGATTCAATAAATAGTGTTTAATTTAAATTTATATTGATTTTTTCGAAATGAGGGGGTAATATCGACTTACACAAATAATATTCTCGGGTAATGGCTAAAAAGTTCCCTGATCTATACATTTGTTGATAATTCGGTTTCCAATATTCGAAGAATTACTCCATTGAAGCTTGAAGATAGCAATTGGAAAATTGAAACGTTGATGTGTGAAATGAAAAAGGCTACAAAAATCGCCTATGATTATTATTAAGAGTGTATTATTTAAAATAATATTTATATCGAATAAATGAGAACGAATGGAATTAAATTTACAAAATTATATGGGGTTGTCCGTCATGGTGTTGTGCTAAACTTCTATTATAATGCATATTATAATGCAAATTTGCAGCTTTATCTATTATTATGATATCATCACAATGATACGTCAGAAAGAATAGAACACCAGTTACATTATTTATTTAGAAGATCCCTTCTACTTTCCTCGAATATTATTGGCCCTTATTCGAGCACCAATGAATGTTTATGGAGGGTTCTAAAATATAACGTACCTTAACTTGCAATTCTATCAGATTATAATCAAAAATGTACCCTTATTATACTACCACTCGTAACACTTAAAAATAGGGTTCTTTTAAACTTCAAAAAATTGATAAAATAGTTTTGAAATGAAAGCGTTTAATATGATTTTAATGCTAAAAAAGCACAAAAAGTAAAAGCAGTAATACACATATTATAAGTTTCTTCTTCAAATAAGGGAGTTTGGGGTGATACGTTTTGACCACATCCAAAATATGCCATAATAAATAATAACGAGCAGCAAACAGAGAAAAAATCAGCGTACATTATACTCAGCACCAATAAAATTAAAACGTTAAAACCTATGATTACGTCAAAGAGTTGTCTATCTACTCCAGTACTTATAATTTCCACCAATGCTAAAGTAACTCCAAAAAATAAATGTGAAAATGCTAAGGTTGGTGAGGCAATTTCATTTTTGATCCATACTTCGGTTATAAAACAGGGTAGCGCTACTGAAGCAATTAAAAATAAGGCAAACTTGTGGTATTTTAAAAGGAAATAGTTATTTCTATTGGCTGAAACAAATTATATTAATAAAAATTGTATTTAAAAGAACAGGATTCTCTTACTAGATCTTAAAACTCCACTAACAGCATACACTATAATAATAAAAAATGTTAAGTTTATTAAACCGATCGATTTATCGTATTTTAGAGAGTAGGAAATGCAAAATAAAGATACTAAACCCAGCAACACATACGTCAAAATTGAGTATTGTGTAGAATTCATTTTAATGACAGTTACAACCTTCTCAAAGTAATCCCAAATTTTTATTCTCTGGAAACTTGATTTGTTTCCATGACCTTCTGTAATAAATTTCTATTATCTTTTCTGCCTTGTCCAGCGGTGTAGGTGGTTCTTTGCTTAATTGTGGCAGGCTCTTTTGTCTAAGAGCAGACATAGATTGTGATTGCCTTATTATTGTCAATCCAACATCCCTGTAGGTAAAAATACTCCTGTGTGCTTTGTCTTAGTCTCAGTTCATTAATAACTAGTCTTTCTATCCAGAGAAATCTTTTTCCTATCTTTGTATCCAGAGAAAATTAACCCTTATTTAAAAGTAAAAATATGGAATAAAATAAACTAACTACATAGTAAATTCCAAAAACTAATCATAAATGTATCCCGTTTCTTGTATCTCAGCCTGAGTAAATCCTCAGAGGCACGCCAGATTTTATTTCTATTCAATGTGGAGGTAGATAGGCAACACAACTAACACATCTAAAACTCAGAACTTTTAATAATTAATTAATGTAATTTAAATACTATCTCTAATATATTCATTTACAATAAATTTGTACATTATGTTGTTTTTATAAAAAAAATATATAGCAAAAAATATCAACAAATAATTTGATATAAAATATTTTTTCAAAGAGATTTTACTTTTTGAATAATTCAAAAGATTACGCACTTCGTAAAACAAAGTAACAAAAGAAACAAAGTCCATAATTATATAAATCTAAACTTGGCACATCTTCAAAATCCACAGCACCTTCCCTTAATAAAAAATGATTAATTGCATAAGCAGCAGCAGTTACCAGTCCATAAAACTGCTCATGTAGAAATGTTGTGATACCTACTGCTAGAATATCAAAACTTATCAATAAGTCATTAAATTCTTGGAATGATTTATCAGTTATATAGAATATCAAAGGAATCATGGAAGCACACGCAGGAATTAATGCTAATTCCCGCTGAAAACCGATATTTGATAAAATTTGACTAGCTACTAATGGAAAAGCACAAATATTTTGTACTGTGGTCATAAAATTATATGGTCGATGTACTTTAGATCCATAATCAGGGTTTCCTAAAAGTAAAACACTTTAGAATTCTGTCGCAAATGTAACTTAAACGTACCCCAATACCAAACTCCCAATATAGAGTTTGTTATGATAATCATATACGTTCCACAAGATAATTTAAAAGCATCGTGATGATGATGAGATAAGCAATAAATACCAGTGCCAGCGAGTACGAGATGAGAAAAAGCAGTTGTATATCTATGGCTCATATTTATAAAATTTTTAATATAATATTTAAAAGTCAAAATCTTCGAATGTCTTTCAGTAAAAAATAATTAAATAAAAAACTGTATATAGTTATCTACGATCTATTAAAAAAAATATTATCACAAAATTTTGGCAACTTGTTGAGGTTATGTTTTTACTGTTTTCTCCTTAGTCCTTTCGTTCTTCGTGTAGGTGGCGCGGTGTATTGGAAAAGGTCCCATACACAAACGAAAAGTTAATAGAAATTAAAATTTATTTAACCGATTCATTTTAAGAATTCTAATTGCTACCGATTATCTACTTATTTAAGCAAAATAATTGCATTTAATTTTTTATGTAGCGTTTAGGATGTTTGATTTTTTTAAATTAGCTAAACGTGTATGGACCCCTTTCACTTCAAGGTAAATGTCAAGTCTTTCAACTTGTTCTATAACCTCACTTTTACACGCGATTATAATTTATATTTGTTATTACTAATATATTTTATTTATATAATGATATACTTCAACTTAAGAGTTATAACAGTAGCTAAGATACTATAAACCTATGTAAAAATGACGAAAACAACAGATAAATTAACGTATGGCAATAAATTTATTTTAGCCCCTATGGTAAGGGTTGGAACTTTGCCTATGCGGCTTCTTGCTTTAGATTATGGTGCCGATATTGCGTATTCAGAAGAACTAATTGATTGGAAGTTTTTAAGATCTGTACGACGAATAAATGGTAACAATTTCTAACTTAATATTTACTTACGTTATGTTTCTTAAATTACAGATGTTTTGGGTACTGTTGATTTTATCGACAAATCCGATGGCACAGTTGTATTTCGAACTTGTAATAAAGAAAAGAGTAAAGTTGTTGTACAACTAGGCACTTGTGATGCACAAAGAGCTCTTGAAGTGGCTAAAATGATGTGAGTACTGATCTTCGGCTGAGAATTAAACTTTAAATCGTTATTTTAGTGAAAATGATGTAGCAGGTATTGATATTAATATGGGGTGTCCTAAAGAATTTTCGTTGAAAGGTGGAATGGGAGCCGCTTTACTGAAACAACCAGAAAAGGCGAAGTTGATTTTAACGACTTTAGTACAAAATGTAAAAATTCCTGTGAGTTGTAAAATACGCGTTTTTCCTAATGTCGATGAAACTTTAAGCTTAGTGAAGGAGCTTGTTAGCACTGGTATTTCAGCAATTGCTATACATGGAAGAACTAAAGATGAACGACCTCAGCATTTAAATCGAAATGAAACAATTAAAATTATTGCACAAAATATATCAATTCCTGTAATTGCAAAGTAAGTTGCTTTTTAAAACTTATTTGTGGATAATGTTAGTTTTTAGTGGTGGATCTCGTGAAATTGATAGATATTCTGATCTTTCTAAATTTAAAAAAGACTGTGGTTCTTCAAGTGTTATGCTTGCTCGAGTTGCCCAAGGAAATTGTTCAATTTTTTCACCCACAGGACTAAAGGATTTAGACGATGTTATTATTGACTATTTAAACTATTGTATCGTATATGATAATGCTCCTAGTAACACCAAATATTGTGTTCAAAATATGCTTAAAGAGTTACAAGAGACTCCTAGAGGAAAAAAGTTTCTCGAATGTCAAACTTTAGAACAAATTTGGTATTAAGTTAATTTTTTTAATTAGTTTTTTCATATATTGTAAATTGTAGTGGAATTTGGGGCCTAGATAAGTATTGTAGACAAAAACAGTTGGAATATCAATCAAAAGGTAACTTGGGAAGGAGAGAAGTTCAACCGGATATGTTCAATCCAAATGCTAAAAGATTAAAGGTAGACCAAGACGATGAACTGGTAAAAATGCAATGTTCTTTTATAAGGGCAAATTACGTACAAGATTCAGAATTGCCTAAAACTAAATTAATTTCTTGGTGTTGGAAAAATAAATTCAGTAATCCTTCCTATTGCACCATAAATGAAGATAAATTGTTCAGATCTATTGTTACTGTTAATGGAAAAAAATACACTTCAACATTTTGGTAAATTGGAAGTATAATATGGTATATTATTTACAAATGTTACATTTTTAGGGAGAAAAATAAACGTTTTGCTGAACAAGGTGCAGCCATAGTGTGTCTTCATTCATTAGGGATGATCGATGTAAATACTTTAGTTGCAAATGGGAGTGTACTGCGGTAACAATAACAGTAGTTAAATATGATATAATTTTATAATAAAGCTTTTAATTGTTAATTTTTATAAATTTTACTTGAATTAATCGAGTTAATTCCTTAGTTCGGTCCTGTACTCCTTACGTCAAAAAATTATAACCTCAAAGTTACACGTCAAATCGACCCACAAAACTATGATAAGGTAATCTTGTTTTCACAAGAGAATTTATGTGATTTACTCTACAGAAAAGCTAAAATACTGTGATATTAAAAATGTCTGAGCAAATTGTTAATTATTCTGTGAAATATCAGCAGTTGTTATTCGATTTAAAAGTTACCGTGGAAGGTTTGTTAGCAGGTCGTGTAGCAAATGTTTGGACTATTTATGGAGGTTTAAATCGCTTGTTTAACGCAATTGAGAAAATTTTCAAACATGGATGTAAATCAATTAGTAAAGATGTAAGTACAAATATTTCCTTCTTAACCGTTAGTAAAAAAATTCGATTTTAGAGTACGTCAGATTATTGGCAGTTTATACAAGGTTTAGATTGGCTACAGCCAAGCACTAAGCAATTTTCCTTAATATCAGATTGTGAATTTCAATCTTATTTACCGCAACATTTAAAATCTGACAAAGCCGCAATTTGGTTGTATCGCAGCATCGAAAGTCATTCACTTTCGCAAAAGTTATCTTGGTTAATATCTGACAAAACGCACTTGCATTCTTGTTACCAATCTCAAGCATTTTTACGTCAAGAAAAGTACGCCGAGTCTGTTTTAATTTGTTTGCACGCTGTTGAACGCAATCAACCAAGTTTAATGACCGACATTAATCCAAATTTATTTGTAAGTAAAACAAACGTCAAAGAATACCACAAAATACACAGAAGGTGTTCTTCCTATCCCGATAATCACACAAGGCATGTAGATAATCAAATGGTACAAAGTAAAACGTTACAAAATATAAACATTAGTGACTCAAAACTCAAAATTGGCACAAACAAAACCGTACAAGGTAAATTTAAGCCTTGGAAAAGTTTACCCGATTTATCATTTAAAAAAGAAGTAACCAAAAGTGTGAGCCAAGCTCGAACAGCACCAACAACTCCAATTCACACCCGACACTTATCAAACGATGGAATTTCAAGTATTACAAAATCTTTAAAAAGTGAACCTCAGAAGATTCCCGTTAAAAAGAAAGTAAAACACGTTATTATCAATAATGAAAATATAATTGAACACAAGCCACACATTAGTAGTTACAATTCGGACGATGAATTAAATAAGGATATTGATAATTTATCAATTAGGTCACTACCTGAAAATAAGTCTCCTAATAGGACAACTTTGGCTAAATCTGTACCAGATTATGGATTTTTAAGTGCTTTATCAGGAGAAAAAGATTATAAAAGGAAACCAAAAAAAACTTTTATTGAAGATGGAGGAATGAGTATTTTGCCCATGGCTTCAGGGTAAGCATCAGAAATGGTTTAAAAAATTATTTTAACGTGCTTTTTGCTTTAGTTATTTTCCTCAACCGATGAAAGGACAAACATTAACTTCATTCTTAACATCCAGCCAGTTTGCTAGGGGTAATGCAGAGTTGGATAGAGAAAACGCTCATTTTAGTATTTCTGAAGCTATAATATCAGCCATAGAACATATTCGTAGTACAAGCCATTTAAGATTAGCAGAAGAGCATGGGGAAGAAAGTGATGAAGAAATAAAAGATCTGAAACAAAGAATAAGGTTGAGAAGGAGACAAAAATTGGTCGAAAAATCAAAAATGGGTGCTAATTATCCTTCCTGTAGTGGAAATTTTGATCAGCGTAAGTTTAAAAATGCATCTAATTAAAATTTTAACGAATTACAATTTTAGAAACAAGCCCATGTTCTACGTCTTCTAAATGCCATTCAGATAGTTTAACATCAGATGATATTGAAGATCTTGAAATAGACGAAGCGTCAAATTTGATCGATCATAAAGGTGTTTCTATGTCGATGGCTTCTTTATACTCGGAAGCGGACTTATTTAAAAAACCAAGAGAAGCTCCTGATGGTGCCTCTGATATTTTTTCAGCTGAAAGTGTAGCTTTATCATTAATTAGTAGATTTGATAAGAAACAGTTACCAAAGTAAGCTTTAACTTTTTTATAATTTGAAATTTACCATTTGTTTTTAGAGCGTCTGATTTGCAGTGGTTAGTGTCTGAAGAAGATGCACCTCAAGAGCTTTTACCACTACCTAAAAGTTGGCCCATAGCACCCGACGAAATAGGAGAATCTTTAATTACTCCATTAAGAGGAACTAACGAATGGGCGCCTCCACGTCCTCAAATTATTTTTACGACACATCCACGTCCAGAGTGAGTTACCTAATTTTCAGAAAGCCCCTGTAGTTAAATTTCAATTGCAGTCGAAAGAAATTGATGGATAAGCAAAATTATCGATGTGCCGGATGTGGAATGAGAGTAGCAGTACAATATTCGTCCAAATTTCGTTATTGTAATTATGTTGGACGATATTTTTGTACAGGGTGTCATACAAATCAATTGGCCGTTATACCTGGGAGAGTAATTCAAAAGTGGGACTTTACAAGGTCAATTTATACAATTTTAAGTAATAAAGCTAATTTTCAATTTACCACAGATATGAAGTCTCAAACTTTTTCTACAGACTGTTAGAACAAATGTTTGTTGATCCTTTATTTAGGATATTAGAACTTAATCCTAACATATGGAAGCGTTCGAAGAATTTAGAAATGTGTCGAAAATACAGATTTGGTTTATATTATTTAAAAGATTTTATTTATACATGTCGATTTGCCAAAGAGTAAGTTATTTTGTTACATGGGTGCTCACCACTATTGGATCGTGTATTTATCTCACTAAAACTGCAATAGTGCAAATTTGTAACGTTTCCAGGGTGGTAGGCATTCTAATTAAAAATATATGTTGCTATTAATCGTTTTTAATAGAATCCAAAATAGTTTGGACATTGAACCAAATTATATGTTAAGCGATCCAGATGTTTATTCAATGAAAGATTTAATTAATGTACGTAATGGAAAACTAAAAATCAAATTAGGCGATTTGGTTGAAACCTGTTGTAGGCACGTTTACGATTGTGAGGTATATTTTTTCAAATTTTTTTACAAACCAAATATTAAAATTAATTTTTCAGTTGTGTTTGGCAAGAGGTTTCGTTTGTGAAAGTTGTCTTTCTGACGAAATTTTATTCCCGTGGCAATTGAAAAAAGTACAAAGGTGTTACAAATGTGGTTCTTGTTACCATGCCACTTGTTGGAACGCTCAAGAAAATCCATGCATTAAGTGCACAAGAATTAACAGTCGTAAAAATAATTAAATCTTGTTAGAAAGTATTTTTAATTTATTTTATCTGTTGAAGAAATTTGGTTGAATACAAATATTTTTTAAATGAATTTATTTAATTCTACATTAATTTATTCGATGCAAGTCAATTAAGAAATGTGATAAAACGTTTTTCAGAAGTATTAATTTATATATTAACATTTAATAATACGTATTGTTACTAAAACTGAGGACAATTAAATAAAATATGTTTAGAATAAAAACAAGTACAATTGTGAGATTGTAAAAACAGTTTAGTTGATACTTTTAAATAAAAGTTAATTACGAATTATAAATATAAAAGAGTAAATACAGCAAAATTTAATAATTAAAAAATAAAATAAAATGTTTTTACAATTCTCACATTTTTTTTCTTATTAAAAAATAAATGAAAACTGGAGCAAGTCAAAATTACCGGCATTCCAATAATCTGTGTCATAAAAAACGTTAAAATTATTTATTTCCTTTATTTTAAGTCCTCGTCTTTAATTAAAGGAGTTTTGGCTACTTCGAAGAAGATTTTATGTGAATATTTGTTGCGAACTGTCATTAGCTGTTCTTTAGGTTTGCGATGAAGACCACTATTTAGAAGTACAACTGTCGGCATTATTTCAACCAATTTATAGCCTGTGAACAAATTTTGTTAAATATTTGGTAACTATACAAGTTACAACTTAGATAATAAGGTACAAAACTACATTCCATTAATATAATTTTTTAAATACTAATCTTCGGCCTTTTTAAAATTTTCATGTGTAGAAACAGAAAATTGCAATTGCAAAGTTTTAGATTTTGTAAGAAATAAGAATCTAACAAAATACATTACTTGGAGACTTTATAACACTCTTAATGACTCATCCGGTCATAAAGCTCAAGAAATGTATTGAATATTAAGAAAAACAACGGATGTGGCCATACGAGGAACTTCTTCCATTCGTCAAATCTTGGAATTTTTTTATTAACATTTCATTTAATCTTATAAATAATAAATTACATGATAGTAAAAATTTTTTTTTAAAGAAATTAAAAGTTTTTTTTTTAAGTAGCTTTCGTCCGGGATCGAACCTAGAACTTATGCGTGGAAGCAGAATTTTTGAACTTAAACTGTCTGAAATACTAATTAAATTTTTTTTTTATTTGGCATAAATTAAAGTTCAATACATATATTATTTTATATGTTCAGAAAGATAATTTTCCAACCTTTCAACATATTGAAAAATATACAGGGTGTTTCATTTAAATTAAGAAATTTGATCCCATTTCCGGTTAAACCGGAAGTCAAAATATAAAGTGTTTGATATCATGTGTAATAGCTAATTTTACGAGCTTTTAAAATACTTAAAAATAAACAGGGTGTTCCTAAAAATTTTGATATTTTTGTAATTTCCGGTTTAATCGGAACCGTTTTGTTAACCGAAAATAGTGTCAAATAATAGATATTCATGAGATTGCTACATATATTCATTTTCAAGTTTTAATTTCTATTACAAAAGAAATTAGAGATTTTTGAAGTTTTGACATTCAAAAAATCATTACTCCAAAACGGCTCGAGCGATTTTGATAAAAATTTATGTTTCGATAGAGAATGACGTTTTCTGTAACATATCCAAAAAAGAAAAAAATATGGCAGAGGGAATTTTGAGAAAATCCATTTCAAAATTTTAACCTACTTTGGCCCCTTAAAGGTAAGCAATTTTGAAACAATTTTGAAAATCGACTTGTTTAAGACGAAAGACCTATATTTTGGCTGTACAGTGTCGTTTTGAAATTTTTATAATAATAATTACCGGCCAAGTTACCTATAAGGGAAAAACCACAAAATGGGACAATCGTTCTATTGGCCGCCATTTTGAATGAAAAAATTAAAAATTTTTTTTTTCAATTGGGGCTCATATATACTATCTTATAGCCAAGTAAATATGAATTTGGCCCAAATATGCGCCCAAAATATCCCCATTATTTTTGGACACCCTGTATAGATTTCTTATAAAAGCTATTTTTGCCTATGAAATAATTTTAAAGTGGCTAAAATAAAATTTCATCAAAATCGCTTCAGTAGATTTTACTGGGGGGGACATACATCCAGACATTTCAGTTAAAAAAATCGAATTTTTTTTTTTAATTTTTGGAATCAGGGAGACCCAAAACGTCGAGAAATGCAAAAAAAAGTTTTATTATTATTTTTTTTCTCTCGATTATAACAACTTTTTCTTGGATTTCTTGGAAATTGAGGAATATGAAATGAAGAAGAGCAATTCTTAATTCCCTCGACTAAATTTCGAAATACAAATAATTAACCAAGTATTAGATCAAAGAACTAATAGTGAAGACATTTAAAATTAACTCACCACTATAAAACTCGAGTGTTGGATTCCAGCTTCCAATATGTTTCATTTGTAGAGCTAAATATAACGAAGCTGAGGCCAACTTAGAATCGCGAATTTCAAGTGTAGCATAATCCATGAGAGAATATTCCAAAATAAATCTTGCTAAAGTTAAAACTGGCATTGTTACTTTGGCACACTGTTAAAAAAATAATTTAAAAACCTTTTTACCTATAAAATTATTCAACAACTTACTCGAGCGTACCGTCTTAAAAATCTGTAACTGAGAGGAATTCCCAAATCGTAATCACAAGCTCTAAGCACATTTACTTCCATCCGGGTTAATTCTCTGCGATTATAAGCTCCATCACAAATATATAAGAAATCGTCAATCATAGGAGGTATTCTTTCATCATATTTACTAGCTATAAAAATGCTTGCAGCACCAACCAGTTGTAAAGTCTCTTTGCTAATAACAACTTTACTCAAATATATGTCAACAAGTTTGACCCCTAAATATAAAGTTTCGTGATTAAGCTCAAAACTTTCTTGAATTTCGACCATCCAGTCAATAAGTAAAGATCTCATCCAACGGGTTAAACAAATTTGTCTATCCATATAATCAGATATTGCAAATTCAGGCTAAAATCGCACAAATGTAAACTTTTTAAAAATTCAAAACAAGACAACACACCTCTCTAGATTTGAGATAATTGAAAATGTCCATTGTGTATTGCGAAACTTGATAAACGTCATCCCAATGTTCTTTATCAAAATCAACAACTCCTTCAGGTACGTCGTGATTTCCTAAATTTAATTGTTGCTCCAACTGTTGTGCAACCAAAGTTATGTTACCACATTTAATATCGGATGTGTTTAATGATTGAGATCGAGATGCTCTACAAATTAAATCAAATATTTCTTTATGCCAGTAAGACATTGTGAAGTTTAAAAGAACTATGCAAGGGAGTCCTTTGCAGTTGTTAAATTAATATAATTTGAAGTTAAAAATATTTAAATCTACTCGAAGGAACTGTGAGAGAACTTGACGCATATTTAATTCACAAAACTTCATTAAAATAAGTTCGTTGTTACAAAGTTACAATTTTAGTACTTACAGATCTTCCAAAGCAGTTGAATACAACGATTCTTGAGTCTTTTCGAATTCGTCACTCAGTCTTGTTTTAATTTTAATATTTTCCTTTACAGGTTGTTTTGGTTTTATATTAGCAGTGTGGTTAGTTGTAGTACTATTACGAGTTGAGGCACGAGTTTGCACCTTAACTTGTGGTGCAGCGATAAGTTTAGAATTTTCATTTTGTCTCGGTTTAACGACTGTTTTAACCGAAGCCAAAGTCTTAACTTGTGCCGTAACCTTTTTGATTGTGGCTTTACAATTATCTACTTCTAATTTTTTTAAGTTAGAAATATCGCCTAATGCAGGCCGTTTAGTGCACACTCCTTTAACTGGTGAAGCATCTGCTTTACGTTTAACTCGAGCTTGTTTAGGTGCTATGTTTGTTCTTGTCGATTTGCTGATTCCGTTTCGAGTGGTTGTAGTTATTGGTAGTGTTAGTTTATTTCTTGTAGCTTTGATGGGGGCCATTTTTAAATCTTTATAAAATAAAAATTAATTAAGTAAAAAAATTAAATTAACCTAAAGCAAATCACGATGCATTTTACCGCCCAAACTTTCAATCAACTTCCACATCACCCCTTAATAATTTTATTAAACCCTTTAAATTGGTTAGTAATATTTTAATTGAGTTAAAATGATTTAAAATCACCTTAAATGCCGGTTTGAAAAATTATCGTTAATTTAAAAGGCACGACCGTTATCACATCTAAGGTTACCAACCATCATTATATCTAATACTCGATTGAATAAAGATGCACAAATGCACAATCGTACAAAGATAATTGTATTAATTGCTTACCTTATTGTTAATTGATATTTAATTACACTATTTCTAAAATTATATGACACAAATTACTAATTTTTGGAGTTCGTTGATCTTAAGTTTTCGTCACGGCCTTTTTGATTGACGATTGTTTTCAAACCAAATGTCTGTTAGAAAATTCGAATGTCTGATTGGTCGAAACTAACGAACCGAACCAGCGCGTTAGGCGCCATCTGTTTACAAATATTTGAACTAACAATAATGGATTTTATCTTTTTAATCAATAAATTTTGAATTATGTTAAATAAAAATTTTATTTGGAAAATTAATTATGATTTTTAAAAGCTCCCCTCACCCCTCATGAGTTATTTAAAATAGAAAACATTCTAGACTAAGATCTTATCAAACTGTTAAATTAGTAAAATAATAAAAATTATTGTACTTATAATAAAGACTACACTTAATAGCATGCATGAAATATGAACTATAACAATTTATAACTATTTAATTCATTAAGAATTTATCTTTATACATATTTATTTTGATATGGTAACGGCTAACGTCTACAAATTTAAATTAACTTCTAAAGCCGGTTCTGATATATCATTCAAATTTTTGAGGTTATGTATTTTTTAATAATTTAAGTATATTAATTAAATTTCTTTACACCTTCTCTTAAATATCAAATAAAATCCGTTTTCAAGCAAAACATAGCTGCATTGAAGTTTATTTTATGTGATACTTTTTAAATTACAGTTTGAGGTTAAGTACTTTGTAACTTTTCGAAAAGTTTAAATTACAGTGAAACAATGCCTAGTCGTGTTTTCTCAGTTCAATTTATAGCAGCCCGAAATAACTTTTGCTATTTATCTTCCAAAAATGCTGATTTTGCAGAGCAAGGGGTGAGTTGTGAAATAATTTTATATGTACGATCACAAAAGTTTATTTTTTAGGCTGTACTTAAAGTGACTAGTGCTGATGGTATAGATTATTATTTAACAACTATTTTAACAACTTTAAAAGGAAACGTCATTGGTGTTAATCCGCTACAAGCTAAACTTTTAAATTTAAACGAAGGTGACGATGTGATGGTTAGTGTGTATCGTGATGTGTCTACTTTGAAGAAGTTTACTATTTCTCCTCTTACAAATGATGATTATGAGATATTGGTAAATTAATTTGTATACTTTTAGCATGAATTATTGATATTGAGTTTGAAACAGCAATATTATTCAATATTAACAGATGTAACTTTTGAATATTTTATCCCAATTTTATTTATTGATTCTGTTCTAGTTACAAGTACAATTATTAATAGGTCTAATAGAATGTAGTAATAGTAAAGCATAACTCTAAATTAATTTAAAAACCATTTTTTGGAGCTTAAAATTAAAATCAAATTGTGTGTATAGGCAACCCAACATACAACTGTGTAAAAAGTGTAGTCGTACATTTTATTTGTATTTTAATTTTGAGTTGCTGAATTATTAAATATTGGCTTTGGCCTTTACTTCGTTGTCCATCTTATATTCACTACTTCATAAGAATTGATTAATAATTTCAGGACCTCTTGGCAGAAAATGTAGAAAATACACTTTTAAATCAAATTCGGGTGGTAAATGTGAATCAAAAACTCATTATTTGGATTAACGATTCCTTGCACTTAATTGCAAACGTTGGTAATTGAAATACAATTTTTTTTAAATTGAAAACTTAAAATAATCATTTGTAGACTCAACACATCCAGTAAACCCCGGATTAATAGATAATTTTACTGAAGTTGCTGTTGAAGTTCCAAAAAAACAAGAAAAAGTTGTTTCGAATATTGATAAATGGAATTTCAAAAACTTTTTAAACTATTTTTCTAAAAAAGACCCCCAAAATGATGGTTTAAACTTAAACAGTTATTTAAATTTGCATTCTTCGTTAGTATTTCGTTTACACCCAACTGAAGATTTAATACATGAATGTAAGGATGAACTTATTCAACACTTTAATGTTTTTGTTAAGGAAAAGGATTTACCAAAATATTTTAATAAAATTAATGCAGACAGTGATATTTATAAACTGACAGTAATAATTCGACCCACAACAACTAATTATACAGGAGAAAGCTTTTCAACAGTTAGAGAACTAACTGTACGTTTGATAATTTTGGAAAATAGTTCAAACAGTTTAAATTTTCCCACGATGTACGTTCATCAATGTATTTTTAAAAATTTTAATATAAAAATAGGTTGTAAGGCATTTTTAAGTAGTTTTCCGAAATTACATTCCCATGTAACTGACGTGGAAATTTTTACAACTAGAAGTTGTAAGGATGGTTTAGAACAATTTAAAAACTTCTTGGGTAGTAGCGAAAATTTATTACTAAATTCTGATGTGGTTTTAAAAACTAAATCCAACTTTATTTGCTCTCTAAAATTTACACCACAAACTACAAAATTTTGGCTTGTAACTTCTGATAGTGTAAGGAACTGTAAGTTTAAGGTTTCTGATGTGGAAGTTGTGCAAATTGAAGAAACTGTGGAGAGTTCAGAAAATGATTATTTTGACAATTTTGGAAATATTAAGGAAATTATGGAAGATACTCTTTCAGTTGTGTCTTCCATGCAACTTCGTGAAAATGTTTTAATTGTCGGTTAGTATTTAATTCAAAAAACTTTTCATAGTTCAAATTGAGATATTTTAGGTAAATCTGGTAGTGGAAAGTCTTCCTTGATGAAAGCGTTTTGCCAAAAATTAGTTAGTCCTCCGAGTTATATTTACACAGAAGAAATTTTATGTAAAAATGTAAAAGGGAAAAGTTTGGATTCGTTACACAAATTATTCGTAAATAAATTTGAAAATTTAATTTTTTATCAACCATCAGTTCTTATTTTGGACGATCTACACGTAATTTGTGAAGCTACGAATTCTGAAGAGGAACTAACGCCCGAAACATTACACTTTAATAGGTTTATAAATTATTAAACAAATTGAGTTGATTTTATTATTATAATTTTTTAGAGTTAGTGAAATGCTTTCTATGATGTTGGAAAAAATTTGGAAAATTCATCAAATCGCAATTATTGCAACTTGCGAATCCACCTTTAAATTAAATCGCTATATTTTCGCTTCTCGTGGACAACAGTTGTTTAAAAATGTCTTCAATTTACAACCCTTAACAAAGGTACTGTTATTGCCTTCTCATACGCTTATTAAAAGACCTTTTTACAGGAAGATAGAAATAGTCTAGTAAATTATCTATTTAACCAAAAAAGTAAATTGGATCCTAATGTAAATTTTGAACAATTATCAATTAAGACTGAAGGGTTTGTTTTGCGAGATTTAGTCGATTTTGTTGATAGGGCAATATTTGAGAGCATCAAGGAAGGTTGGTTTCCCAACAAACATTTATCTCTTTTAATTATGCACTTTTTAGAAAATGAAGCAGTCGAAATGTCTCACTGTGACACAGCTTTAGAAAGTACAACATCTCTCTCTCTGAAAGATATTAATTTACACTCGCCTGGTGAAAGAGATTTCTCTGATGTTGGAGGAATGGAGGATGCTAAAAAGGTTTTAATAGAATCAATGATGTGGCCTGTGCAAGTAAATAAATTGAATAAGCAAAGAAGCGATTTTAAAAGTTTTAAATTTTAGTATCCAAACTTATTTGACAATGCTCCATTACGTTTGCAATCAGGAATGTTATTGTATGGTCCTCCGGGAACTGGTAAGACTATTTTAGCTGGAGCAGCAGCTAAGCAATGTGGCCTTCGTTTAATTTCAATAAAAGGTCCTGAATTGCTTTCAAAATATATTGGTGCGAGCGAGTTAGCTGTGAGGAACGTTTTCGAAAAGTATATTTAATGTTTTTTTGAAATTGAGTTATTATAAATTAATTTTCCAGGGCTCAAAGTGCCAAACCTTGCATATTATTTTTTGACGAATTCGATAGTTTGGCTCCAAGGTATTTTGAATATTTTTTTATAAATTTCCAATTGCGAAATTGCATTTGTTTTAGACGGGGTCACGATAGTACTGGCGTAACAGATCGAGTTGTCAATCAACTGCTAACTCAGTTGGATGGGGTGGAAAGCCTTAGTGGTGTTTGTGTGTTAGCAGCAACTTCCAGACCAGATCTATTAGATCCTGCGTTGTTACGACCTGGAAGACTTGATAAACAAATTTTTTGTGAACTTCCCACCAAAGTAATTATTATTTTATAATTATCATGCATTTCTCTGCCATTTGTTTTAAGATGGCAGACATTTCTAATGGTTGAGTACGATTTTGCTTGTTCAAGACGTAATTACTAACATTTTTCCCAAAATTAAGCTTGGTTGGAATTTATTCTACTAAAAAACCTAATTTTCTTAGAGTAAAAATATTGTTAAAGGAAATGATCCTTTTAGTATAAATTCTTCTACTTGTATATTCAACTGCAATCAAGTTAAATTGAGTTTGAATCATCAAAAGCATCACTTAATTTCTATATTCTGCATTTTGTGCTTAATGCGTAAAGTTGTAAAGACTTGGCTGTTTGAGGTGCATTTTGTAAGATTAAATTAGCCGATGAATGGGATATAAAGTGAAAGGACACGTAACAAAATTATCTAAATGTAAACGAAATATATTGTTTAAAGTTTTTGTTTTAGGAAACGAGATTTAAAATTTTGCAAGTTTTATCTAAAAATTTACAACTTGGATCTGATGTGGATTTATTAGACGTTGCCGAAAAGACTAGAACATTTAGTGGAGCTGATTTGCAATCACTTTTATATACTGCTCAATTATCAGCGTTAGGCAACTTATCGGATGAATTAGGGGTGGTAAGTTTACTTTTTTGTTTAACTCGAAATGGGAGTTAATAAATGTGCACAACAAAAGTTAATTATTAACACAACTTTAGTAACTGCTTCAAGTTTAGTGTGCTATCTTAGAATAAGATTTTCTTAATAGGACTGACTAATGACTTTGGCAATTATTGCACTAATAGATGCCACCCCTTCATGCTTTAGTTTGATTGAAGTAATAGTAATAGATTACAATGTATCCGTGTATCTGAATTGCTTTTTACTAACTTAATCAACAGAAACCTACAAACTTTCAATTAATTTCCTTTGAGTGTACAGAGCTTTGATTGTGGTTATGATTTGCTTAATTCATGTTTCAATTAAAATTAATAATGACGGTTATATGACGCTTTTATTTAAAATTAAATAATATAACGAACTCCCTTGTTTTTGCTAATTTACTTCATAATTATAAATTTTGAATAAATTAAGTGGTTTCGGTTAACAAAGTAAAATTTTGCTGTGTATACGTAAATTAATTTATTTATTATGTAATATTTTAGAACAAAACTTTTACTGGAATTCAAATTAATCAAAATCATGTAGATGAAGCTTTAAAAAATACACGACCTTCCCTCACAAAAGAAGAAGAATTAAAATATAAAAAAATGTAAGTTTTTCATCAATTTTATTTTTTCACGAAACCAATTTATTTTGTTTCAGTTATTCAAAATTCCATCAAAAAAGTTCCACGAAGGACCTCAGGACGAGTTCACAAAAAGCGACTTTGGCTTAATTTTTTATCAAATTAATTATTTTTGGTTGTAGTTGTTGTCTTTTATTTATGGAATAAAGCGTCCCTTTTGTATGTTACTTATTACCTTTGAAGTACATCCTGATATTTACTTTACCTTTCCAATTTCTCTAATTCAATTATTACGTTATCTATTGCTTTCTTTTCATTACAAAGCCATATTTGGTGTAAAAACATCTACGGTTAAATAAAATAATGAAAAAAATGCGAGTTTGATAAATTTTAAAGGGGTGGTTAATTAACTTCCACTAATTTTATTTTAATTAAAATTAAATTGCAATATATAATTTAAAATGCAATTTGATTTATATTTTCCGCAGTGTAATTTTGAATATAGGTATATATCAAATAAAACATAAAAGATATGTATACAAAATACCCCTTTGCGTATACGCACGGATGCTCCCTAAAGAGCGTATAAAATTATATGGTTTTGCTATTTCATACTTTATATTCGGTTACATAAAGATTACTTTTAATACAAAATGAGTTATTCTACTGTAATAAGTATTTTGATTTAAATTAAGAAAATCTGTTGGATGCGATACTACATAAGTGTTGAACGTATTTTTTTTTAAATTTCTTAAGCGAGACGTTGCTTGTTATAGATAGAAGTTATCTTTTTCCTTTTGAAGCAGTTATCTCTTCATAAGTAAATTATTAATTACTTGCATCTACATATAAAAAATATGTCAATTTAGTTAATACTCTTTTACCAAGATTGGAGGGTTACTGGCAGTGAGAAACTTTTATGGTAAATATAGCTAATGAAGACCTGAGAAACTTATCTGTGGACCCCAGAGCCGTAGCTAGATTATGTTATCAGGGCAGGCTCAAAAAATTTCAAGGCAGCTAAAGGGTGAAATTTTCCACATTTATATCTAAATCTACATACACCAAGAGCTTTTCTTAACACAGAGAAAGTAGACTCGGAAGTCACTGTGCTACAGCCAACAACAAAAACATAAATTATATATTTTGGTGAATGCAGTGGATTGTTGAAAATGATATCGAAGACAGTGAAATCAGGGTTCTCTCTCTTGTGGATTTTTATAACTCTCTTGACCACTGTAATTTCTTCTGAGGATGGAAGTTTTATACCCAAAGTTTGCAAAAATTTTACTTTCTCCTATGCTTTCTTCAAATCACTGTTTTCTTCTTCGGCACTGAGAACTGCAATTAGAAACTTATAGTTTTATTACTCAAAGCTCTGGCTAGGACAGGATCAAAATTTTCCAGGATAGGCTTGGCCTGTTCTGGCGTACCCTTGGCTAAGATCCTGGTAGGCCCACAGTTTAATTTTGGAGTTGCTCATGATGTTGTGGGCCTAAAAATCAAAGCGTGAATCTCCTATGGATATATTCAGAGCACTGTCAAATCGATCAAAAAATTCAACGTAATATGCCGCAATAATTGACGATAGCCTTAGTTCGATTCTAACGTACACTGTGTCATCGTGAGCGAAACTAGCAATAAAGTCAGATCAACTTGTAAATGAGTACATATGAAATTATAATTTGTTAAGTAAAGTCTGTTGTGCGAGCATCCGGAACATAATTATGACATACCTGCTAAGAATAACATAGTTGAAGTTATTATGAGAATATTCACACAGGATATTCACATTACTAACATGATATAAGAAATACTTTTGAAACCGTGAGATGTATTGAGATAAACCAGAAACTCATGACTTCCAAAAAGAGAAAGGGTGGAAAAATTTAGCACGTCAAGAAGACCTAGACCTGGTCTGGAAGACTATGAAAATGATAATATGAGAGTCGGGTACCTACTATACGATGATTACACCAGAGCCGTAGCCAGACTGTGTTATCAGGCTGAAAGCTAAAATCAGAGTTTTTTCTCTTCTGGGTTTGTATAAATCTGTTGACTTTCTCAAAATCAATGTTTTCTTCTTCTGCACCAATTAGGAACTTATCGTTTCATGATTATTGCGAAATCTTTAGAAAAGCTCTGGCTAGAACTAGCTTAAAATTTTCCAGGGCAGGCTTAGCCTGCCCTGATAAACCCCTGGCTACGGCCTTGAATTACCCGAGAGTTACACATCAGCATCCTAGAACATAGGACATAAATTGTACATTACAGAAGGGCAGAAGTTATCAAGCAAATTAATCATTTATTTTTAATTCTTTAAGCATGTATGGTCAATTCTGCCAAATATTGGAAAATATGTTATGACTGAGTCTGACATCACTAGAAGGAAGGAAACTATTAAACATAGAAGAGAATTAGGTAGAGCTGAATCAAATAGAGAAGAACCTCTACGCTAACGTCACACACTGAACGAAAATCGCATAAATGTCACTTTGTAGAGAGCCATTCTTAACGACTCGCCCGACTAACGTAATGTCAGTGCTCATAGTACTCATATGACGTAATAGGTTCTTCTCTATTTGATTTAGCTATACCTCTTAAAAGTATTATTTATCGCTTTTGACACAATTAAGGTTAAGGTATCGACATCAAAAAAACTCCACATCTTCAAATACCTTCCAGCAGTTTAAAAAGCGTTAAATGAAATATTAATTAAATGTAAAATAAAAGTAATTATCTGAAAATTAAAGCTGTGCAGTGGTTAAATCAAATGTAATGATGAAGCGTGAATAATAATAATAATGATGATATTCTAAGTTACCCTATTAAATTTATTCAACCGAATAGAATTACAATCACGACGAGAAAAATAGAAAAACCTCGCTACAACGCCATCAAAATTAGTGAAAATTGGCAGAAAATATCAACAGACCTGTCTCATTTGCAATATGCATTTACTAAATTCTAAGGCTCTGTTTTGATAGCTTTTAAACTTTACAAATTTTTTATACACTATTTTAAAACTTGTTGTAATGCTTCTTCATTTTTTATCGATTTTGAAAGTTTACTTTGTGTACAGGGTGATCATTAATATGCGTCTCATTGATGGTGTCTACAGCGGCTGAAAAGTAAATGTCAGTGCCAGAGGAGCAAAATTAATCAGAACAAGATTTCAGGATTGAAAGCTTTTAGAATCTGGAGGAGTTTAGCTCACTACAGAGCCATAGCCAGACTGTGTTACCAGAGCAGGTTCAAAAATTATCAAGGGAGGATGAAAAGCTAAAATCAAGGGGTCCCTCTTCTGGGTTTGTATAAATCTGTTGACCACTGTACTCTCTCTTCTGAGGATGGAAGTTTTCTGTCCTTCCCTTTTAATTTCTCTAAATCAACGTTTTTTTCTTTGGCACTAATTAGGAACTTATTATTGTTGCGAAATCCTTAGCAAGCTCTGGCTAGAACATCAGGATTAACATTTTCTAGGGCAGGCTAGTAGCCGCTGTAGAAAAGTTTCTTTACTAAGCTATGACTTGGAAACTTTGTCTCTTGAGCTTGACAACCAGGGAAGCTTTGAGTGGAATGTTCTGCAACTGGCAGTGGAAGTGAAAATTTTAATTCTATCATATATGTCCTCTGGAGTTTTTATGAGAAACTTTTGACTAGCCCAGCACTGAACGATTGCTCACAGTGTTTGACTCTATAGACTCTTGAAAAGAGACTTAGAGTATAGTGCTAGTTATCGAACTAGCAATTTTTTGTTGCCTTTATTTCAGATGGCACGTTAAGCTAATCCTCCAATAATATGTAGTTACGTTCGAAACCCTATTGGTTGGTCTACAAACTAATGATAACTAAATAAATTTATTTGAGAATACCATTTTTATTTATTTTAGTACTTTTACTGAAGTCACAGTGCCTGTAAGTTTTGTATTTATTAAAATTAAATTATTCTTTGCATAATACGTGTTTGTGCGGAATTTATGTGTATATTATTTTGATATTGAAAGTCAATAACGTTGGTTGTAAATGGACATCATTTATAGGAAAACCAATTGAGCGCGAGATCGTTTATAATGGAAATTGCTTTGCTTTCCGGATCGTTTTACTAAAGTATCGAAACTATGCATTATTGATCAGTTTCATCATTAATTATTGTTCTGTTGATATTAATTATTATAATTAAATTTAAGTTTACACAATATAATATCCAAACAGTTGTGTTGTTTTTCAGATTTCACTTCAATTTGAGTTTTCAGATAATACTGGGTGTTTCAGCTATTTTTAAAATGAAATTTATCTGTCTTCTTCCCTATCTGTTTGCCTGCGTATAATATACACGTTTTTTGTCTGTCTGTATGACTGGTCAGGACTATATAGCCCAACCTAAATAGACCAACTGTGAAGGTTCGCTATAATGATGGAGTCATCAAGTCTGAAACTTGCATGCCTGGCTGTTCGTGTTCAGATCTGCTTGTTATCCTGACTACCTGCGGCTCTGTCTGCTTGTCAAGTCCAATCAACCCTCTTGGAGGTTCACTATGAAGATGGGGTCATCATGCATGTCGGCCTGAAACTTGGTATGCCTGACTGTTCATGTTTAGATCTGCTCGTTATCCTGCCTATCTGCGACCCTGTCTGCTTGTCAAATCAAGTCAACCCCATTGGAGGTTCACTATGATGATGGAGTCATCATGTCTGTTGGCCTGAAACTTGGTATGCCTGTCTGTTCCTGTTTATACCTGCTTGTTATCTTACCTACCTGCGACCATGTCTGCTTGTGTTTTGGCTTGGCTTCTTGCCTTCTGTCTGTATGTCCGTCCATCTACTGATCTGCCTACTACCTTATCTGTGTGAACGTCTCCCTATTTTTCTTCTTGTCTGTATATACATATCTTTCAGTCTGACTGTAGGTATATTTTCTGCCTGTCCGTCTGTTAGTAAATAATACACATAGTTTTTTATTCATTTTTATGCGTTTAAAAAATATTTAATTTTCTTTTTACCCCCTTCAATTAGTTCGTTTACGTGAATAAATTTTCAATTTGTAAAGTTGAGTTGAGATACAAATTATGAATAATCTGAAGAATGTGGTGTTTTCTTAAGCAAAATAATAATTGAGGTGTTTTCCATTAAAACGTAAATTTTATAAAATTAAATTATTAAAGGTTTCTCGCCTCAGAATTGCATTTCGACCAAAACAACCGTGAAACAACGTAGGAGGTGAGAAATTGTTTCGTCGCTCCTTAAATTGTTTCATGCAGACGATTAGAACTCGGCCATCTGTAATGTAATATTGTTATCTTGAAAATTGGAGTTGATGGAAATGTGTATATATTTTATAATTTAAATATAAAATTTCAATATGGGTATATTTAAATAAAAATAGGGTTCTTTTCTGTAGGCTTCTAAAACGATTCCTTCTGTACTTGCAATGAAAAGGAGAGCTTTTGATTTTTGTTTATTTTTCCAAGTTTCTCTTTATAACATAATTTTTTTTCATTTTTTATGACTGAGTAAAAGTTTTAAATTATGCACATAAAAAAGGCAATTTGAAATAAAAATTTCAAACTTTTTAAAAGATAAACTGATTATGAAAAGAAAACTTAGTTATACGAAAATTAAGTAAAAATGTACAAAAGTTTTATGTTCTTGTATATACTTTTTAAGAACGTTTATACTACATTTTCCAGAGTTTCCACAAATGTACGAGTTATAATGGAAATATTTCCCACTTGACTTAAATTTTTTATGGAAAATCGTAAAGAGACAATAATATTATTTTATCTGAAGAACGCAAGCATTATTTTATGGCAAATTAAAGTAAATTTATTTGAATGTACATTTGTAAACATTTTTAGAATCACTTTGGACAAATACAATTAGCCTAAAAATGCTCTATTGAAAAAAAATGTAAGCGACAATTGCTCTATTTTCAGGCGCCGGCTTCAATACCACCTAATTCTACGTCTGTAATTCTCGCATCTTTATTGAGATTTAAAGGAAAAAAAATCTTTTATTCGTTAAGTTTATAAAACGGTTAAAAGTTTGATGAATGGCAACGTAACTAACGTGATGAATATTCAAGTATTTAAAATTGGAATTTTAAATGAAAAACTCTCTCAAAATAGATTTCTTCAATTGATATTATAAATTAGGCAATACAAAGATTTTAAGATCGTTTTCTTAAAATCAATTTACTTTATTTGGATTGATGATGAAAAAAGTGATAAACTATTTTAAAAGGTGAAAATGTATTGATGAAATTTCAATTTCTCATTCGATTTTCGTCTACCATATACGTTAACTTCTTTTAGATGTTTCAAAATTAAATTATTATCATCAAACGAGACTATGAATTCTAGGCAAGTTGGAGAAGATAGGAAAATCTGACTGTGGCTGTTGAGAAAATTTTTCAAAAGTTATAGTAGCTCAGCAGTACTTAGAACTTAGTAACTTAGAGGGTGGTAGAAGGCTATTGGAGACTTCAGAGATCGTCGCATAATTTATTGTAGAATCATGTAACACTTTAAGAAAAAGTTTGAGACGAGAGCTTTAGGAGCTCTATTTACATAGAAATAACAATAATGATGATCGAATAATAATAAACAATGAGTGTGATTGGTGAACGATGAACTACAATGACGTACAAAAACGAACAACGATAAATGATAAATTTTGATCAATGGTAAACAATGAACGATTTAAATCATCGATAAAAGATCAACCAACGATCAACAATGGAGGATGAATGATTGACGATTAACTTCGTTTTTAAGCGATTAAGTGCTGCGATGAAATATCTACGACGAACGATTAACGACGAGTGTGATTGGTGAACGATGAACGACAATGACGTACAAAATTGAAAAATGATAAATGAAATATTATGATCAATGGTGAACGATCAACGTTGAAAATAACGACAAAAGATCAACCAACGGTCAACGATGGAGGATAAACGATCGACAATTAACTAGCAACGATGAAAAATAAATGATAAAAGTGCTACAATGAAATATCTACGACCAACGATTAAGGATGAGTGTGACTGGTGAACGATGAACGACAATGACGTACAAAAACGAACACCGATAAATGATAAATTACGATCAATGGTGAACGAACAACGATGAAAATCAGTAATAAAAGGTCAAACAACGATCAAAGATGGAGGATGAACGATCGACGATTAACTAGCAACGATGACAGATAAATGTTAAAAGTGCTACGATGAAATATCTACGTGCAACGATTAACGATTATACAACAACGATGAGTGATGAACGAAAAACGACTTTAATGAACAATAAAAAAGAATAATGATCGATTGATGACGTTCAATGAACAACGGCTAAAAAGTTGATCGATAAGTCATGAACGATTACGATGATCCTTGTAGGATAGATCATGAACGGTTATGATCGCGATGATCTTTGACCTTTGGCATAGATATTGACAATTTTTTTAAGTTGATAGCTCAGCAGTACTCAGAACTCACAACTTAGAAAGCATAGAAGACTATGAAAGCTTTCAGAGATCGTTGCATAATAGTAAAATCAGATAACATATTAAGGAAAAGCTTGAGAAGAGAGCCTTATGGAATTGTGGGAGCTCCATTTACAATAGCTATAACAAGAAAGGATAATCGATGAGCAAAACAGCGAGTGTGATTGAAGAGCGGTAATGACGTACAAAAATGATCAAATAGAAACGTTTAACAATCAACGATGAATGATCAACGATAAAAATAAACATTACATCAACTATCTTGGATGAACGCTTAACAAAGAACAGTCGACGGTAAACGATTATCGTTCAACGATGAAAGATAAACGATAAAACTACTACGATTAAATATTTACGACGAATGATAAACGATTATCGAACAACAAAAAATGATGAATAGAAACCAATTGTTTATGAACGATGAACAGTGAATAATGATCGTTTGATGGCATGAACAAGGATTAAAGTTGACCGATATCAAGAAAAGTTAGGATGATAGTTGTAGGATTAACTACGATCTATGAAGAATAGGCGATGACCATTGAAGACAATCATCGGTGATAGTTGGATGATGAACTACGAAAAAATATGAACAACTCTTGATTTGATGGACGATGGACGCCTCAAGAATATAAATGATGATGATCGGTGAACGATGGAGTGATGATTGGGAAACGATATAGGATGAAGTGATGATGAGATGATGCTTCAGCGATGAAAAATAAATGATCGTTGAACGACGTACTATTACACAATGATGGGCGACAAACGTTGATGATAGACAAAGAACGTTGGATGTCGTATCAAGAACGATGAACGAGCAACAACTAACGATTAAGGATGAACAATTGTGTATAAACGATGGGTATCAATGATTCATCAAGTGTAGAGTGACGGAGTAGATGAAGCTTCATATTCATGGGACTAAAGCTGCGCTACGCACACAGGCCAAATGTGCCTGTCTGCATAGGCAAAACCGGGGCGCTTAGACATCGTTCAGGCGGCCTGCACAGTGCACAGGTCAAACCTGAGCGCGTGGATATCGTTCAGGCTCCCGATTGGCAAGAATTGGACAGGCCAGGTGTGTGTGTGGCGCAGGCTTTACACTAAGCTCTATTTTCATGGTCTCTTCTGCCACCTAACCCTCTTTACTTTCTTCTTCTCCATCCTCTTCTAGCTTTCAGCAATTTAATCGACAGGTGTTTGTTTATACTGTCTTCTCTGGTGAATAATCTTTTTATTTTAAAGACACACTATTGAATTGAATTCAACTTTATACTGAAGACAATTTGACGGTTGTTAAGCCTTGTTTTCAAACCAATAAATTATTTAACTAAACAATTGGGAGTGAGTGAAGAGTTCTGATAATTGGTAGGGTGCAGTTGTAGTGCTAGGGTAGCCGTTACGATGGAAGTCCATTATGTTTGATAATTTTTATTTTCCAAAAGTAAAATTTTGTATCGTATATGAAGGAATAGGCGGTCAATTTGTAAATTCGTTTAAGTGGTAAAGTATTTTCAAGTCTGTAAACATGAATTAATCTCAACAATCAAACCGCAGCAAATGTAATTGATCTAAATTTAATCACATTTTTACATCAACAATTGCCTGTTTTAATACTAGTGTAAAAGTAATTTAAGGTTTCAATTTTATTTCATTGTTGTGGGAAATTACGTTTTTAATTTGTTTGAACGATAAACAGATACTAAAAATATTTAATTTATTTAAATTCGTTTTGCATTCAACGACTCAACCATCTGTGTATCTGTACACCTAAATTACAAAAATTAATTGTTTGTGTTTGATTATTGGAGCTAAAAAAGCGTTTTCTAAATAAATCACCTTTTAATTTAAACTACGAAAGGACGAAATGCATAGGCGCATAGAGAGCTTCTCGTAGAGAAGTTAACGGGTAGAGATTATATGAGGTTTTAATTCTTCAGCCACAATAGGGCTGAATTTTTCCACAATACGGCCCGGCCCCATCGATGGCGATTGTTTGTCTCTCTAGGTCTACCAGTTTGGCCATCAAGTCTCTGTTCATCTGGTTAGGCTTGGGATTCTCAATCAGGGATACTATGGACAGCTAATTTTTTTATAATAGTTTTGTTTTGTGACATGGTCGAAAAATATTAATATCCCTCTATCGTGGTTTGAATTTTATGTACATAATCTTGCCATCCATAGCGATCAGCAGATCAGATCACTTAGTTCTTCAGAACTCACTAAAGTTATTGTGACAAATTTTAATTTGTCCACAGCTTGGATATTTGATAAGTCGAATGTTTATTAGCTAGCCACTAGGAAAGAACGTGGAATGCATTGAATAAAAAATAAATTGGAATACAGTGAACATCAGCTCAGAATCTGATGGAATTTCATCTTGTTCTATTGGACTAGTATGCGATTTTTGGCTTTACGTTTATTTTTCTCGGGGACTTCTGGTGCTTTTATCCCAGACTTCTACATCGACAGGCGATTTGAGGCTCCATGCTTAATTTTTTGACCAACAGACTATGTCATTGAGAAGAAGTAAAACATGAAACAATTGAAAATCATTTCTTACGTGCTGAAAAGTGAAAACAAAGCGTAGGGAATCTTCTATATTGATGTTTACTGTACGTATAATTAAGTTACGACTTTTCGTGCAATTGAAAAATGAACGCGAAAAATTTAGAAGAAAATATATTTTATTTGAAATAACAGAAAATAACAAAAATGAGGCTTTTATTGTAAAGTAATTTGTGTATGGAGAGCTTTTTTGTATAAAAGCAAACGTCGTTAGCGAATTTGTAGCAGAAAACTTTGAACAAATCCGTTTATTGACAATTCCACAATTCAATTAACAATCAGCGTCGATTGTGTTAAACAAAAGGTAGAGAAAGAAAGCACAAAAGGCATAAAAAGTTAAAAGATAACATTATATTTTCATTGTCAAGTCACAGCGTCGAGCTGTTATCATACAGGTTCGTTCATTTCCGGAGCTTCGCTGCGGCGACACTGATAACTAGATATCGCGAGTATTTGAACATTTTATCTCAAGAAAGAATAAGAAAACGACTCAGAATGGACCATTATGTTACGTACAGTAAATCCTATTATACTGGGCGTTATCAGGGGTGGCAAGGCTGTATACTTTATCGCTATCTTTCGCACGTGCGCGGCCCGCTATAAATTGCAGGCTCTTTGCAGTTTATGAAGATAGCGCACAGACACTAGCGAAATTAGCGTTACATAAAAGAGGGTGCTAAGTTATGAAACTTGACACATAAACATTATTATGTAACTGTTTATAAATGATGTCTTTACTTTTCTTACAAAAGAGCTCGTTTATTTTTCACTTTTCAAAAGAAAATTGCGAATTTTCTTTAACTAATGAAGACTTAAATGTTGGCACAAATTACCAATTGATTATCATTACAAACTTTTGTTATAAAGAAAAAAAATTGTTATTGAATAATTTCTTTAAAAAACGCCTCAAAAGTATACGAGGGGTGGAAAACTATTACAATCGATGTACGAAACGATGCAAAAGTTCAATAGAAAACTATTACCTGTTTATAGTTTAATTAGGGCGTTATAATTGTCTATTAACTGGCGGTTTAACGTGTCCTATGGAGCACGTCAGATATGTGATGGTAACTACTTACTTAAAACAGTCAATTAAATACTACCCTTAGAATTATTGTGTTTCATTCGTTCAATGGTCGACTCTAAAGGCAATTCATACTTAAGGTGCGCTTTTTGCTCTTTGTGGGATGCCTCCTTACCTTCTGAGGTTGGTTATCAGCATCGCTGCATGGTGTATTTCCATCGATCTCATCCAAAATGTACGTTTTGTGGTTCTCTGACGTTTTCCTAGACCTTCTCGTCGATCACGATGAAGTAACCTCTTCATCAGAGGAACTCTGCCGGTTCATGGGATCTCAAGGATCCATCTAGGCAACCATGCGAGAACCTTATGATCTTTAATCATTTTCAATATATTTTGAATGTTTGAGGCTTATTGGTTCTCATCAGAATCCTGTAATTCGTCTGGTTAGGGTGGATTATGTTTCTTCTGATGCTAAAATTATGAGCCAGCCTACACTGGGTGAGTTCTCTAACTTCATTTATTTTGAAATAATTCAAGCAAAAAAGCTATTATTTTAGAGTCGAGCAGTCTGAAGTGGTGATATGAAAATAATCTTTTACTTAATCACTGTATCAGGGAAGTTACTTATTTAGCGTCGTCTAACGTCTACCTTTCAAAACATCTTCAGGCTCTAATGTTTTTCTATGTTTTGTTATGAAAAATATTGCAATTCATATTTTTCAGCTTCAGATCTTGGCGTATCTTTGGAGACAAGCATATACCCTGATGTACTTATTCACAATATATCGCTCTTGTATAGGTATTTTCAAAGATACTTAAAAAGTTGCATATAAAAGAATAATCTGTTATGTACTTCGAACGTGCGAAACTATTTATTGAAATTGATAGATCGATAAATGCAACTATTCATATAATATAGCTGTTAGTTTCTGTAGGCCACGAAAATCATACAGTGTCAGGATGGCTCGTCTGTAAGTACTTGCTTGACTCCAGTGCACTTATGATTTATATTTTACATAGTGAACCCGAGACAAAATCACCTAAATCTGAAACCTTTGCTATTGATTAGTCTACTAAAAATTTTCTGAATTTTCAAGATCAATGAGCTTAGATCAACTTCGGAAGTTTTTAAACTGATTTTTGTACTGTGAATTAAGAAATTCATTAAGAAAAACAAAAAAACACTATGCAGTATTTTGAACAATTACCTATTATGAATATTTTTCCATTTATTTTCATTTGGCCCCAATTTCACTTGGCCCCACTGGCGATTGCCGGTCAGCCGGCCGGGCCAGTCTCGGCTTGCCTGAATTTCATAATTTTCGGATCGCTCCTGGCTATCCTGGTCGTAAAATAGATAGGGGGAGAGAGAGAGAGGATCAGTGATTAGTATGATCTTGGGGAACAGTTGTTCGTTGTGAATACTACTAATGTGACCCCCTTATGTTCTGCTCCATATGTCAATACAGGCAAGGCTCATCATCGAAGATGCTGCTTGAACGATCTACTGACGCTTCTGTTTGCCTGCCTGTGCAGACTGGGTTTGCACAGGCCTGCTGTAGTAAAAGCCTGAGTCTTTGCAGCGGAGTTTGAGACGTACGAATATATCGCATTTCTTAAGACAAATGTAAGTTCTTTAAGAAACTCTTTATAATGGTAGAAATCACCCTGCAACAGAATCAGAATACGCTTAACACGGTTTCCAAACTTCGCTGCAGAGTGGTTCTTAATAATCTGAGCCGGTTCGTAGCCAGACTGTGTTATCAGGGCAGGCTCAAAAGGGACGCTGAAAGCTAAAATCAGGGTTTTTTTTCTTCTGGGTTTGTATGAATATGTTGACCGCTGTAATCTCTTCTGAGGATGGAAGTTTTTTGCCCAAATTTTGAAAATTTCACTTTCTCTCAATCAATGTTTTTTTCTTCGGCACTAGTAGACTAGGCACTTATCGTTATATTATTATTATGAAATCCTTAGCACGCTCTGACTAGAACAGGCTTAAAACTTTCCAGGGCAGGCTCAACCTGTCCTGGCGTACCCCTGGTTTCTGGCTATGGCCCTGAATCTCAGGCAATTTGTTGTAGAGCTTGATGGTTATATACAGTTGACATATTGATGGGTTCGACAGTCTACATAAGACGATGGTAAGGCATTCTTATGTCGCGTTTTATACCCGTGAAATATCGAGTTCTGCACGTTTCTGCTGTTTTTCACATACAACACATAAAAATCGAGGGTAGCGTTAACATGTTTAATTTTTTGAATAGAGATCTGCAATGTTCCCTACTTTTTTTCAGAGCATAAGACTCTTATCGCTCTTTTTAGTATTTTAAAAATTCGTTAGGCTTCCGAGGAGACCCCCACAACAATATACTATATGTTGTCAAACTGAGAAAGTTGCTATAATAAAAGATACGAACCGTTTCGAACGTCGTAAGTTTTATCAATTTCCAAATCTGAAATATAACCTTACCTAGCTTACCAGCCATGAAGTCTATATGGCACCGCCAATTAAGCTTTTAATCTAAATATACGCCTAAAATCCTAACACTGTCGGACGCGATGCCGGTTTCTTCAGAAAATAACACCCTCTCCGTTTTGCTCTGGTTTAACTTAAGCTTATTAGATCTGAGTCACTTTCCTGCGTCACTCACAGTTAGAGTACTCAAATGATCGGAATCCCTCTCATTGACTCCTAAATTAACCATGGTATGCATACAATGTGACTATTTCTGTTTTATGTTAAGAGAGAGGTCGTTAATGTATACCAGGAAAAATATCGGCCCCAAAGGGTTACCGGTCAAACTGCCGATTCCTTTCTCCGCGCACCTATTGTAGTTTGTCTCCGATTGCAAAAATATGACTCAAAAAAATCCAGAACACCTCCACTGACACCTTAATATTCAAGTTGTTTTTATTAAATTGGAGTGGCTCCACCAGAAATACTTAATATTGTTCATCAGGTATCTGGAGCTTCTCTCAGCATCATTATGCACCTGTAGCTACCTCCGTAGTGCCTTTTGAAACCGTCTTAACTGCTCTTAGAGTTGAGACTAGATAGAGACGTAGTAGGACGTAGAGACTCCCATAGTCTCTGTCGAACGCGACGCCCGTCTCTCCCGAAAATAACATCCCCTCCGTTTTGCTCTTGTGTAACTTAAGCTTGTTAGACCTGAGCCACTCTTCCGCGTTACTCACATCTAGAGTACTCAAATGATCGGAATCCCTCACATAGGTGTCTAAATTTATTATAGTTGTCTCGTTTGCATACAATGTGACTATATCTGCCCTTATGTTAGGTGGCAAGTCGGTAATGTATATTAGGAAAAATATCGGCCCCAATACAGAACCCTGCGGCACTTCAAAGGTCACCGGTCGAACTGCCGACTCATTTCCCTGCGCACCTATTGTAGTTTGCCTCCGATTGCAAAAATATGACTCAAAAAAATCCAGGACACCTCCCCTAACACCGTAATATTACAGTTTTTTTTTATCAAAATGGAGTGGCTCACACAATCGTTATATTAAGAAGTCAAAAAATGTCCGCCACAAATACTTAATATTGTTCATCAGAAGTTTTTCTTAGCACCTGCAGCCTGCAGCACCTGTAGCTACCTCTATAGTTTCTTTAGAAACCGTCTTAACCACCCTTACTTATTAGGTTTTCCTAAAAACCCTACTCGACCCTATTCAGTTGTGCACTTAAGGGTCCCAGAGGTAGCCACCACCAAATAAAGATGATTGTACAAAACAATATCAAGATTTATCCATTTTATTATTCGCATAAAAAATTAAAAAAAACCCTTTGTGATACAAAATAATTTTGTCACTCCCCTATCATCAACGTACACAAAGCCCGAGGCTTACTCTTCGACACCCTAATATTAGAAGAGGATTGAAAATACGATTGAAAAGCTTTAAGCTTCTCGATAATTACGTTTACACTTTTCTTTTATTGAAAATTAACTAATTTTTTTGAGTGATTTAAAAAAAGTTTTGGCTTTAAATTGATGTACCTACAATTAAAAATCTTTATGACGAAGGAAAAAAGAGTGAGTTTAAATTTGTTGCTCATGATTGCGTTTGTTGCATTCGCTTTGTAACGGGTATGAATGGGGTATTAGTGGAAGATGAAATAAAAAAGAGAGTATTTTAAATTGAGGATTAATGGAAACATAAGTGGAGCTTTTGACTAGCATTTTAAACGATACGAAAACAATTTTGTTTTTCAAATTGTATTATAAGAGGAAACAAATTTACAACGTGTCTATATTACATGAATATGTATAGTTGTATGTGTGCTTTCAACTGTCAATTGATGTATTTTCCTGCACTAGCTGACGGTAGATCACGTGCAAATTTTCGTCTTTGTATCTTGATTGAGCTCGCACGTGACGAGAATGAAAGCTTTATGGTTTTACAACTACCAACTATCAATTTAATCATGTATTCATATTTCGTTTTATCTCTGTAGAGTAGAACAAAATAAAAGTGTATAAATTCAAGTATTGAATAATAAATTTGTTCTCTTAATTTAATTTGAGGAAATTTACAAACAAACAATAAACGACAGATAAATTTCCAACAAGAAAATTTGAATTTGTTTGACCAAAATAACAACCCAACGAAAACCTTTTTTTTTTCTCTATTTAAAACTATTTTGCAAAGAGCTTTTCTAACTTTTTTAGGAAAAAAATATTGTACGGAATGGATACAATGAAAATTTGTTGTAATCATTTTGGCGTGCAGATATTGGTTTCGACAGAGTGGGTTCTTTCGCCATTGTGTAGAGATTTTCTATGAATTCTATGGTATTATGATGAAGCATTCAGTCGTTAACACATATACAAAGGATTTATTTTGATATTTTCATATAAATATGTTCTATCGAACAAATAAAAAGTATTCAATCACCTATAAAGTTTAACTTTAAAAAAATTTTATTAATTAATTTTAAAAATAATTGTAATTAGGAAATATCAATTAATTATATTGGCTCGTTTCTACGATCTCTTTAGTTTAAATCCAATAAATCTAATAGTTTAATAATTTATCCTAGGAAGGCTTTCAGAATCTTGGATCCCTATATCTTTAGCAGGGTTGGGTTATCTATGAAGCACACGCTTCAGAGCCCGATATTGTAAAGAGCCCGGAAGAAAGGAAAAAACTCAAAAAATTTCTTTTACGACATACACTTCACAGCAAAATTAACGCACCACTTACATTAAACGAAACAGGCTCCTCAGAACACTTTTTTTACCCAGTTAAACATGTAGTATCAAAGTTAAGAATTTAAATTAAATTAAATGTCGAAGTTTAATGGCTTTAAAGGGTAATGTAACAAATAATAAATAGCACTAAATAATAGTTTAAGAAACGATGGAAGAATTGACCATTTGAGAATTTATCAATTAGTAGGTTTTCATAGCTGCTTTATTGGTTGTGTGCAGCATGCTACAGCAACTATGAAAACCTACTAATTGATAAATCATTATTTTTGGTTATGATAAACAATATATAAGAATTTGAGAATTGCTAAAAAAATCACACTGCTCCCTCCCCTCTTAGCTATGTAACTAGGACCGTGGACTTTTAGTATTTTTACCTCTAATACAAACACATTCCTAAAAAGTGCATCCTCTTCCATGTTTTCTAAAACCCCTTTATTGATTCGATACTAAATAAACATTTCCTCTGTGAACTGCGGTGTATTTTTGTAGGGACCCGAAAATAATTATTACCACAGCTAAATGACATTGTCTGATAATCAAGCAGCAATCGAGACACTAAACTTTTATAATTTGCAGTCATAGAATATCTAAAAGCTCTCAAACTACTAACCACAACCATGATAGTCTAATGTGATCTGTAGGCCCTGAAGTGGTTGAAGAAATAAAATTCCAGATAACTGAGGAACACCGAACGTTAGTCAGAAGGTCTGAAGATTAATATAAGGCAAATTTAATGGTTGAACCTGTATACATCTTATTTAACATAAAATAGATATTTATGATACAAGGACGAAAAATAGAATTTCACTGACGAATACGTAAGGTTGTTAATAGAGGCGAAGCCGAGTTCAACAAACGTAAATCGTCCAAATAACTTAACCATAAAATGTAACTTTTTGACAGGAGCGCTTAAAAACAAATTATTTACCTTATTACTGATGTCCTTTGCCGCGTCCTTCTCTACGCCAAAATCTATTCCTCGCTCCGTCGGCCACTTACTTATAGTTTAAAGAATCGAACGAATAATTATTGAACACTCTTCTAAACTACTACACACTATACCAACCACATGCAATTATTTTTAGAGTAATAACCGAATAGCGAATTATTATTTAAGCTTCCATCAAGCATTCAGAATCGGACTCGGATTTAATAACACGTACACGGGAGTTTAAATCCGATTCCGAAAAAACCGTTTAATTGCGTCGGCTGAAATTGAAAAATTTAGCATTAAACAAAAATACATGTTTTTCTCATTCAATGGAAATGTCCAGAAATGGCCTGAAAAGAAGAAGGGGAGAAGCAGATGGCACAAAAATATTTTCAAAAAGGCCACTGGATAAGAGATTGAAATTTGAAAGCGAGAAGCGTCGCCGTAGAAGACTCACCTCTGTTGCTGAAGTTTCTTGACACTTTTAAAAGTATGTATCTATTTCGTCCAACGACACGATCTGAAAGTAGAACTTTCTTTAGGTCATTATTTTAACGTCTTTAATTTTTTGTTTGGTCTCATCGGCAATTGCCCACTTGCTGACCTATCCTTGTATCGACAACGGTTCATGTTTCAACTGCATTGATCTATTAAGGCCGTGCCACACACATAGGCTTACCCTACCAGAACGATGTTCAGACGCTCCGGTTTGATGACCTGCGCAGGCCGCCCGAACGATGTCCACACGGTCCAGTTTGGCCTGTACAGGCGACTTACATAGGCCTGTATGTGTGGTGCAAGCTTTAGTGGCTACCGTATTAAAAAAGTATCAAACGTCTCTTCTTCTATGAGTATTATACGCGAATCAAATCTGGATTATGCCTGAACGATGTCCAGACGCTCCGGTTTAACCTATCCAAGTCGCCTGTACACTGTACAGGCCAAACCCGAAGGCAAGCCTGTATGTGTAGTGCAGGCTTTAGTGGCTACCGTATTAAAAAAGTATCAAACATTTCTCCTTCTACAAGTATTATACGCGAATCAAATCTGGATTATTTTAAGATTTTATAGAAGACAAAAGGATGAGGCGGTAGTTTAATGATAAAAAGTGTCTTGTGCAGATTTCATCGTAACCATAGTACTTAGAAGCGCTAGATAGCCATTTAAAGGGCCCTGTAGTGAAATCAAGTCAAAATGAAATAAAAGCATTAAATTATGCGATGAGAAGGAAATGCAATTTTCAACATAATATAGAAATAAAAACAAAGGATGTGGCCATACGATGAACTTTTTCCTGTTGTACTTTTTTGTGCACTTTTTTAAAAGTTCACCATTTAAAATTTCCTTTAATACGAGTAACTATATTCCATTTATACGATATCAAATTAAATTTTTATAAAAAAAATATAAAATTACAATATTTGACAGACAGAAAAAAGTTCTTCGTATGGCCACATCCGTTGTTTTATGGGCTAATATTAGTAGTATTTATATAATTTTAACCTATATTCTTGGCTAATGAGAACTAAAATTAGTAGGACGAATCGAAAGTTTAATTTCAAATTTAATGCCGACCTAAATGATTAGAGAGCTTTGTAGTATGTCAAATTAGTTAAATAGGTTCATATACGTTGATATTATCCTAGCCTATTGAAGAATTAAATAATGAAATATAAATCTCTGTACGTTTGATTTATTAAGTATTATGATTGATTATTATTGTCACATGCAACATTCGGTCGATTCAGAGAACGCCAGCTTAGCGACTGAGATGCTGAGCGATTATACAACCAATCACAATATAGAAAATAACTCAGCATCTCAGCCGCTGACGTTTCCTCAATTGGCCCATTGTTTTTTAAACCTAATGTATTTATCGAGGGGTTTACCACTATGCAAATTTGGTGTACAAGTTGGTGCAAATGTCTGCAAATTTTATACAAATTTCCGTAATTTTCTGCATATTTTGTGCAAATTTCTGCGAATTTTTGCAAATTTTTGCAATTTTGGTGTACACTTTTTACTTCAGTGGTTAACCCCTCGGTATTTATAATAAAAATAATACAACATACAATATAATTTATTTACATCGACACCTCTTAAGAGGACTAGACTAGAGAGAGAGAATGCTAAACTGCTAGAGATGTACAGATGCGACAACAATTAACGCTTCCGTTTATTAAACATTTCTATTCCATTTTATTTTAACATTATTATATTGGTAAATAGCACAGTAATGCAGTTATTTCCCTGTATGTGTGACAATATGAGGCTTTAAGTTTCCTTTCAGGGAACATTTATAATCACATATGGCACATTGATGTGTTTTTTCACCTGTATGTGTGAACATATGGTTCGTTAAGGTTGCTTTCCGGGAACATTTATATTCACAAATGGCACATTGATGTGTTTTTTCACCTGTATGTGTGAACATATGGTTCTTTAAGGTTGCTTTCTGGGAACATTTATATTCACATATGGTGCCAATGCTGTGGTTTTTCACCTGTGTGTATTAAAATGTGCGCCCTTAATCTTGATTTTTTTAAAGTTCTGTACCCACAATTGTAGCACTGAAAGGATGTTTCGTCTGTGTCTACTAACTTATGTCTCTGCAAGTCAGTTTCTCGCACGCTTGCATATTTACACATACTGCATTGAAACAGTTTTATCCTAGTCACAGCCACATAGGCAATTAAATTTGATATTTTAGAACATTTCAAATCAAAGTTGTGTACTTTGTTAAATTCTAAACTATTTTCTTGAGTTCTATTATCTTCAGTTTTAATGTTTTCCTGAATCAATTCCTCCAGATTATGTTCTTCTATTTTAATAGAGCCTTGAAAATAATTTAGACTTATAGTACTAATTGTATGAAATAATAATAAATATGTTCTTACCGACATCCGAAAGGTCATCATCAAAAGGTTCGTTTTTCACAGCTTCGTCTGCAATAATAACTTTGTTATGATTATAAACAACTTTTTATGCCTTTTTAGAGTTATATAATGCCTTCAAAAGAGTTAATTGTGTAAACGAGCACATACGTACAGGGCGTTTGATATATCGTGTCGCAGCAGATATTTCGACTTTTGTCAAAATTTTAAATACATATTGTAGTAGTAGTAGTAGTATTGTGCAAAAGATGAACTCCTGAGACTTGGTACTGGTTTTCACGGGTAATCGTCAAGAGAGACCCTTACTAGGCGTTATCATTCGGAGTCAGCTGAACTCAGGTTTTTTTACAAGGTTGTAGCTCATTCCCCTCCTCCTTCTTCCTTCGGGCTTGGGACCGGCATTGGCGGAGTTATGAGCTGGCAACCAAATAAAAACGAAAAAGAGGGGGGTCCACTAGAAGATTTGATAAAACAAGTGCAAAGAGAGTGACCGTGAACTGCAGAAAGTTCCCGCCAGCATAGTCTGCGAGTATACCACCATGTCCAGGCGTGGACGGGCAACATATTTTCAGCTAAAGATTGGGGCTGGACCATCGAACAGGGACACTATAAGCCTGTAACATCTGCTTTACCCCCGGCGCCAGAAAACCTGCTGCATCTCGTACGTTGTGGGTGTAAAGGAGATTGTTCCAGAAATTGTGAGTGCAAAAGAAGTGGGCTTACAGGCACCACCATGTGCAGAGAATGCGCGGGCGAGTCTTGCTTGACTCGCTAATCGCCGTAATATTCCGGACTCCGATGATGAAATCGATATCGAAGACAACAACTGAAATACCGATGATCATGTACATGTACATGTCGAAGCCAAAAGTACCAGCGCCTCCAACAGAGAAGATCATGTAAAACGAAGACGATTTTAATCAAAATTGTTGTAAGTTTTCAAACCTGTTTTATGTTATGCAATAATATAGATACCTATATTGGTTTTCTACAGATTCTTGACCGTCTCTCGCATCCTTTTCTCCATTCCTTCTTATGCATTCATTGTACATTTTCTAACTCTCTTTTTTCCCAGAGAACATCATGCAAAATGAAGATGAGTTTAATGAAAAAATGTTGTAAGTTTTCAAACCTGTTTTATGTTATGCAATAATATAGATATATTGGTGTTCTACAGATTCATGGCCGTCTCTCGCATCTTCTTCTCCATTCCTTCTTATCCATCCATTGTTCGTCTTCTAACTCTTTTCTTTCCATGTCTCTTTGCGCTTGTTTTATCAAATCTTCTGGTGGACCCCCCTCTTTTTCGTTTTTCTTTGGTTGCCAGCTCATAACTCCGCCGATGCCGGTCCCAAGCCCGAAGGAAGAAGGAGGAGGGGAATGAGCTACAACCTTATAAAAAAACCTTGAGTTCAGCTGACTCCGAATGATAACGCCTAGTAAGGGTCTTTCTTGACGATTACCCGTGCAAACCAGTACCAAGTCTCAGGAGTTCATCTTTTGCACCAGCATCAGCACCCTAATTTACCTACTACAATATGACTGTATTTAAAATTTTGACAAAAGTCGAAATATCTGCTGCGACACGATATATCAAACGTCCTGCCCTGTATATATGTGCTCGTTTACACAATTAACTCTTTTGGAGGCATTATATAACTCTAAAAAGGCATAAAAAGTCGTTTTTTAGAATAGTTGCATCATACTGTTAAAATATCTCCACACCATTGGATATTGTCGAAATTTTTAACAAAATTTAATAGCTACTCCTGCAGCCCCAGTAATTCCTAAAGCGTTCTAATTTTTGTATTATTACAGTATAAGCTATAATGTTTCATTTGCCTAAGCGATTGTTAAAAATGTACAGTACTCTTAATTGAGGAGGAATTTTAAGAAAAAATCGCCTATTTTTCTACTTCTTCAATGTATTCAATAGAAAAAGGAAACTTGAGGTAATAAGTAAAATTTAACGAGTGTATCAAAAAGTAGACATATTTTCCTTCATAATGAGTTTTTAGTTTCTTCAATACCTTTAATATTAACCATTTTACAGCACTTTAAATCTAAATTTTTGTGGAAAATAAAATTTACCAAAAGTAAAGCAATATAAAATCACTATGCTTTTTTGAAATAAATATGTAATTAATTTCCCATGACATAACTTTAAAAAATAACTCATAAGGAACAATATCCTTGGAGGAAATTTTTTTTAAATGATCCTTCCAACAAAATATCTTGAACTGTTTAAAAAATGGCACATGAAAAACTTCATTAGCTATTTAATACCACAAGATGTAACAAAAATAAATTCAAAAGATATGGAAATAAAAGCTGAAGCCTTCAGCTTTAAATTCATATTTTTATTGTAATTTTATCATATAGAGCAGACCGAGCTGGCGCACGAGTAGGGAAAATTTTCCGACGCGGTTTCTTTCATGATTCGTATTCTTGACACTTTAGACAACGTAAAACTGCAAGGTGCCGGCAGTTCTTGTGGTCACGTTTCCCTAGGACCGCTGTTGAAAATTGCAGACGATTGACGTCATTATTTCAGAATTTGTTCATCAGATTTCTAAAAAAAAATTTTTATCTGAAAGCTTATAAGATATTATTCATAATTTGTTATTATATATTTTTGAATATCTCCTCTAGTTATCTTGAAAAACCTCAAAAATCATTAATTTTTGTTAAAAAAAAAAGTGATATGTCATCACATGACTTTTTCATTTTAGAGTGCCCCCTAGTGAGGGGATTGTAATCAAAATCATATGGCTTCGACTCACAACTTCAAGAAAGCTCTATATGAAATTTGAAGTCAGTCGGTTAAGTCAGTCCAGAGTTAGCTGGCGGAGAAGAACTTCTCTAAAATTCATAGAAATTATGGAAAGTATGGTAAATTATATAAAGTCTTTTTTAAGGTACCAAAAGACGTTTCTTGAAACAAACTTTACATTATATTAGTTTATTAATGTTAGGTACATATTCGGTAGGTAAATTAATACTTCAGAAGTATAAACAAGGTCTCTAACACAAAATTTAGCCGTACAGCAAGAACATACGAAATAAACATAAATTCACATAAACCATCATAAAAGAAGAAAATCGGGGCGAATTTTGAATATAATTTTTTTCAGGAATGAGAGATAAGTATAATGTCATATATGCATGCTCCGTAGAATGTGTGCTTTCCTGGCAGAGGTACTGAAGTCAATTAAAGAGCACCAAAATTTATTAGTTGCTCTTCCTATTATTATTATTATTAGTCCTTTCACGACTTCGCAATTATCATCTCATACACCACCTGTATGAGGTATTAAAGTAGTATCTAAAGCTACCCCTGTACCCAGAGAACGTGAAATGCACATGCACAAGTAACGAGCGTCGTCAGCAGTCTCACCTGGTTTATTAATTAATTTTAAATATATATTTTACAAAGATGATAATTGCGAAGTCGTGAAAGGTAGTCCATTTCCCAATGGCGTAAAAGCTTCTTGCACTTCCCTCTTCTTTACAATTTTAAATCCAGCATTTTTTGTAGATATTTTGCTCGTTGTATCGCACCCTGTAAAAGCATGGAAAGCAGGTAAAATATTCGTAATTGTGTCTCCTAGGAGACACAATTCATTATAATGAATTAGATACTAAGGCCGAGTTTTTCATTAGGAGTTTAAACTACGTTCCATCTGAACGAAGATCAATCTCATTCGCTGTTCTTTTACTGTAACGTAAACGAGTTACGGCGCATGAGCTTGAACTTCATTCAGATGAAACGTAGTTTAAACTCCCAATGAAAAACTCGGCCTAAGTGGCACCCAAGTACACGCGATCTTTTGGACGTGATTTTTAGCCAAAGACCCAAACATTTGAAATTTCTAAGTTTTGGCCAAAAATGTATTGATAGAATACAGGTGGTGTGGAAAAGTAAACGTATTTACCGATCGTTCCGCCGATCCGAGACGGATCGGCGTTCGTCATAGACCCAGCAGTCCGTGCCACTTCCTTAGAGGTAGTCATGAGCCTTTGCCGTAGCTGCGACCTCGAGGACTCCCTCTCCCGGCTTGGGCTCCCCTCCACAGGCAACTTAGCCGCTCTACGGGAGCGCATCCAGGAAGCTGTGAAGGAGGATGTATCCGCTTCCACCATGCTGCGGTTACTCATTCAGCCCCCAAGCCGCTCCCGACGCTCATCTCCGCAACGACTCTCTCAAGCAACCCAGCTAGAAGTGCCACCAGCCGAGGCCAACCTCGACCCTGTAGCTACCGTCAACCTACAGGTTCAGGCGCCCCCCTCACAGCCGCAATATCCCACCTCCAATCTCGTCCCCTCGTTCCTGCCTCGCGCAGCTCACCTCTGCGAGGTAGTTCGTAAATGGGGGCTGCGCTACAACGGAAAGGGGGACGTAAACTCATTCCTGGAGGATCTGGAGGAAAGATGTCGGGCGTACGGTTTGAGTTGCGAGGACCTCCTGCTAGCTGCGCCGGAGATACTACGTGACGATGCATCGTTGTGGTGGAGGAATCAACGAACTTCCCCCGTCACGTGGGATCTATTCAAGAGAGCGATACGCCGGCAATATGCTCCTGTAGAAGACCTCTGCGAGCGCCGTCGCAAGGTCCTATGCCCGGCAGCAGGGTCCACAGGAGACCGCGGCACACTACATAAACTCACTGTGGACTCTAATGCGTCGAACGGAGTTTCCGGCCCTCGTGGAGCTCGGAGTACTCTACGGTGGGTTACGAACCGAATACAAATTTTATATATACCAGGACTCTGTGGCCAGCGTCGACCAACTGCTCGACCGCGCCAGAGACTTTGAAAAGATCCGGCAAACCAACTCTCCCAGTCGCGGTCGTCCTCCAGCAACGACTCAAGTCCCCTATGCTTACCCAGCGGCTGGAGCCCCACCAGAGGGTAACAGTCAGTGGCGACAGTGTTTGTCGTGTGGCAGGCAGAACCCGAACGGGCGGACCTGTAAGTGCTCGGGAAATGCCCAGCGCAAAATACTGAATTGAATTCAATACCTCTGCCAGGAAAGCACACATTCTACGGAGCATGCATATATGACATTATACTTATTTCTCATTCCTGAAAAAAATTATATTCAAAATTTGCCCCGATTTTCTTCTTTTATGATGGTTTATGTGAATTTATGTTTATTTCGTATGTTCTTGCTGTACGGCTAAATTTTGTGTTAGAGACCTTGTTTATACTTCTGAAGTGTTAATTTACCTACCGAATATGTACCTAACATTAATAAACTAATATAATGTAAAGTTTGTTTCAAGAAACGCTTTTGGTACCTTAAAAAAGACTTTATATAATTTACCATACTTTCCATAATTTCTATGAATTTTAGAGAAGTTCTTCTCCGCCAGCTAACTCTGGACTGACTTAACCGACTGACTTCAAATTTCATATAGAGCTTTCTTGAAGTTGTGAGTCGAAGCCATATGATTTTGATTACAATCCCCTCACTAGGGGGCACTCTAAAATGAAAAAGTCATGTGATGACATATCACTTTTTTTTAACAAAAATTAATGATTTTTGAGGTTTTTCAAGATAACTAGAGGAGATATTCAAAAATATATAATAACAAATTATGAATAATATCTTATAAGCTTTCAGATAAAATTTTTTTTTTAGAAATCTGATGAACAAATTCTGAAATAATGACGTCAATCGTCTGCAATTTTCAACAGCGGTCCTAGGGAAACGTGACCACAAGAACTGCCGGCACCTTGCAGTTTTACGTTGTCTAAAGTGTCAAGAATACGAATCAAGAAAGAAACCGCGTCGGAAAATTTTCCCTACTCGTGCGCCAGCTCGGTCTCGTCTAATAGTTCGTCTCGGAGTAAAACGGTTTTTTGTCCATCAGGCATGTTATTTTCACCATAGCAATTTGCCTGCTTAATATTATTTTTGAAAACATAACTCTTTTAAATTTCATTTTGTGAGAAAACCATTGCTCGAATAGAAAATTTTTATAGAACATATTGTTTGTAAAAACTCATTATCTAACCAACAGCCTCTTCCTATGATTGTCCATTGCTGAGTTATTGCGTTTTCTTGGAAAAATGGAAGATGATGGCCGTTTATTCAAAATTTAAGAGGGTTCCCCAAGGAGGATTTCTTGGGATTTTTCTGGGGAAATACAGGGGGACCTATAGAAGGTATTTCAGAAGAAATTAGCTTTCTAATAATTAATTCCGTCTCCAATCTTATTATGCCTATACTATTAGTTCTTTGGTTTTAAAATTCGTTTATACGCCACTGACAGATATTACAGAGGCGAAACTGCGGAGATGACGTCACGAGGTGTACTCTTTCGTATCTGTATGAACTCTACGTAGTTCTTCTGTAGAATGCGTTCGAATTTTTTTAATTTTTATATTTTTGTGCTTTAGTGACCACGAGTTGGCAATAAATTTGAGTTTAGACAGTTTTTATTAACAACAAATTAGAATGGATGCAACAATCAAAGAAGAATCACCGCAAGATTTTGTGGAAAGTTTTGACAGCTCGTACAATAATTTTCGTGAGTAATAAGCCCGATTCTCAGCTATCCATCCCAAAGTGGATACAATACATTTTTATTGTATCTTGTATCACTTTGAGCTATCCGACGTACGACGGTACGATGATACGAAAGTTTTCCTATTGGTGGAATTTTTTCAAAATATTTCGGTGGTAAAATTCCGTACTTGCATAAATTTTAACTTACACTTACATACGACATTGGATAAAGGTGAAATATTTTAACTTTTCTACGACATCGGAGATTTCTTAACCTCACTTAATATAGAACTGTCAAATTAAAGCAAGAAAAATTCATGAAACTTGTGTTTAAACAAGAAAAACGTCGAATTTTTGGTCACAATTCTTCAATTAGCCAAAAACAAAATGTTAGTTTTAAAGGACGTTAAAGTTGAGACTTATAAATTAAAAAAATTTCGTCTATCTCGAACCAAAATTTCCCATTTTAGAAGATTTTGTTTTTAGGTAATTGAAGAATTTTGATCAAAAATTCGACGTTTTTCTTGTTAAAAACACGATTTTCATGAGTTTTTCTTGGAAATTTATATTTTTTAATGAAGTTTCTAATATTTCGCTTTTTAAGGCTTAACTGTAAAATCACGATTGGTTTTTAAACTTTCTCCAAACAAACACAAAAACAAAAATCCAAAAACCAAAATTCAAAAATCCAACTAGTTATTAGCTAAAGCAATAAGCAATAAAAACTTTTTGTCATCCAACAGTTTTGTCGGTCGAGTAAAGTCTATTGCAGCTTATGGGATTGAGCGCATTTAGCGACAAAACAGTTGGCCAACTTTTCTGTTCAAATTTTCTTCTTTTCTTAAACTAAACTGTTGGCCAACGTACACTTTCAATGGTCGTGCGCGTATTAGAACCAAAAGTTAAACTGAACTGGTGGCGCAACTCAAATATTATTCATTTCAACATAGACAACAGCGGAGAATGGATAGAAACGCTCATCAATGTAAGGCCTCTCACAGACCAACGCGGCCTGACCGCGATCGCGACAGCGGCCGGCGACCTGGTAACTTAAATCCTCAAAAAATTATCAGGGTACGCCTGTAAATTCCCGAATAATAACTCAAATTTTCCTTTCAGCACTCGTTCTCTGTTCATTTGATGTATTCAATACTTTTTCTTTCGCTTAGATTTTTTAAACTTCACTAACAATAAGGAAACGCATGCGATATCTTCAAAATCCATTTTATACTAATAGAGTATGTCAGTTGTCATGAAGTTCAATTTTATTCCATAAGGATCGCACTACCGACGGTCCTAAACGTCAAATTACAGTATTACCAAATTACTTTTGTTGTATAAAATTCAAACAAATTTGAACAAATTCAAACAATTTTATACAACAAAAGTGATTTGGTAATTCTGTAATTTGACGTTTGGGGCCGTCGGTAGTGTAAACCTTGTGGAATAAAATTGAACTTCATGACAACTGACACGCTATATTATTAATTTATTTAAACTTTTGAAACAAAACAGTTAAGTTCGTTATAATGCGCTCGCACCTTTGCTTGCAAAACAGTTCAGTCGGCTAACGCGCCCATATCCAGGTTTAAACGACAAAACTGTTGACCGACAAAAAGTCCTAGCGCGCCCTTAGTCTTATAATCGTAACAAAGTTATTATTGCAGACGAAGCTGTGAAAAACGAACCTTTTGATGATGACCTTTCGGATGTCGGTAAGAACATATTTATTATTATCTAATACAATTAGTACTTATAAGTCTAAATTATTTTCAAGGCTCTATTAAAATAGAAGAACACAATCTGGAGGAATTGATTCAGGAAAACATTAAAACTGAAGATAATAGAACTCAAGAAAATAGTTTAGAATTTAACAAAGTACACAACTTTACCATAAGTGAATATAAATGTTCCCAGAAAGCATACTTAAAGAAACCTATGTTCACTCATACAGGTGAAAAAACGTATCAATGTGCCTTATGTGAATATAAATGTTCCGTGAAAGCAACCTTAAAGAGGCATATGTTCACACATACAGGTGAAAAAACGCATCAATGTGCCGTATGTGAATATAAATGTTCCCTGAAAGCAACCTTAAAGAATCATATGTTCACACATACAGGTGAAAAAACACATCAATGTACCATATGTGAATATAAATGTTCCGTGAAAGCAACCTTAAAGAGGCATATGTTCACACATACAGGTGAAAAAACGCATCAATGTGCCGTATGTGAATATAAATGTTCCCTGAAAGCAACCTTAAAGAATCATATGTTCACACATACAGGTGAAAAAACACATCAATGTACCATATGTGAATATAAATGTTCCATGAAAGCAACCTTAAAGAGGCATATGTTCACACATACAGGTGAAAAAACACATCAATACCATATGGTATATCAATACCATTTTATGTGAATATAAATGTTCCGTGAAAGCAACCTTAAAGAGGCATATGTTCACACATACAGGTGAAAAAACGCATCAATGTGCCGTATATGAATATAAATGTTCCCTGAAAGCAACCTTAAAGAATATGTTCACACATACAGGTGAAAAAACACATCAATGTACCATATGTGAATATAAATGTTTCCAGAAAGGAAACTTAAAGAATCATATGTTCACACATACAGGTGAAAAATGCATCAATGTACCATATGTGAATATAAATGTTCCGTGAAAGCAACCTTAAAGAGGCATATGTTCACACATACAGGTGAAAAAACACATCAATACCATATGGTATATCAATACCATTTTATGTGAATATAAATGTTCCGTGAAAGCAACCTTAAAGAGGCATATGTTCACACATACAGGTGAAAAAACGCATCAATGTGCCGTATGTGAATATAAATGTTCCCTGAAAGCAACCTTAAAGAATCATATGTTCACACATACAGGTGAAAAAACACATCAATGTACCATATGTGAATATAAATGTTCCGTGAAAGCAACCTTAAAGAGGCATATGTTCACACATACAGGTGAAAAAACGCATCAATGTGCCGTATGTGAATATAAATGTTCCCTGAAAGCAACCTTAAAGAATCATATGTTCACACATACAGGTGAAAACACATCAATGTACCATATGTGAATATAAATGTTCCGTGAAAGCAACCTTAAAGAGGCATATGTTCACACATACAGGTGAAAAAACACATCAATACCATATGGTATATCAATACCATTTTATGTGAATATAAATGTTCCGTGAAAGCAACCTTAAAGAGGCATATGTTCACACATACAGGTGAAAAAACGCATCAATGTGCCGTATATGAATATAAATGTTCCCTGAAAGCAACCTTAAAGAATATGTTCACACATACAGGTGAAAAAACACATCAATGTACCATATGTGAATATAAATGTTTCCAGAAAGGAAACTTAAAGAATCATATGTTCACACATACAGGTGAAAAATGCATCAATGTACCATATGTGAATATAAATGTTCCGTGAAAGCAACCTTAAAGAGGCACATATTCACACATACAGGTGAAAAAACGTATCAATGTGCCTTATGTGAATATAAATGTTCCCTGAAAGCAACCTTAAAGTATCATATGTTCACATATACAGGTGAGAAAACGTATCAATGTGCCGTATGTGAATATAAATGTTCCCTGAAAGCAACCTTAAAGCGTCATATTATCACACATACAGGGAAACAACTGCATCACTGTACTATTTACCAATATAATAATGTTAAAATAAAACGGAATAGAAATGTTTAATAAACGAAAGCATTAATTATTGTCTCATCTGTACATCTCTAGTAGTTTAACTGGTAATATTTTATTAAATTTAATGTCTCTATCGCTCTCTCTAGTCTAGTCCTCTTAAGAGGTGTCGATGTAAATAAATTATATTGTATGTTGTATTATTATAAATACATTAGGTTTAAAAAACAATGGGCCAATTGAGGAAACGTTAGCGGCTGAGATGCTGAGTTATTTACTATATTGTGGTTGTATAATCGCTCAGCATCTCAGTCGCTAAGCTGGCGTTCTCTGAATCGACCGAATGTTGCATGTGACAATAATAATCAATCATAATAATTAATAAATCAAACGTACAGAGATTTATATTTGATTATTTAATTCTTCAATAGGCTAGGATATGCAATATTTAACTAATTTGACATACTACAAAGCTCTCTAATCATTTACGTCGGCCTTAAATTTGAAATTAAACTTTCGATTCGTCCTACTAATTTTAGTTCATTAGCCAAGAATAGCTGTGGACAGGTTAAAATTACATAAATACACCTAGTACAAAAAGTACAACAGGAAAAAGTTCATCGTATGGCCACATCCTTTGTTTTTATTTCTATATTATGTTGAAAATTGCATTTCCTTCTCATCGCATAATTTAATGCTTTTATTTCATTTTGACTTGATTTCACTACAGGGCCCTTTAAATGGCTATCTAGCGCTTCTAAGTACTATGCTTACGATGAAATCTGCACAAGACACTTTTTATCATTAAACTACCGCCTCATCCTTTTGTCTTCTATAAAATCTTAAAATAATCCAGATTTGATTCGCGTATAATACTTGTAGAAGGAGAAATGTTTGATACTTTTTTAATACGGTAGCCACTAAAGCTTCCACCACACATACAGGCCTATGTAAGTCGGCTGTATAGGCGAAACTGGACCGTGTGGACATCATCGTTCGGGCGGCCTGCGCAGGTCATCAAACCGGAGCGTCTGAACATCGTTCAGGTAGGGTAAGCCGGGTAAGCCTGTGTGTAAATCGTCGATTTACATTCTGTGGTACAAGGTACAATATTAATCTGACATATTCAGTAGTAAAATTTTTGACGTTTGAAGAGAAACTTCATTTTATTTAAATATTTAAAAAATGGCGCGTATTTCAGATGATATGATTGGTTTAGGAGCAATTTCTGACATATCCAGCGGACATGCGCATTAAAAATCTATGCAAAAAATTAACATGGGATTTTGATCTTGCGTCGATCGTTTCTTATTCGTTAGCGTATTTATTTTTTGCTTTAACTTTTAAAATAAATAAATTAGATGGTTACCTATATTTTATGTATGAAGACTAATTTTATATTTTATTTATTTTGAAATTAAAAATCTTTCTAAGCATTTTTAATGTAAAAAATTTAATGTTTTTAAAATTCTTCCTTATAATTAGTTCGTTGCGTTTAATAATTAGCTTTTTTTACAAATTAAAGTTAATTTTAAAAAATATTTGTCAATTGAACTACAAGTAATTGACAAGAGATTGTGCTCTTTCAAAAATCAAAATTTTCATTATTACGCTTTACGTTTGCAGAAAAAATAGAATGTTTTATACGGAGTCAAAGTAGTTTTGTGTGACTCGCCTGTATCTCCGGACTTGCTCGCTACGCTCGCTCTACAACTTAACCCTACAACGGAGTCAAAGTAGTTTTGTGTGACTCGCCTGTACTGGTGGACTCGCCTGCTACGCTCGCTCTTCAGCCAAACACAGTCTTGTCACGCAAAACGTCACATTGTCTCGTAATAAAACAAAGTACTATTTCTTGGATTGTAAAAAGTTAAAATCTAACCTTTAGTTCACTGGTGAAAATTCCTCAACAAAATCCAAATAGGCATACGTAACTCTGGACTACAAAATTAGGCTATACGTTAACCACACCAATTGTTACAATGTACTACTTACTGATAAAGTGATAAATAATAAAGAATTATTTATTTTAAATATTTAATTTAATTTTATCGATATCAGTCATATCAGATTCGACCACACGACGAAATGTGTTCTTTATTTTATTTTTCTTTATCAAAAATATTCAAATTAGCTAAATAAACTACTATAGTTTGACTGCAACTAATAAAATTTTTAGGATCTAAAAATTTCTTTCTGATTTTTTAGGAAATTTTAAAAATACAAAATACAAAAAAATTATAAAATAATTTTAATAACAATGGAGCCCAGAGCCTTTGGGGTTTCCTTTCTAATCCAGTTACTGATATTTTGACAGCCTAGCTATCATCATCACCCAGAAGTGCATCAGTGTCGGCCAACGGATTCCTTGCTTTATCAATTATCATACCCCCTATGGCAGTTGGGTTTTTCAATCTTTCTCAACTAAATAGTAGAGGTGATTACAGCCTGGCTTCAGCTTCTTGTCCAGTTGTTTTTAGTTTGTAGAAATTATGAAGCAAGAGAAACTCCTAAAATCGTTTTCTTGAAAAAGATTTTTGCTCTTTGTTTTTGGTGATCAAGCATCTTGAAGACCGTTGGGCTTTTGCAGTTGTGTCTCTTTTGCTTCTTAACACCAAAAGCAATATTCTTGCTATAAAAAGTTTTAAGTAACAGAAAATTCGGAAAGAAATCGATTTAAGTATGAATAAGAAGGATTGGAAGCTAAAGAAAAGAATTAAGATGTGATTAAATTTCTAGTTTCAGAAGACGTTTCATAAAGAAAAATAAGTCAAAGTGAAGAATTTCATATAATATGCACACACGAATAAGCTTTTTTGAATAGTGTTGTTTATTTTAAATAATTTATTTTTTAAAAAACTCGAAGGCTTTATTTGGCAAAAAATATATTGTGTGTACATAAAAGTGTAATATTTATTTCTTCCTTTTTGAGTTTAATAAAAATTGTTAAAAATATCTGGATTAGTTCCAATGTCAAGTCCGATAAAAGAGACATGATTCCAGGCATTGTAGAAAAATTGGCCGGCATTGGTAGTGAATGCACCCTAAAGACCACTCAGCTACTCTTATTACGTTACTCTATTCTACGAGCGCCGTTCCTCTTTGTTAGATTTTTTTGCTGATTTCCGCTTTTCTTGTAACCCTTTGAATGTCAGATATGCATTCAACTTGTATTGTGCCAATAGATAATGTCGTAAAATAGAAAATATATAATACATTTTTAGACTTTTCTTTAAATTGAAAATTTTAACTTTTCGCAAGAGAGATACAAATTTAAAAATAGCAGTAATTTTTTTTGCAATTTTAATTATAAACGTAAATCGATTAAACAAGAAAATTATACAATATTAAACGGTTTAATGCAATTACGAAGTAGATAATTAGAATACCCTAAATAGATCACAACGTCATTAAGACCGCTTACAAAATTCAATAAGGAAAACATTATGTACCGAGTATAACATTTACAACACTACACTGTTAAATTTTTGTCTAAGTCAGGCCAAATTTTATTTTATTATACAATATTATACATACCACAAGGAATTATTACACAATACGCAAGTATGGAAATATTTTTATTTACTTGTACGTTGTAGAAAATGATATGTAATTTAGGGGTTCACGGACTGACAGACAGGACGGCAGAAGAATAGGTTAGCTTAGAAGGCCAAGACGACTAAAGAATTACAAAAGTGGTAAAACAATTCTATAGAGAGCTCCAGTCTTTTCTAATCTTGGCAGGGTGCAAAAGGCGAACCAAAAAAGTGTCAAAAGTGTCTGAAGTCAGAATTGTGATTCCCTGTATAAATCTATAAAACGTTATTTCATTGAAAAAGCTCTCTCCGACAACTACCGTCGTTTTAGAAAATTGCGAGATTCTCGCATTTTCGCATCGCAAAACTTTGCAAGATGCGAGGCGAGAAACGCTCAATTAACGCAAGAAATCTCGCAAGTAAAGCCCTAGGGGCTTTATACGAATCTCGCAAAATTTTGAAAATCTCGCATTCTTGCCTTGCCAAAAAATTGCGATGCGAGGCGAGAAACGCTCATTTCTTATGGGAAATCTTGCAAGTGAAGCTCTAATAGCTTCACGCGAGTCTCGCAAGATTGCGAGCATAACGCATTATCGCATCGCAAAAATTTGCAAGAGGCGAGGCGAGAAACGCTCAATTCTCGCGAGAAATCTCGCAAGTGAAGCCTTAATAAAATTTACAAACAGAAATTTCTCAGGATTCTGAAATGAAATTCAGTTTCAACTAGCTCTTTAGAGCTATTTATATCTTTCGTTTTTCTCCTGGTTTCATTCTTGTAACATGGTCATTCCAGATTAACAGTTTTCTCTATTACGTCAATAAACGATTCTCTTCTATTCCAATTTACTGCTTAACTATTTTCGTTCTTTATTCAGACAGGCACAGACGGCATGAAACGGAAAATTGAAGCTACAGAAATGGATCAGCACTTCTGTAGCTTAAATTTTCGTTTTATGTCTTCTGTGAGAGATCAAGTTTCGCTTTCTTTATTGTAGAAATTTATTTTGCTCTCGTCTTCCATTACCCCTTATTCTTTAATTATGAAGGTATCGTAGAAGTAACTGAGCAAGTTGTGTAATGTGCATCTATATTTTTTTTTAAATCCAACGTTCAAAGCGGTTCTCTTCTTGGGGTTGTTTGGCTTACAACGTTATATGGTAGCTAGTTGATTGGATACAATAATTCTCCTATATTTGAGATTTAACATTGGAAAATGTTGAAACTGACGTGGACTCTTCAGAAATCGTAGTTAGGTGGACTAATATTATCTGGTCAAGGGAATACTTTCTGCTTGTAACTTGTAATTGGGGATTACATAAGTGGTGCTTCTGATATCCATGTTGGTGCTATTTTATATCTTTCTAAAGTTTTGTCCACTAGACCGTGAGATTTATCAAAGAGTTTCGAAGAAAATTCTGCGATCATGATTATTTATGCTGTCTAGATTCTCTAATGAAGGTCGTGTCTTTGTTAGCACGATATAAAGCACCAATATAAATGTTAAGAGCACCACCACTTGGTCAGTGCCTGTTCATAGTCATGGTCGTACTGGTTTCACTTGAATATACAGGTAATATTGTCACGTTGAGGTTAGTGACGCTCTGGACGATTCCAGGGTGTAACAGGATTATTTGGGGTTGATTAATAAAAATGCCAAGGTACAAAAGATGGTATATAGAAGGGTTTCTTACATGTAATACAGAAGTGAAGGCATGATATTCATCTTCATGGTTATCCTTTGACACTTAAGTTTTTCCCTTAGCTAACTAACTCCTTTGGAGTCCAATCTATAACTCCTTTCGGAGTCCAATCACTGACTAACTCCTTTCGAGTCCAATCGATCACTCTCTTTTGGAGTCTAAAAAACACTGACTCTTTTGAAGCTCAATCGGTAACTGCCTTCTTACAAGTTAATATTCCCTGACCTGTTATGTTATGACTGCCGTTGACTGCTCTATTTTTGTACATTGACCGCCGAGAGTAGATGGCTCCTCGGGGCCGACGTTGCAATTGTTTTTTTCTTAATTTTGTATCCTGAACGTTAACTCTTGCTCTTGGATTCGAACTTGAAACTTTTTCTCGCTAACACCGCTGTCTGTATCTTTTTATGACTTTTCTCAGCCTACTTTAATTACAATACTCGTCACACGTGAACTTCTAATGTAATTAGGTAGTGGTAGTTCATTCACCTACTTATTATTCAATATTGTCAATTGTGCAATATTGTTAATTATAGTACCACACGTGCGCACCGATGCTATTATTTCGTCAACCTTCTTATTGAATATTTCCACGAGTGGCAATACGGATACATAGTTAATTGTAATCTCCGCTTTATGACAAAAATAACTTGGACAACTTGAATTTGCACGTAAAAGTCGAAAAATACAATTTTGATGTGTTGAGCCCCAAACTCAAATCCTATAATCATATCTTTAATTCTCTTGTCATTTAGTGGCAGTTTAAGAAAATTAGGGTGTGTATATGGTGTAGACGTGTAGAGTATGATTACTTGTAACTTTAAGATTTGGAGTATTTGGGGGTCTGGAGGTACCTTCAGATGAGGAAGTATGAGGGATCTTTTACCGGGAGATTAAACCTTATTATCAACTGTATGTTTATCACCCGCAATCTAGCTGTCATTCAAAGGGTGTTTATGCTGATGGTTTCTACCAAGCATTGAATAAAAAAGTACCCTCTACTATACCAAGAAAGATCCATTAGCTAATAATATGGATCTCAATAGACGAGTAAATAGGAATAGTTATTTCCCGCCAATTTCTCCAGTAGAAATGACTGTTTATACTCCCACTTATAAGGAAAGATCATGACAGCCAATGATAATGTATACTCGACGGAATGAATGAGTCATCCATGGTTTTTCTAAAATGCCATTTCCGTCGCATTTTCTCTTATAGGCAACGGTTGCTAACCCCCTTCCGAATGTTTTATGTTCTAAGCTACCAAGCAACAATAAGTTTTCTATTTAGATGGGCGTTTGTTCCTGGGGAATTCTACGACTCTAGCTTGACAGAGCGCTAGTATGAACCTAGATTCAACGCAGTCTTCATTACTCTATTGTTAGAGTAATACTCTATTTATATATTTATCTAAAGCCCCTAGCTCGGAATGTCAAATTCTCAAGTGTTGGAGCTTCTTATGGAAATCTTTTGTACAGCTGGACTAAATAATTTTCATTCTGTTATAGGTTCAAATAATTGGGGCTCTTGTTTTGAAGAAAAAAATTACTTGGACCCTGAGTTAGAGCTGATACTATCAAAACCATGTCATTTCTTTTACTTGCACGAAAGTTTACGATGAAGAAAAGCTCTGAAAATTGCATATCATACAAGACGTTAAATTTAAATTACAGAGTAGCAGCTAATTTTTTCTGGATAAATTTTACCGGAATATCTTGTGTTTAATTTATTAACAAGTTTATTATTAATTAAAATTTAAGATAATGTTGCAAAGCCTTCTAGTTGTGAGTTTCATAATTTATGGTTCATTTAAGCGGCAGTTTAGTTGCATTTTCCAACAAGGCAAACTTATAATTAACATATGTAAACTTTATATACAATTTCTATAACGGATGCCAACAGTGGAAAACTTTTTAATTGTTACAAATTGCCTAAGTTAAATAAGTTTGTAATTAAGTCATTCTAATTTCGCTGTGGTAGTTAACTGAAGGAAAACAAGATATTTCCTTTTAGTTGATTAAGTACTTTATTAACGATAAGATGTGCGGTTGTTAAAAAATTTTCTTCTTGTGGGGGTGAATTTTTTTAATTTTTAATAAAAATTTTGTTTGCTACATGAGGGGCACTCTTTATACACTAAATAAGCATTTATTTCCCCCTTCGATACTTGGATCTCTCGTATTGTGTACTGAAAGCAATTTTCACTTAGTTATACCTACTTTTGTTTCTATTTTCCACTTGAATTGTTTTTCAAGAGCTCTTGTTATGTTCTGTATTCACATTTTACGATCGATAAAACATTTGCGAAAATTAAAATCGTAATTGTTTATTGAGAAGTAATAAATTTTTTTAAGTTCTTCAAAACGAAATTATGATTTTTATTAAAATTTTAATCATAAATGTTACAAGAAAAACTATAAATAAAAATGTGGTTGTATGCATTTATATAAATATCACACCCAAAAATGTAATCTAAAATTTAAAAAGTGTTACGAATATAAAGTAATATTTATTTTGTAATATATATCATTGTCGATATCATAAAATACATATTTTCACATATGGTGGCGTCTTTCTATTTAGATAAACATTCGGCCTTCATGAAAATATGATCGTCTTTTGGTCAGCGTCAGGAAATACAAGATTGTTATCAAATAACGTAGTGTCATAGTTGGTCCACTTGGTTCGTTTTATTTACTTGCCATTTTACTTTATTTTAGTCATTTGTTGTCTGATAAAAAATAAAATCTTTCAAAAAGGGTAAAAGGTTTTGGATGGTACAAATTATTCTGATGTGACGTATCAAGTTTGCTTTTTTCCTTAACGTATACCTATCCTAATTTACTTTTAAAGTGGTTAACTACATTGAACACAAAAACTTTCTATCTTTGAAAGTGAAATAAAATAAATTTTTCACCCCTCCCACTTCTCATTTTTTGATTAGACACTCCATCGGCACGTTAAATTTGTGGGTCACCTGAAAATCATGTGTAGGTATCCACAGTAAAATTAATCACTATTTAGAAAGCATTTTTTCTGAAAAGTAAAGTTTCCTTATAGGAGAAAACCTTCTCGTTCTAATAATTCCCAGAATGCAAGTGGGATAACTATCGATGAAGTCCTATAGGCGTCTAATTGCAGTATGTTGTCCCCTCTTCTTTTGAGCTAGAAGATCTATCTTCGTACGATGGGAGCTTTTCAAAATCTTAGTGATTTGGTGATACCGGTGATACCCATTACCCATCATTCTTATTTTTATAAGAAAAATGCAATTTGAAAAAATGTTTCTATATGGAGTGGTTGCAACTGAGGGGGTCAAAAGCCAAGGGATCTAAATAGGAAAAAATTAAAAATTGAGTTAAGTAACATTTTATTTGGTAGCAAAGAGATTCAAGTTGTTTTTAATACCATAGATCAGGGTTTCCCAAAGTTTTTCTCTGATAAAGCACTAAGAGGGTCTTTGAATTTTCACGGAGCACCTTGATCAATTTGAAGGGATTATTGAATTTGAATAGATTATTCTATATAATCTCCTGTTACCTAATAAAATACACTTATTACATCGATCTAACATCCCTAAACCTTTCAAAAACTAATTTTGCTCTCCACGTCGTCTATAACATCTTCGTTAGAAGAAATTTTATTACATTTCAAACTCTTTTTCATTTGAGGGAAGAGATCGTAGCCTAAGGGAGCCGGATCCGGTGAATAACCGGAAGGTTCAAGCAATTCAAATCCCAAATCCCGAGCTGTTTCCATTGCAATGCGCGATTTGTGTGCTGGCGCATTGTTTTCTGCGTTTTTATAAAGTCGAATAATATTACCCAATTGTAGTTCATCCTTATCAAGATAATCGCTTATGATTACTCCACGAAAATCTAAAAAAACTGAGGCAAGGACTTTTCCAGTCGATATTTCAAAGCAGAACTTTTTCGGCGTTGGAGAACCAGAATGCTTCCAAGCTTTTTGCATTGCTGCTTTGTTTCTGGATGGTAGAAATGTGCCCAAGTTTCATCCATGGTAAAAATCCTGCTTAAAAAGTCAGCATCCTCTTCAAAATGAACACAGATTGACCTTTACGATTCCACCCTTGCTAGCTTCTGGTCAACATTTACGCTTTTGGGGATCCATTTAGCTTGCGGTTATGCGATTTGTTTTTATTCAAGGCAAGTCGCCTATGCTAACTAGATTTTAATACACCCGCATATTATAGGCAAATTATTCCTCTTTAATTACTCCCACTCCGTTGAGTTTATTCCGGACTATATTCCATCATCATCTATTCTAACCTTTGTAATACCGAGTTGGATCCAAACGGACCTCACTATCTGTTTTTGGCATCTGCAGCTTGGTCGACAGGGCTGTTTTTACCACGTAATTTCTGAACCAACTTTGATGAGATGAGGTACAAAATTCATATTTTGTTCGTAGACTATAAAGCAAAAGTAGAGGCTAAGTTTGGTAAAAATTGTTGAAATGGATACTGTACCATGTCCAAAATAGCGGTATTTTTTATGTAATGCATTTTACATTTTAAGAATGAGGCCAAAAATTTAAAATAATATATTATGCTATTTTTGCCAAAAATGAAAAAAAACAACATATTTTGAACTCTCCCAGCATCTACACCACTTTACGTAGTTTCAGAACCAAAACACCATTCGACGCAGAATTTTACGTACGTTAATTTATGTATGATGGAAATTTTCTGAAAAATGCGTTATTTGTAAGTTATTAGTGAAAAAATGAAAAAAGTGCGAAAATTGGGAGGTTTTTGTGCCACCCTCTTTTTAAGTGTAAATAAAGAGATTAAAGCTATTTCCTGTTTCCCACAAATTAATTGACCGCAAAATCCCCCGTTTCTTGGCCTATTATTGATTCGCTTGCTTAAGGAGGTTCAGGCATAATTAAGATCATGCCTGATCCTCCTAATTAATATTTTTGAAAACATGGCTTTTTTAAAAAATGTTTTTCTGGAAAACCGTTGCTCAAATGGAAAAATGTTATAGATTTTTTTTGTAGAAATGCGTCATCTATAAAATTATGGTCTAGTAATTCTTCTGTAGATTCCTTAATTGAGGAGAAAACTGTCAAAAGCTATAATTAGTCATAGGTTTGCTTCTTCTCTGGAGTTTACCCCTGGAAGATTTGTAATCAGATGAAAAAATTGAGTCAGAATCAGTCCAAAAATCTGACTCTGCAAACATTTCTAGGTGCCCTGGTCTGACAATCAGACTTATGTAATAAACAAGCATCCATAGACTCTAGAAAGTATAATGTGATCAAATATGCTATCAGTACGCTAATGGCAGAGATCAAAGGGGTGCTAATAATGATTGGGTTCGACAGACTATGGCAGTTCATGAACGTTGGCTCTTTGGTTCTTAAGGCTTAAACTGGTTTAGTTTTTACCTTTTCGTGGGATCTGAGTCTGACGACCCATGCTCGTTTATCCGTTGAATTGAAAATCTGGGTTTTCTTTAGTTAGTGCTGTAGTAGTCGAGTTTCTGGTATGTTATAGTTCTATAACTTAATTTTATGATGGGCCGATACATTGTTTGAAACCAATTTTTCAACATTTAAGAATAAGATATCTATTCGTGAAGCGATGACTATGTTTATAGAAACCTGCAGTTAGTGAACTGAATATGGAACTGTCAGACCCGTTTGCTAACAGCCATCCACGCTATTGTAAAAATAGAGTCTCCTGTACAGTTGATATAAACATCGAAGACTCATAGTATCTAAATTATCGATCAGGTAAATAATATAGCTCTAGATACCTACCACCTAAGATGAGGGAAGAAAAAAAACAGTTCTGTTAAAAAACAAAGATTTACTTTCTTTTTTACTAAATAACAAATACAACTGATTTTATTTAACATTAAAAAAAGTATTATAATAATTATTAACAAATTCTACTTAACATCAATTACAGAGATAAAGGAACCAAAATTTTTAAAAATATAAATTCTAATCACTAATTAATAACTAAAAGTTTCTCAAACTTTTTTTTGTTTAAAACTACCTTTATATAACATTCCCGAAGAACGTTCTTTAATAACCCTAACCTAAAGTTATTTAACAATTTCGAAATGTGATGTTTTGACTTGACGGTACAGTTTATAATTGCACTAACCCTCACACAAAATAGTTTTAATTGCACATCACTTTTTCAACACGAATTATTGCCGTCGTTTAAACTTTCGTCCTTAGATGAAGTTATTATTGAAGTCGAAGACGACGCCGTCGAAGTTACTAAATGAGATATATCGTTCCACCACGATAGGTTCAACCTTTCAGGAAGAACCGGAAGTGGTTTTCATATAACGTGGGTTGGAACTGGCGGTAAGTCGTTTCGTACTTCGTCGTTTTTCATTATAACGCAAACTGGCCTTTTGATAGTTTCCGGACTCGGCGTCCTTCTTGGAAACGCCGGTGGACAAATGTTACAAGGGCTATTTGCAGTTAAATTACTAATTGGCCAATTAATGCTAGGTGAATATAACGGACTACTGTTGTACAATAAAGCGAGTTCCGCTGCAAGTTTTGATTCGTCCGGATGTCTAAACGGGTATAAATAAGGTAGCGGTGGAAAAATCGAACGGGGTATTTTGAGGTGTTCGTGATCACCACCTAATAGAGGTGGAAAACCACCATGAGTAGATACTGGCGGTAGCATCGCTCGATGTAACGAATTTCCATCTAAACTGGGCGATACTAGCGGCGATATCGAGTAACCAAATTTCGGTTCTTTTTTTATCAACGGTTTTGGTTTTCTCCTCGGACGATACTTGTAATCTGGATGTTCTTTCATGTGTAAGGCCCTGAAAAAATAAAATTTCAATTAAACTTGTGTACTTTATAAAGTCAAAATGAGGATTACTAACTAATAACAAAGAAGGGTTGAATAGAAGAAATTTTCAATTAATTTTGGGAAATTTTTTATAATTAATTTGTAACTAACGAGTAATAGGAGTAGTTTAAAACTTAATTGTTTCAAATAGATAGACTACAAGATTATCTATGCCAATATATTCAGTAGAATACAAAAGATAATGTGTCCATTGTAAGGACACATTCAACGCCTCCCGTGATCCTATTCATGGGGAGATTGTCTCGAATCGCGCTCCGTCACCAATCCCGTCAAATACAATGAACCCTTTCACGCGCTACCACCCTTTGTTCTAACAGAGCAATTTGAGTATTTACTCTTACTCAAATATCTTCTCTGTTTCTACATTTATCAAGTACAAAAGGCGACAAAAATTTATTTCTACAATTGAAAAAGCTTTACGCAAATTACATTTTCGCTTTGACTTTTTTTTATTTATATTCAACAGGGGTAATTAACTTTCTCAAATAATTATTTTGAAAAATTTTCAATTGCTCGCTCTGATTAATCAACGATGGCTTTATTCTTCCTATAGGTACAGTAAAATTGGAAATTGAATGGATTCTGAAACTTGTTGTAGGTACATTAAAATACCTATGTATAAAGAGATAAGGACCAACTTTCTTAAGTCCGTTGTATGTGGAATTTTTTAGAGAAATGTCCCGTGTGGAATTTGACTGAAGAAGTGCAACTCAAAAAATTTAGAATTAAGAATTTTTGTCACTGAAAAATGCTTCTCTTGTCGAGCGTAACCGAACGGTCTCACAAAGTCAGAACACAGAACAAGATAGTTTGTTGTTATCACAGAAGTGATTACATCGAGTTTGTTCTTTGTGATTACAGCTTTAACTGTAACAGCATAGCTTTTGTTATAAAACTACTCCATCAACTACATACTCTCTCTCTCTCTCTCTTAACAATGACCATCATATATGTGCTCTTAGACGTTACCTCTATTATAGCTATTAGTCTGACTTTGAAATGCCGTGGGAAGAATTTAGATATTATCTCGAATATGGATTAATATAGAAAAGGAACCTACATTCAATGGTTACTAAGATTCCCTCCATTTCCTTAATTTACCAGCTCCCTACAAATAGTGAGTTATGGTGTTTTTAAAAATAAACGATTTTAACCCATGCTGAAACGCACGATTTATCGCTAGATTTTTTGAAAATAAATCCAAAAATATCCAGTTTGCTTTATTTTGGCTTTTTGTGGATCTTCCTATGCCAAATATTAAGTAAGTTATGGCGTTTTTAAAATTGATCGTTTATCCAACCCTATATACTCCAATGATTTATCACAAGATTTTTAGAACTAACTCAAAAAATCTTAATTATTGCTAAAAATTAGTCACAGCGATTTTTAAGCCTATACAATTGCCTTTAATTTGGCTTTTCATGGATCTCCCTACGACAAATAATATTCAAGTTACGACGTATTGAAAATTAATCGTTTCTCCATCCCTACTATACTTGAACTCGTGATTTATCACTAGAGTTTTTGAAAATAGCTCCAAAAATCTTAATTATTGGTTACAAATTAGTCTCAGCAGTTTTCAAGCCTATACAATATCTTTTAACTTGGCTTTTCATATATTTTCCTACGACAAATATTTATCGAGTTACGACGTATTGAAAATTAATCGTTTCTCCATCCCTACACTTGAACTCATGATTTATCACTAGAGTTTTTGAAAATAGCTCCAGAAATATTAATTTTTGCTTAAAAATTAGTCTCGGCAGTTTTCAAGCCTATACAATTTCCTTTAACTTGGCTATTCATGGATTTTCCTACGACAAATATTAATCGAGTGACGACTTTTTGAAAATTAATTGTTTCTCCATCCCTACACTTGAACTCATGATTTATCACTAGAGTTTTTGAAAATAGCTCTAAAAATATTAATTTTTACTGAAAATTAGTTAAAGCGGTTTTCAAGCCCATACAATTTCCTTTAAATTGACTTTTCATGGATTTTCCTACTACAAATATTAATCGAGTTATGACGTTTTGAAAATTGATCGATTCTCCATCGCGACTTGAATCATCGGTAGAGTTTTCGAAAATAACTAAAAAAATAGAATCTTTTGCCAAAACCTGGTTTGGGAATTGTGTGGAGTATTGCAGTAAACTAGACTTGCTTAATTGCAAACGGGAATCATGTTCATCACTTTCGTAACCTATATTATCAAGTAATTTATTGTTTAGTTAGAAGGCTCTTAAACTTACTGTTTATTTTTGTTGCATGAACACCTTTTATAAATGAAAAAGTTTGTTATAAAATCATTTTAATCAAATTGAAAGATATGATTATGTATAAATAAGGTAGGTACATAAAAATGTTGTTCTGATGAAAGGTATACCAAGATATAGCCCATACACAAACAAATGTTTATTATATTGTAGAATTATCCCAAGATATTTTATATTTACACTTCGATAAGTTTAAAATTGAAGATCTATTTTATAAAATTTTATATCACAAAGCCAACAATGATAGTATCTATAGGTAGATACACAAGCAAACGTTTTCAATTGACTAAAATATAATAAGATTATCTACAGTTATTTCGACTTCAGACTTCAGGAAATATAATATATAAATATTATCTTCTTTTATTTAGATAAAGAAATAGTCGTTTTAAAATCACCCCCTTTTTAAAGAAAAAACTTTAAATGAAAATTTGTTAAAAGCCACCTTTGTTTGTTAATGTTTATTTAGGATAACGGCGCGAATTTATTGCAGATGCTCGAAATCAAGTCCTCTTTTGTTGGAATATTTTTTCTCCAAATTTTAACACTAAAGTCATTTATATTGTGTGTTATCAAAAATGTCTTTATCATAATAAGTTACCACATTTTTATTGTGAGCTTAAGGTAAAGAAAGGGAGTCTGACGGTTGTCCTGCAAACACCGGATATTTGGATATGCCCTTTATCTTTCATTGTGTTTTGTTCATTTTTGTATAAAAAGTTTTTCTTTTTCTTTACATAATCTTCTAATATTCCTATTTAATTTTTTTGAATATAAATTAATTTTTAAATTTTTCAACATTGTAAATAATTGAAGTTTTCCTTTCTATTCACAAAAGTTGAAGCTTTTCTGAGCGCATCCTGATGCCACTACCGATGATCTAAGTTCTTTTGAGCGTCTTTAGTTTAAACATTTTCTCTAATAATTTAATTTTCATTTTTTACTTTCTGCACATCGCTAATTAGAATAAAATTACGCACTTTTCTCAGCATTATCTTAGAAACGAAGGATTATTCTTTTGATTTTTTTTTTATAGAAATGGATATTGAAGGAGGACAAAAAGGTTAACATTTTCAGATTTGAACAATAAATACGTTTACTAATCCTAGAGAGGAGTTGTGCGTCGGACAATTTTTTGGAGCTTTATTTCGGGTGTTTCAGAACTAATCAAGTGAGAGGTATACTGAAAGAGAGCCATGGAAAACAAAACGTTTGATCCGAGTTCTGTTCTGAATTTGTACACTGACTGCAGTGTTGATTGCTCATGACTGCATTTACTATGGCTGCCATTGACTGCAGATGACTACCGTTGACAACTCAATTTTTGTCCATTGACTGCAGAAAGTGGATAACCCCTTGGTTTGATCAATAAAATGTGTCAGAAAATTGCTGTTGTTGGTAGTGTCACTCACATAATAGCAATCTCAATAAAAGCGATTTGTTTTCTATTGCAATCTTTCAGAACTTTCACTCAGTGTACCAAACCTCAAGTAATGCACTACAACCCGGTTATTTGTAAATATTTTGAGAAAGTCTCTTGTACGTTTATACAGATAAAAATTAGAGAAGTCCAATTATCAAAAAATGTACAAGGCGCTCCATTAAAAAAATCTGGAAATTGCTGTATCTTTGCAAACAACCCTTTTTTCGTTTTCTAGCTATATCACTAATTCTGGAGAACAAATATCACAATTTTGCCTATTTAACAGACTTTGTTTCTTTAAAAGCAAGCAACAGTGTAGGGAAAATTAAAAATATGTTTTTTAAACGAAATTATTGAGAAAATCTTCAAACTGGCGTACCTTAAAATCTAAAACAATTCACTCCAGTAGTGGCAATAAAGGATATCAAGTAAGAAATTAGTACAACCCTATAACGCCTAAAACTAAGGCCGTCGCGTCGCTAGGTTCCAAAGTGCTTTGAGGCAAACAGTTAAATATTGCCCCTAATAGACAGAGACACAGATATAAGAAAATCGTCTGTCTTCCAATCTATAAGTTATCGAATTATTTATCAATTTGGCCACTAATAAATATCCGAAAGAAAAATCTGGTAAAAAAAGATCCCAAAAACCAAAAATTTCAAGCTTGGACCCTTGAATTTTTTTGTTTTTCCCTACTTATGAAGCGTCATAAATTGAGAGGGAGCAGACAATGTTTTGCTTAGCGTCTCAAGAGTTACGATACAGAGCACCCGTATTATACTGCACCCTGAGGCAGGCTACCTCTAGAGGCGGAGAGGTGCATTTTGGACAATTTTTCTTTACCTTAAGAGAGTGACTTAACAAGATATCGAGAGATATTCTGGTTTTCTTGAAGGTGCTAGGGTAGAGAGGACCCTTGTCTCTTAAATTGAGCGTTACGTAAGTTGAAAGGTATATTTTCAGAAAATTGTAGAGAACTTTGACCTTTTATTTCTGGGACTATTTCTGGATGTATAATAATTAATATAATAATTCTAAAAATTAAAATGGCGAAATTTAAAAATTTTCGCTATGGTACATAAATTTTCTCATGTGCATTTTAGAGCACATATTCCATATGTTCGCCTCAATGACATCAATACCATAATACAGCCACTTTCCGGAAAAGTTTATTTGTATTGATAGTTCCTATAATCAATAAAAAAATCAATACCCGGTTCTGGAATCATCAGGAGGGAATTATTGTGTTCATTGTTCATGCGTCGACTTTGAATAGATAGAATTGGGAAATGTAAAAACATATTTTTCCGGATATTAGCTCTTCTAACCGCTTTATGGTAAAAGTCATAACAGTAAAAAAATTTAGATCATCCAAAAAGAAAGAGCCACCCAAAACATAACATACTTGGTTTTTATGTCTGAGAGTACTAGAAGGCAACTTGAAGCCTTCAACTGTTTAGGGTCTCAGTTATCAACTCTTCTGTAGACACTTGCTAAGGCTTGCGGCAGGTTCTTGACTTTAGGGTTTTGGGAAGTTATTGCATCCAACATTAATTAAAAGCCAAAAAAGAGTCTTTTATGCAGGTCATAAAATGAAGACATAATAAAAACGTTAAAGAGCAGGGTATAAAATGAAGACGTAATAAAAACGTAAAGAGCTTTTCTTAAGATTTGATGTAAAAAAGCACAGGAACATGCCATAATATTGGAAGACATACTTGAGCCTTCATCTGCTTAGGGTTTCAGTTACCAACCCTCTTGTAGACTTTTGCTAAGACCTGCGGCAGCTTCTTCACTTTCGAGTTTTGGGAAGTTATTGCAGCCAATTTTAACTTAAAGCCAAAATAGAATCTTTTATACAGGGCATAAAATGATGACGCAATAAAGACGTAAAAAAGCTTTTTATGCAGGGCATAAAATGAAGACGTAAAGGTCCTCTCTTAAGATTTGATGTCAAAAAGCACAGGAACATACCATACGTGGTTTTATATGCCAGAGATTATTGGAAGACATACCTTAAACCTTCATCTTTTTAGGGTCTCACTTACCAACCCTCTTGCAGACACTTGCTAAGACCTGCGGCAGGTTCTTGACTTTCGGGTTTTTTGAAGTTATTGCAGCCAATTTTAATTAACTTAAATCCAAAAAAGAGTCTTTTATACAGAGCATAAAATGAAAACGTGATGAAGACGTAAAAGAGCCTTTTCTGCAGCGCATAAAATGAAGACGTAATAAAGACGTAAAGAGCTCTTCTTAGGATTTCATGTCAAAAAGCACAGAAACATACCATACTTGGTTTTATAAGCCCGAGAGTATTAAAAGACATACTTTGAGCCTTCATCTGTTTAGGTTTTCAGTTACCAACCCTCTAGTAGACACTTGCTAAAACCTGCGGCAGCTTCTTCACTTTCGGATTTTGGGAAGTTATTGCAGCCAACTTTAAGTTAAACCCAAAAAAGAGTCTTTAATGCAAATGAAGACGTAAAAGAGCTTCTAACACAAGACATAAATATAAGAGTTAATAAAGACGTAAAATAACCTTTTATGGCGGGCATAAAATGAAGCCGTAATAAAGACATAAAGGTTTCTCTTAGGATTTGATGTCAAAAAGCACTTGCTTTTATATGCCAGACCGTAATGGAAGATACACTTTATGCCTTCATCTGTTTAGGGTCTCAGTTGCAGGTTCTTCACTTTCAGGTTTTGGGGGGTTATTGCAGCCGACTTTAACTTTAAGCCAAAAAAGAGTTTTTTATGCAGGGCATAAAATAAAGACATAATAAAGACGTAAAAGAGGTTTTTATGCAGGGCATAAATAAAAGAGTTAATAAAGACATAAAGGAACCTTTTATGCAGCGCATAAAATAAAAACGTGATAAAGACGTAAAAGGTTTCTCTTAGTATTTGATGTCAAAAAGCATAGGAACATACCATAGGTACTTGGTTTTATATGTCAGAGAGTAGAAGAAGACACAATTTAAGCCTTCATCTGTTTAGGGTCTCAATTAGCAACCCTCTGGTAGACACTTGTTAAGATCTGCCACGGGTACTTTACTTTCGGGGTGTAGAAAGTTATTGACTTAAACCTTAACTTCAAAAATGAATTTTAAGTAGAGCATCAAATGAAGACGTAAAAGACCTCTCTTAGGATTTGATGTTAAGAAGCATAGGAAGTAGCTAAAAATCTCGGTAGAAAATCGGAAAAGGCGCTTTTGAATCTAATAATAAACCAACAACAAGAATTTTTTTCAGAAAAAAATTGTGCAGAATTTTGAAACAGTAATCAAAATAGGCCGAAAATAAGTAAAGGAAAAAAAGTTACCCAATTCAAAAGGTTTGATTAAACGTAAATTACACATTTAACGTTTACATTGTGTTGAAACAAAGATTGTAAAATTGTATTTAAATTTCGCAATAATTCTGCGGCTTTCTCTCGGGGGAAAATAATTGTTATAGAACAAATAGTAAACATAAAATACAGCGTGGCATTTCCCACGCTTATTGTAGGGTTGATAATATAACATAAAGCGCTCATCTCAATAAACAGAGATTTAAAGTGATTCACTACAAAGCAGGTCGTCTGTTTTACAAAAGATAACAGAATAGCGAGTAGAGAGAATGTACCTTGTGAGGGGTTGTTATAAGGAACGAAATGCGGATTAGTTGGCACATATTAATAAAGTCATAATGCTGCATTAGGGGCAACACTTTATATGGATTATTACTAAACGCTGTTTCGTATGAAACGTCGTTTATGGTTTAAATATTTATTGTTTGTGTATTTAAATCGGGATTATTTTTTCCCCTCGCTCAAATTAGGGTAGATATAGTGGTTATAAATTGTTAAATCAAAAGTGCACTTTTATTAATTTTATTACTAAATAAATATTCATTGAGATCATTTGGGAGCTTATACGAGACCGCTTTAATGAAATAAATAATTTTGAGATGTCAAATTTAATTTTTGAAGGAAATCATCCCTAAAATGACTTTATAATATAATTATACTCTTTTAAATTGAAGGGGAAGAGGGCAAAAATCACTAAAAATAAATTCAGCTTAATGAACTTTCTCCACTTCTGTAAAGGAGCCGAGAGAAAGTTTTCGTATAGTTTTGTTTTGAGAAAAAAATTAACCATCTCTAAGGGATGAAAAATTATAATAAAAATTGAAATTAATTCAGATTTTGTACATTTTCAATTATATGAAAATTCTTTTCGACAAGTAAAGAACCGAAACTGGCTAAAGATTTCAAATTAAGTTTTTCCACACTTTTCACCCCTATACTATTAAATTAATTAAAAAAATTACCTTAATCGTTTAGCTTCATCAATGAAAGGTCTTTTCTCTGTTTCGCTAAGCAATTTCCATTCGGCTCCTAAACGTTTGGAAATTTCAGAATTGTGCATTTTGGGATTCTCTTGTGCCATTTTTCTTCTTTGTCCTCTCGACCAAACCATAAAAGCGTTCATGGGCCTCTTGATGTGATCTTGAGATGGTTGTTGCCCATTATGTATGGATTTAGGCGAAGACATTGTATACTCTCGTTATTGCTTTCAACTCACGCTCATTATTTCGCACAAATATTTTTGGATTGTTTTGTTTACAATTAAACAACTATCTCGTGGTTGTTGTTGAGGTGAACTGGCTTTAAGTTGGAAAATTCAAGTGTACTTCCCGGAGTTTGTTGGTTTAGGGTGGCGGGACTTCATATAGAAGGCGGGAGATGCGCGAGATGTTACGGATCTGCACAAATCTGTATCGTAACATTTGTACATTAAATGAGTTTATTTAGGGGTTTCATTTTAGGGGTTGAATATCATTAGTGAAACCGTGCTAAAATTTAAACAGTTAAGTTTAGTTATTTGGCGTATCAATTGTTGATCTTTCGAAGTACTAATTAAGATGCTTTTGTTTTCAAACGCGCTATAGTTTTATTTTTTAAAAACTTTGAGTAAAAGGGGTGGACTAAATAAAATTTGTTATTCATTTTTGGGATATGTTAATAGTATGTATCCTTTTGTGGGTATCCTGGATTAGCTTAGGATAAATTCCTGGACACTTGTTGCTGGCGCCATGCGCCCCCACGTTCAAACCAATTGTCTAAACTCCGCCTATTCTTGTTTCATTGGTTCTTGTATCTTCTAATCAAGGGTTGATGTCTTGTGATATCTTGAAGAAAAAAGACTATCTTTCTTACGAAACGATTTTTAATGCTTATATACTGATATTAGTAAAAGAGATGGGTTAATAAAAACATTATGTCTTTCATAAAAGAACAAAATTAACATAAAATTTGAATAACTTTTTTCGATTTTAAAACAGACAAATTTCGCCGAGTCGTCTCTGGACTCCTGAAATCTGAAATAGTCGGTAGATCTCGAATTAATTATTCATCGCTATTGTATGGTCTCAAAACTATCAATTTTAAATTAAAATTTGAAAAATACTCATACTCTTTTTCAGTTTATTCTTTTCAGTTTACAAAGGTTTTTTTTAGAAGCGTCACCTACATGAGTAATAATTCAGTTCACATGGTTCATTCAGAGATCCTGCTAAGGTTGTAACTCGAATTGTTCTGATTTACATTAATTATTGTATATTTCCATTCGCTTTTGTTTTCATGACATTCCAATAATGAGTAGGTGGTTGATATAATTTGTGGGGGATTTTCCTAGTATATTACCAATTACCAATTACAGATTTTGAATGAAAAATTCTGAATTTTTCAAGAGAGCGTAATTTATCAAAAAAAAATTGTAATTGATTTTTACTGCTGCAGTATTGACGACTGATTGCGTTTCGATGTGGAAATTTTTTCCTATAAATGAAACCAAAATTCAAAAAGACGTATTTGGTAGTGTTGATGCAAAATTGGGGATTTGGATCACGAAAAATGTGTTCTCGTTCTTACAATTTCTAGACAAACACACTGCCTTTTCTGAAGGATACTATATGATCTATACGAGTATTAAGATTGTCTTAAGTAAGACAATACTATATGAGTATTGTCATATAACAAGATGAGACGATACACAGTGGGTTTTGCCCAGCTGCAGTGGAGGTAATGAACTTTACCTTCATGTAACCTATGTTTCATCTAGGGCATGTGCATGTGCAACTTAGACTTAGAAGATTTGGGCCAGATTGTGAATTTGAAATACATATATCCGAGGACCGGACAAATTTTTGGATTGAAATTTTCATTAATGTAAAACATTCAAAAATGCTTTAGATGGCTAGCAGATGGACGGATTCAGTGAGATTTGGAAAATTCTTTACGGGCTGGATTAAATGAGGTTGCACAAGTCTGATCTACAAATTGAGATCGATTCAGGACTGAAAGTACGGGAGGATAGTTGCGGACTATCCGCAACGGACCGGAGCGTGTGGACACCGTTTAGACGGCCTGCACAGCCCAAACTGGAAGGCGAAGCCTGTATGTGGATGGGATTTTGTAGGTGAGCTTACAACAAGAGTTTTTATTGTACCAATTAGAGAACAGTTATTCAGATTCCTTATTTTGTATCAGATAAAACCTGTCTGAAAGCAATCACCTGATTTTTTGTTGTTTTTTGGTGTTTCTGATGATGTATCTGATATATAAAAGTCTTACAATATAGTAGAAATTGAAATAAAATAAAAAAATAAAATTGCGTCACTAGAGCCGCCTTTGCTCTGGGGGTGGCACCGACTTTCACCTTTGACCGAATCAGGCCACTGATTCGGCCTGTGCAGACTGACCTGCTCATGCCAAATCGGAGTCTGTACGATTTTCAGACTCTCCGGAACGCTAGTTTGTGTGGCAGGTGCTTTAGAGATATTGGTTTACCAATTTTATATGCAGGTAATATAAATCAAATTAAAATGATTAAAATATTTATCAATAGTAAAACAAATAAAAATAATCTAATGATTTTCTAATTTGTTAATACTAACACCATCTATAATGTCTCTATTGTACTTTATTAATTGTTGTTAATATTTTTTCCTGCAGGTTTCTTTTCTGATATATTTTTAAGCAATTTTTAATGCACAATTGAACACTCTAAAAATACTCATAGGTTACATGGGATCGTACCAGAGCCATATTATACACTGAGCTGACCAAGCTAAAGCCCAAGGCGTCTTTTGCAGAAAAATTAACTTCTAAAAATACTTTTTATATGTGACAAAGTAGCCCTAAATACAGTAGAACCTCGTTATAACGTACCATCAGAGGCCGAAAAATTTGGTACTTTATAAACGGAAGTTCGTTATAAAAACACAATAAATACACAAAATATTAAAATGGGACCAAAGATTTAGTCCGTTATATCCGGAAAAATGTTATAAAGGGGTACTTTATAACGGAGTTCTACTGTATTACCATTTGGCAGCTAATTTTCAAAAAAATTGCTCTCAAACCCTTTGGCGACGGTCTGCCATAAGAGTAACATGCATTTATTATAAAATTAATGGATTATTATATTATTTTGCTGATTGGAACATATAAAAATATACCCATAAAATCGGGGGTCGTTCATCCGCCGTTATAAAAAACCTGGCCTAAATCTGAAAAAGCTACAAAAATGGGGTGTCGTCTTATATGCAGCCTTATAGTACGTTTTGATCTCTCAAGAATAATATTTCTCAATTATTTTAATTCGTTTCACAGGATGTGCCTCTTGGCACATATTGGGGTTATTGCGCTTCTCTGTATTTTTAGTGGTTGTTTTCATATACCTATCCCTGAGGTTCTCTGTACAAGGTTTTTGAGGCTTTAGGAGTTTGAAAATCAATCTAACTACTGTGGGTGTATGTAGGGGATTTTCAAATCTTTTGGAAATAAGCGCGTTGTATGTAGACTTTTTCAGTAGTATAACACATAGTTTTATAACTTTCAGTGCTAATGAAAATTTTCCTTGATGATACCCTTTGGGTTATTAAAAATAAATTTCCTTATATTTAAGTAGAGAAAGACAAAAGTTTGAGTCTGTAGTCTTCATCACAGTGGGCATCCCCAACGGCTCCGTATGGCTGTTAATTAAAACGTAAGATATTTTTTGATATTAGGAAGAAATCAAGAAAATGTGCAACAAAATATCTTTTTCTGTGGAACAAATATTTAAGTTGACATGGTTAGGGCACACGTCTCAAGAAGGTTACAGAACAACAGAACCAAAAAAGGGTGGTAATTTAAAAAAATCAGTCGTAAAACCAATCAGAAGCTTAGGTTAGCTTTTGATAGGTTAGGTTAGGAGCCTAATAAGAGAGATCATGAAAACTGAGGTTGAGGATGAAATAAGCAGGAGTGACCAACGAAACGAATAGAAGACCTACAGAATCCACCACGAGCAGTCCGAAGTAATGCCGAGGAGACATGCCACCCAACTAACAATCTTGTCTTATAACCTTTAGCTAAAAAGCCTCTTTTATTTTATAAGTGCTATATTCTTGCTCATCAAGTGCTAATTAGTGGCATAATATAGGCTTTATTAAATATTATTTTGATAATGGCTATTGCCATGTACTACAACTTTTTTTCAATCACTCTTGAAATCTATCGTTTAGACCGGTCAAGGTAATATAGCTTGAGAGATAATTTGTTTCCTACAGATACGTATAAGAAAATGTTATTGTATTTATAGATGTTGCTATTTGCAGCTCTTAACAAAAAAATTTGAAAGTCTAGTCATTCTTATAAAGCACCTATAAACTCATTGTATTGAATATCCTTCAAGGTTTATAAGGGTTGTAAGAACGTTTTAGAAACGTTTTTAATACCATCTTTTACCATTACAGCTTTTGAAAACCATCAATTTGTTAGTTGGGTAGGCTGCTCTAGTCTATGGTGAAGACGAGGAGAGAGAGGGAGACGACAGGGGAGGGGTTTAGTGGGTAAGGGTCTGGGTTCCATTCCTAGATGAGTCCCCCCTCCCCCGTCGCACGACATCTAATGGAAGGCGTTAGCTCATGAGGTTTCTCTTTTCACCAGAAAAACAAGGTTAGGTTACGAGATAGGCAGACAGATAAGATTTAGATCTGGAAATCACCGATTGAAGGGAGCTCGTATTGAACGAAAGACAATGTAAAACAACAATACAATTCGTTGCTGGTTTTTAATATGTGTTTTATACTGTTTATTTTTGTTACTCCGCAGTTTTGATCAAGATATAAAGTGGAAAGCTACTAACTTTAGGTGTAACGATTAGTGATGTGGACAAATGAATTTCTCTTGATACACTAATTAAGGCTCTATAACACTTTCAATTAAAGTTTTAGAGAGTGTGTCTGTGTATACAGCTCCTTTTAAGAGGACTTTAATGTTCATCCTCTCTAAAATTTTTCGATTGCGAATTAATAAAAATTTAAAGTGCTCACACTTTTCCAGCGCCAATGTAAATGATTGTCGACGATTTTTTCGGTATAGCATTTGGCCTTTCTTTACAGAACAACTCAGTTTACTTCAGATTTGTTTTGGAAGCGATCAAAAGAGAAAGAAAAGCTCAATTAGAATAAAAAGATTTACAAATTAAAGAAATAATAATTACGTCATTCCATACTCTGGTTCAATTTTGCTTGAAGATTTTCCTAAGGTAATAGGTAATAGGGATTATGATTCTTTTTACTATTTTTAATTTTTATTTTAATTCTTCCCTGATGATTATTAACTTCAGACTAGAATTAATAGGTAAAGTTATAAAATAAAATTATAAAGATCCTTGGTGATTTGTTAAGTAAATATGTAGGGGTTGGTTAGGGTGAGTGGTATGAGCATAAATGCTACCCACCGCATCCTTATAAAGATTCACACATTCACATCAGTCGCATCTATTGAGGATCCAATATACCATTTGAAAGGATTTAGTCAAACTGCGAACGTCGCTTTTACACACTGCACACAAATCCTAAATACGCGAATTTATTGACAGAATGAATAAATCGAGTACGCCGCCGCTTCTTCAGTAAACATTGCATTTTACTTCATACTTGTATTATTTCTTCAGAGATATTTTCTTTTACAAAGACGTAAATGATAAAGATTTCTTTTAACAAAATTTAAATTATTATTATCCATTATTAGCGTTTTTAATGAGGTGTTGTAATAATTTGATCTTTTGAAAAGAATCGTCTATCTTAAGTTTTAATGAATAAGATAACAATTATAACAGGCTGGTACGTGCATTGTGTCATTAAAAAAGGGGCGAGTTCGAGGACAAAAAGAAGCAAAGAGTCCAAATCCGCTTTCAAGGAACATAAAAGTCACAATTCCAAATGGGATTTGTAAAGTTTACGATATTATTCTTGCGCCATTCTCACTTATAGAATGCTTTATCAAGATTTTGCCAAGTTTGTGCTTTCAAAAGAAACCATTCAAGTGGTATTGGAAAAAATTGAGGCGACCTCAGAAAAGAAATATGGTTATATTTTTCATATAAATTTGATATTTTCTACAAATATGTACATTCGATTTTATTTTCAAATTTTTATTTCAAATTAATGGTAAACTATTTAAATCAATTTTAATAAAAAATAATTAACCTGATTGGTTCAAAGGAAGAATAATTAATAGAGATATTACCCAACTTGTTAATAATTGATAGAATTCACGTGTTTCTGTGGTTTCGAACGAAGCCTTGTTAACAATCAAAACAGTTAGTAAAACGAGCTTTATTATTACACTAACATCATCATCTGCACAAAGAACTTACTACAAAGTAAGATGTGTAATGTGTGGGAATATCAAAAGATATACAGAAGCATAGAACTCAAAGAAATTGACCAAAAGGCTTCTTTTAAATTAAGTAGTACGATATATTACATGACCAGTTACGACACTTTATATGAAAGTTAAAACAAATTGAACGCTTAAAACCTTAAGGTGTCTTGGATAAAATATATCCCAGACCTTCAAGATCGAACGAAGTTATATCAATTTACGTTTCTTACGGTTATGCTCTGTTTAAAAATTTATGTTAGGATAATCTTTACATCATTTACATGTCAAGGTGTGCTAACAAAGCTGTACGGATTACTTTACTCAAACACTCAGCAGTAGAAACAAAGACTTTAACTTTCTAGATCTTCAAGAAAGAGCAAGCAAAAGCGACTTACGGCTTATCGACATTAAGATGCTTACTCTGGGCCAACAAGGCCCGGTATCCATAGCCAAGGCCTTAAAAGCTCGATAGGGTTATCAATTTACTTTTTCATCACTTTAAAAAGATTATTCTGTGCTTTAAGAAAATTTTAGGGCGACTAATATAGTAAGTGTCAAAGCTTTAAAGTTTCTAGACCTTATAGGTGGAAGAGCAAACAAAACGAGTCACAACTTATCGACTTTAGGATGCATAGTAGGATGACCCTTATTTTGGGTGTTGTCGAATTTTAACTGCCCACCCCCTAAAAAGTTTCGAAATGGATAGAGATATAATAGCAATAACGTTTTATTTGGACCTCGAAGAAATGTGTAAACTGTGCACTTGGGTTTTTTTTCAAAAAATTCAAAGTCAGAAACTTAAAAGTTTTCCATGTTATTGAAATGGGAAAAATAGATGGCTCATGCGAAACTTCTAAACCTAAACGTTAAAATTTCGAGCTGAAAATTTTACACGATTTTTTTCTATCTATTTCGAAACTTTTTAAGGGGGGGGGGCGGTTAAAATTCGACAACATCCAAAATATGAGCCACCCTAATAGTGGAGAGTTCCACATCTTAAGCTTGGGAGTTGGAAGATAATGAGTACTATCGTAGAGCGATTGATCAATGATTGGTGAATAACTGAGCCAGGCGCGAACTGACAAGATGTGCTGAATGCTACAGCGTCCCGGAAGTTACGACAAATCCGAGCTTTCTCTCTAAATTAATAAATAAAAAATTCTGGCATTTTCAGATTTATACAGGGTGAACTTTTTCAAAAATGCCAGGGGCGTAAGACTACTAATTTAAAATTTTACATTGATCCCCTAAGAATATCTACGCCCCTGAAAAGATATAGTCCGTCCGGGCCTGACTGAGACTGTCAAGCTAAAGAGTAATGGGTCATAAGTCATTATTCATAAGTTATGACTTGTTATCGACTGGCACTTTAACTGCAATAGCTAAAACGTCGTCTTATAAATGCATAGATTACAACGTTCTTTATTTTTTATAAACAACGAGTTTCACCTTCAAATAGAAGACAGTGAAGAGCTGAGAGTTTGTCCTATAGTTTCTAACAGGTGGGTACGTCTTCAAAAATTAGCCAAGCTACCAAACAGAAGCTATATCTTTGTAGTGGAAATTTGGATACACAAAGGTGGCTTTGTTAAGGAATGAGCTCGTACCTTCTGCTTAGTCATTTATCCGTAATTAATTTCTTCCAAATGATTGACAGTTTTCTCGCTAATTTTTAGATAACGGCGTAGGTTGGTGTTCTCTGAGCTGTGGTTTTAATAAAAACACATTTTTTATTTTCACAACTTCACCACACTAGAAACCTGTCCATAAAAGAACCCACATGCCTGTCATTGCACACCGAAGTGGTGGGATCGTCATTTAGTTTAGCGACCATACTTTTTTCCGTTTCAGTTGTGAACTTTATTGGTTTCAGCTACAAAATCCCCTTATAAACAGAGTTCTATCCTCTCTATAGGTTTTTTGTTCCTGTAGTTGACTTTGAAGTTTCAAAACCAAAACGTAAAAAGTATACTATACCTGACCAATTTAAGTCTTTCGTACAATGACGCGGTGGGTTCTTCTCTATTCAACAGGCCTCTACTCTACAGAGGTGGAGTCGATAATATTAGTTTTGTATCATTTGAACATTGTTTTTAAATTTTTAAGTTTTTTTCTTTGTTTATTTAACACAAAACAATTATTTTAATTAGGAAAAATGACATCTCACGTGTAATTTAAAAGTAAAATTTAACAAAACAATGCTTCTTAATTGTATAGAAGAAGTAATTTTCTTAAAAATTTCCATCTTAATACGTATTATAAAGACCATTCAAATTAGGGTGTTTGTACTGGCATTTATACTTTGCATTGTTTAAAAATCTTACATTTTAAAATATAATTTACATCAAAATTCAAAACAATGTAGTAAATAAAGACTTATTGGACGCTAAAAAACGCACTAAAAATTATTGTTAAGGACGAAACGACAACCAAACTCGGAAAGTGCCTACTACTATAGAAAATAATTAAAATTAACGATTTTAAAAATTAACAATAGAAATAACTTCAAATTTATGATAAATAATCACAAATCAAAATTCCACTCGTGTTAGTTCAATTGAATGGTTCTAAATTGGCGAAAGTCGGGGTTGCACTGTTTGTCACAGCCTATCGTATTGTGTGAGATACAAAAATAAATTGACATCGAAAAACCGTCAATTGTCTCACCAATCAGTCACTATTGTATGTTGAATGTCTATTTAATCGCAAAGGCCGGTAAAGGGTGGTTCGAGTGTAATATGTGTACACGTATATCTATCCGCGTACGTATATGCATTCGATAAGGGTGAAACCCTTCAAATATCCCTTTTTAAATCTTATTCAATGTATTAATGAAAAAGTTTTCTTTTTCAATTTTAATAAACTATGACAAGAGGCTCTTTTCAAATTGATTTTTATTCTCTTACTTTTTTTCTTAAGAAACGATTACAGGGACGGATCTAAAAGTTATTCAAACGTGCTGTGGAGTTGTGGAGGCTACAACAAGGACATGTTTGACACCGTCCCGTGTATTTAATACCTACAGTTTAATAATAGGAGGCTATCATTTTCGTCCTGAAGCTTTCTACTGTAATAGTTATCCATCCATTTATGTTCTTCTTTAGACTCTGTACATCCATCTTTGAATAATATATGCTTCTGCAAATTTCTTCTTCTGTTCCTCTCTTTCGGTTGTCGTTCTCGCTCAATCAAGCCTGCTGTTAGCTTTAAACCACCTGTCCATCGCATTGGTGGACTTCGTGGTGGTCTTCTAAATGTAAAATGTCTCAAACCCTAAAAAAATCTTTTTCTAAATTCTCCTTGCTCTACTCTGGCTGGCAGTAGCGTAAATAAGCAGGGCCCACGTTGCCGGATAACCCCAAAAACATTGTTTAGTATGAAATTTCGTTATAAAATCGAATTATGATTAACACTTAGAGTACCAGCCGGGTCCATCGGACCCGAATCGCACTTTCCATTCAGTATTTCTCATTCAAATTTGAAAATTATGAGTTGTTATTTTGTGACTTTTTCTAACTTCCTATTTTGAGTAAACATGTATTTCTAATTTTTTTCATTTAATCAACTTCCTTCCCTATGTAATAAAAAAAGCAGCGCCGTGTACCAGCCGGGTCCGACGGACCCGTACATATAAATGCGTTGTATTTTATGGAATTTCCGTTATTTTTTTGAGTATTTTGGATGAATCCGTATATTTCGGGGCTGCTTAATCGATCTGTAACCATAATGAATTCATTTGAGCATCCTTTGGGTGCAAAACCCTTATTTTCCTCCTGGGCATTGTAAAAATCTTCTTCTAAAAGGGGTCCAGTAAAATGATACTGCCCCTTTGGTTAATGAAATGAAACTTGGTAGATAGTTTACTGGAACCATATTCTGTACGATGAGATAAAAAAATATTAATAAACAATGCCTTACTGGCATGATTTCAAAATTTTTGAAAAATTGATTTTAACAGCATTATAGAGGCAAAAATGGCGATTTTAAGCCCATGGAGTTGCTCAGATGGATTCCAAATGGTCACAGATCGATTCGACACCCTTAAAATGTAGGGTAACAATACTTTTCACGATAAGATGCCGCCAATATCAGATCTTTTTACAAGAAAGTACGGTAAATATCAGATTTTGAAAAAAGGGGGTGTGCAGCGCCCCCTTGAATATTTATTTGGTCTTATTGAACAAAATTACTCTACATGGTTCCAGTAAACTATTATGTATCGAGTTTCATTCCATTTATTAACAAAAAGTGCAACGTAGCTGAGGTATTCGCCATGTATAGCCCTCAGAGCCCTCATTAAAGGGGGTGTACAGCAGCCCCCATCGAATATTTTTTAATTCTCATTGGAAAAAATTAACCTATATGGTTCCAGTAAATTATGTGCCGAGTTTTATTCCATTAACCAAAAGTGCAGTATCATTTTACGTGTAAACCGCATTAATAGTAGAAATAAATACTCATAGTGATAGTGAAATAAGCGAAATTCAGGAGGGGCGATATTGAATTATCAATTTTTTTTTATCAACATATAAACAAAATAAATGCATAAAAACGAAAATTAAAAAAAAACTTCAAAAAAATGAAAATAGACCTATTATTAATGTGTTCAATGTACACTCGGGTCCGTTGGACCCGGCTGGTACTTCTCGCATAGTTTTTTTCTTGGTACTCTAAGTGTTAAATAAAATGATTTTTAACGGTAATGGGTATGAGCCCCACTCTGGATTTTGCGGGAGGGCCCTTAAACTTTTAGTGACGCCACAGCTGGCTGCTTCCTGTGTGTATGTGTAATTCCTTCGTTGAAGTCGCAACAGCAAAAATGAATTCCTGTTAATAGTTTTCTGTTCTCTGAGTTCTCTGATTCGATTCTGCATCTAGGGTTCCGATCTATAATAGTGGTAGCCACGTTTTATTCGCTTTTAACTAAACTTGTGTTTGATGTGAAGTGTTTTTAACAAACCCTTCTTTGTAAAACTATAATGCCCAATAGTATCAATACAAAAACATTTAATATTTTATTTCGGTATAAAAATAAAACGAATTGCTGGAGGTTATTTATTATTAACACCACAATGTTGACGTTAGACATACGTCTATGCATTTTATTGGGATTTTTCTAATGTTTGTTGTATTCTTCCTTTTTAATAACGTCACTGTTATGTTTAGTCAAAATATTGCTCGAGGCAGTTTACCATTGTCCCTTTTATATGGCTTTTCTAGTTTATTGCACAAATCTCATTCTTTGTAAAATACACATACATTGTTGGGTTATTTATATCAAAGAAAATTTGGAAAATACAAAAAAAAATATTTATTTTTATAAAATATAAATGATGTTAATTGCTCGTATAAGAGGAATTATAGTAATTGAAGGGGTAGACTTATCACGTTTTTGTTTAATGTTTAACAACCCTAATTTGCTTGTATATTAGCTTGTATATTTTTTAAAAAATGCGCTGAAAAAATTGTTCTGCCAGTACTACACTTAGGACGTAGCAGTTCAGAGGACAAATTTTATCACAAGCTCTCTAAAGGCCCGTCCACACACACAGACCTTGAAGGCAAAGCCTAGGCCCTAATTCTCGACCCTTCATGATAAAGCATGAATATTCGTTTATAGCGTCAATAACAATGAAAGCACAATGTGTTTCTACGTGTTTCCATCGCTTTTGACGCCATATATGAATGTTTGCTTTATCACGAAGGATCGAGAATTAGAGCCCTATGTGTGGCGCGGCCTTAAAAAGTTGTTAAATTTACAAAGCTTTCACTTGAATGCACGCGGCCTGCACAAACCAAATCGGAGCTCCTGGACAGCATTCAGCCCGCCTGCACAGGCCAAACCTTGTAGCCAAAGCCTGTGAGTGTGGCACAGCCTTAAAAAAGTGGTTAAATTTACAAAGCCTTCACTCGAATTCCGCCTGTGCAGGCGGCCTGTACAGGCCAAACCGGAGCTCCTGGACAGCATTCAGCCCGCCTGCACAGGACAAACCGGAGCGTCTGGATTTAGGCCGCCTGCACAGGTCAAACCTTGAAGCCAAGGCCTATGTGTGTGACGCAGCCTTAAAAGGTGGTTAAATTTACAAAGCTTTCGTATGAATTCTAAAAGCTCATGTCCTATTACTAGCATCGTACTTAGTTGAGATTATGAACTGTTTAGATGGTATATCGTGGCAGCGACTTCTAGCTACCGCTGGTAGTAACATTTTAGCTTGCGCCGATCCTGACAGGAAAGAGTTAGCTATTACGCTTTTTTTTTTTCTAAATGTACAAAACATTGGTCGATTCTTTGAGATCTGGATGTCTCAAATGAACTTCGTCAAAAATAGAAAAAGGTCTGTTAATTACTCCGGTTTGGAGTATTAATTTATTCTGGACCGTAGCCAGACTGTGTTATCAGGGCAGGCTCACAAACTCAAAAGGGAGACTGAAAGCTAAAATTAGGGTTTTCTCTCTTTTGGGTTTGTATAAATCTGTGGACCACAGTAATTTCTTCTGAGTATGGAAGTTTTTTGCCCAAAGTTTTCAAAAATTTGACTTTCTCAAAATCAGTTTTTTCTTCTTCGACGCCAATTAAGAACTTATCATTTCATTTCTATTGCAAAATCCATAGAAAGTTCTAGCTAGAACAGGCTTAAAATTTTCGTATCCCTGGCTACGGTCCTAAATTTATTACTCCCAATCGACCATTGTAGAGACTGGGAGGCTCTGCTTCGGCTGAAGCGTGATCATCTCTCTTGAAAAAGCTCGAGATATTCTAAAAATTTTATTAAGTAAAGTACGTACATATTTTTATTTATTTTAATTACTTTATATTTAATACAAGCTGCACCCTATTAATATTATAACTGTTTAAATAATAAAAAAGTAATTCGTTATTAATTAACAGCCAATTGTAATCAATTAAACACTGTATAATTTTTAATTTTCAAAATGTTTATTTCATTTTTAAATATTTTCCTTTCCATATTTTCTCTATGAGCTAAAATGTGAACTAGGTGAATCGATACGTTACAGAGTTCTGAAGTCGTACTAAATTGAAGTAGATCAATAATTCTTCGACTAGTGAATAATAGGGAGCGCGTTGAGTCATTTTTATTGAATTTTAGAACAGGACCGTATATCATTCTTTTTTAAACTAAAACAGACTGTTTAAAAAAATATTTTTTTTCAAATATTTTAACATTTTTTAAATATTTAAGTTACAAGCTTTCCCACGCTTATATAGCGTATCTAACGAATCTAAAAATATTTCTCTCTTCAAATGGCTTCATTTTGCAATATTAGAAATTTTTTAGTTGTTAGAAAGAGTAATTTTTCTATATATTTATAGCCCAGTAATCTTGCTATCTATCAGAGTCGACACTAATAATTAATTAAGAAACACGAGATACTAGCAATGGGTTCTCTCCGAAAGGTCATCCACTCTCGGCGGTCAATGTATAAAAATTGAGCTGTCAACTACGGTAGTCATGGGCAGTCTGTGTACAAACTCAGAACACTGGTTGACCCTCTCATTAGTTAATTGGAATATTTTTTGTTATTAATTCTGCAACCCTCTAGGGTCTATTCAATACTCTATAGAAGAGTAAAGTTTCGGAAAAAAATTATCACTGAATTCACATTCAATCTTTTATACGTCAGCCACCAACAAATGAACTTAAAACATAAGTCGATCGCTTTTCTACTATACTCGAAAAACCTTAAACAGTAGAAAACTCCTAAAGAGAGACACAACAAGTTAATGCTTGGCGACCAGTCTTGAAAAACTGGACTATAACTAAACAAAGCCCAAAAATACCTTCTTATTGAACACTGGAATTTTCGACAACAGCTACACAATATCAGACCATATACAGAAGAAGCTATGTGATGAAGAGCAGGAAGCAGCCTCTCGGGTAATCTCTGAATGTGTATTTCCAGTTCATAGAAGATACCAACATTACCAACTGCAAACCGATCTAAGTAAGCCCCTATAGTTAGACAAGGAAACGGATACACAAGGACAAGACGATACAAAGACGGAATAAGAAATTTCACAATGAACCATAGAGGTCGAAGTACATGGACTATCTAATACCCCCTCATGGAAACCAAAACTTGTTTTGATTAACTCAAAGTACCATTTCTTAGTTTCTATTTACAAATGCACAGACACACAGGCGCACAGGTGGACTAATTTGTATATTTTTGGACCCAAGGCGTCTGATAACGTATAAATTCTTCTCGACTTCGAGTTGATCACAATATTTTCCATCTGTAAGAAAAAAATTAAAACTCGAAGAAAAATTTCACTGATGCAAGAGGAAAAGGGTTTAAGGTGTCCATCAGGGTAAGTTTACGGATGTCTATCGCAGTTAGTGATTATGATTAGTATTCTTTACACTTATGAATGCTCAAATAATCCTCCCAACTTACCTCAAATTTAAAAATACTTAATTTTCAGGCGTCTGTTGAAGTACTTCAATTATGGCTCCTGAAAGCTATTGAACATCAGAAAAAAATATCATTTCTGGAGATTACACAAAAGCCCAATCGTTCACTCACAATCAATGAAAGTTATTCTTGGGATATTCTGGATATAAAGAGAAAAGTTGGAAAGTTTTTCAGCACTACAGCTGAAGTTACGTGAAAGCATATAATTATTAATAAATTATATTAACTGTTAGATCTTGGAGCTAGAATAGATGATGTGATAACTGATAAGTGCAATTTTGTTCAACTATTAAATGCAAAATTTCCCTAAGCTTTATCGTGCAGTTTATTCTTTCGTTTGTGAATTTTCACAGACACTAAAGCCCTCATTAGTACAAAAGAGTGTGGAGTGGTTTTGAAGAAGGAGTAAACTACATTTGGTTGTTTTGATTTAAACCTTGAATTATAAAGAAATGGATGATAATTTAATTAATTCTGAGCGTGGATGAATTGAAAAGTATATAAAAAAACGGAATAACTCGACACCCAATTAAAATTTTACCTCACGAGTTACGACACGAACGAAATACAATCGCATCAAGTACAAAGCACACAATTAAAACAAAAAGCAATATGAACAAAAAGCAGTGCTTGCCAGGATCCCTAGTTAATCATTAAAATGGCGTCTACTGTTTTCCCATGTGTTTTTATTGTGTTGTAAATTAAAACAGCGAACACAATGGGCTTCCGTGCGGGGTCGCGTCTCGCGAACGTGTGCAAGCCAGCGATTGCTGGCTGAATACGACGAACCAATACCCATGAGAGGATACTTTTGAAAGCTTTATTTACAGTTTAGCATTAACTTTAGTGATTCATTCGTTTGTAAATGTGTTATTCTTCTTTATTTACATATATTTTCAATTTCATAATATATTGTTCGATAGTTCATTTTGCGATATTAATATTGAAACCAACACACACTCAGTAAAATTGATGTCACTGTTTTTTTTACAATAAGCCTACTAGATTTATTTATTCATTCTCAGTTCATCTCTAAATAATCTCGGAATATAATTCATAGTTAGTGTTCTGAATTTTCCTGAAATTCATTAAGAAGGGACTTACGATATTACTAATATGGGCTTCAGAAGAAAAATGTCTCAGCAACAATAGTGGCTCATATTTGAGGTAGGGTATCGAGGTATTCCTAAAATTATAAACCGATTGGTTTATTTCCTACTATTATTAACGAACTATTAAATTATTAATGTGGAATAAAATATATATTTAATAAATCAACAACAATAGTATAATCAATTACTGAATAAACGGTGCTTTGTATTTATTAATTAAACTAAAATTATTTTACCCTGGAAGTATGCACACATAATTGGTTGATAAATTCCATCAATTTTATCCAGCATAAACATGTGCATTTTCAAATAGAAACCATCAAATGGAAATAAGTACAATGTATTTTGATTTAACGTATAGCTTTCTAAGTGATAAACTCCCTGAAAAAAATTATTATAAAGTACATCTTTAAATATACACGGTGGTCATTTTTACATTGTATAGCAGAATGAAAGTTTCATAAATCTGCAAGGACGCAAGTGTTAGTCAAATTTGATCATTGGGGTAATGTGGGACAGCTCATGTTGTCCCTGAAATATCCTGAAAAATCTACTTTCAGATATTCATATTCTGACGCATAGATGCAGATGTAGGATAAGAGACATATATATATTGTATAATTGGCGAACAGGTGACCAGACAGACGAGCAAATAGATATACCTAGGCCCAGAAAGACAAATAAATACTGATACTGATAGACATGTAGATAGACGAACAGATGGATGCACTCATGAGCGAGCAGTTGAACAGTCAACTAGATAGTCAGAGAGACAAGAAACTTTATTTGCTTATGAGGTTTTCTCTACTCTCGTTTCTTTTGCTTGTAGGCCTTATCTGCTTCCCGAATTTAAATAGAAAAAATAGTAATTTAAGTATAAAAAACGGTAAGGGCAGTTTACTGGTCAAAGACAAAATGTTTGGGGACTAAGCGAAGCGCAGTCCCCAATTTTGTCTGAGACCAGTAAACCCTTAACGTTTGTGATGCTTACAACGTTTTTTGCACGATAGAAACTTTTCCTTAATCATAAAAATGAAAATGTCAAAAATTATGTTTTAATTTTTGTGCAACATAATTTTTTAGATGGCTTTATAAAAATATTTGAAGGTGTTACCATAGTGTTATTTACTAACAAATTGTCTCCGCTTTTTGAAGTAAAAAATTCTAATATTTTGCTGCATAAAAACGAAAAAAAATGAGTGATTTAAAAAGTGTGGACAGTGAAATAGAAGAAGCTTGGAATATTGGTTGCTCCTCTATTGTTCCTGAAAAGTCGAGAATTCGTTATGAGAATGTATACAAAATCTTTAAAAGCTGGTGTGAGGATAAAAATCTACAAATTAACGAAAAAATTTTGCTGGCTTATTTTGTACGACGAAATGAAAAGTTGAAGTCACCTGGAAGTCTTTGGGCTGAATATTCGATGCTCAAAAGTACAATTTTTCTAAATGATGGAATTGATATATCCAAGTTCACAACCTTGATAGCATTCCTTAAAAGGAAAAATGTTGGACACAAGCCAAAAAAATCGGACATTTTCACTAAGGAAGGTATGACGAACTTTTTGAAAGAAGCTCCGGATGATGAATTTTTAACTCTTAAGGTATTTTTACATTTATCTATATTATTGTGATTTATAAGATAAGAATTTTTGTTTTCATTTTTAGGTGGGAATGATATTAGGTATATCAGGCGCGTGTAGGAGAGAAGAATTGTATAATATGTGCGTGCAAGACATAGAAGATCGAGAATCATTTTTGATCGTGAAAATTCCCAACACGAAGACCAACATCCAGCGAACATTTACGGTAATTGACAAAGATAATGATATTAACTACCTGGAAATATGTAGAAAATACTTCAGGCTACGCCCACAAAATGCAAAGAGTCAGCACTTATTTTTGAAATATCATAAGGGGAAGTGTAGCAATCAAGTAATAGGCAAAGGGATTATTGGAAGTTGGCCGTCAAAAATCGCAAATTTTCTAAAATTACAACACTCCAATACTTACACCGGTCATTCCTTTAGGCGCACTTCGGCGACCTTTTTAGCGAATAAAGGAGTAGACGTTTTAGGACTGAAGAGGCATGGTGGGTGGAGATCGTCCACCGTAGCAGAGAGTTACGTTGAAGATTCGCTTGAAAACAAAATTGACTTTGCTAAAAAAATTTTAAATACAGAACAAGGTAGCGCCGAGGTGAGACAAACGTTGAATTCAGTAGCAGTTTCTCTAAATCCAAGTGCCGCACAAAGTAGCGTTATTACTTTTAGTAGTTGTAGTAATTGTACGTTCAATTTCAATGTGAAATAGTAGCCGGGACTAGTCTGTTATGTTATCCCATAACAGAAAAATCAGGATTATCGTATTCAGGCCCATCTTTTGGGAATTAGTTATTTGAGAGCCAGTGCTTTGAGCAGCCAATCAGATTTTCGTGTTCGCTAGCACTCAAATAACTTACTCCCAAAAGATGGGCCTGAATATGATCACCCTGATTTTTCTGTTTTTGGTTCGAAGTCTTATTTATTATTATTTAATGTTTTTTGAATTATATCGTTTTTAAATGACTATTTTTTATTTTTTTTACTTACCGTTCTAGAACGGTAAGTAAATTACTTACTGTTTTGTTTATATGAGTTACCAGTAAAACATACTTACCGATCTGCCAACAAACGCGGTAACTAAGTGATATCGTTCTATCGTGCAAAAATGTTATTTTTGTCAATATTGATTATTCATTTCCATGGCCGCGATTAAAAACCGATTATTACTCAGTGATGTTATGAACTTCATGCAACAATAATTTTTATTTATTTCCATCGTTAAAAATCAATTAGGTAGTTACATCAATTTCAAATCATGAGAGTTTTAATTTCATGGTGAAATTCTTACCTTTTTTATAGGACATCGTAGTTTAGGTGTTACATTATTGAACAATACATTATATGGTGGTGCATTTGCATTTATCATAATGCACATATTGGAAATATTTATTTCTGGGTACGGTTCGCAAGTATCCAAGGCTTCTTCCGATTGACAACGCTCAACCATTACCTTAAACTAAGTTTAAAATTAAATTAATCTACTACAGAAATGAAAATGACATTTTGAGCAGTTTGGCAACAATTCGTAAGGGTGTGCCATCTCAAGTGTCTGCTAGGTTGGTTAGAGCTACCAACAGACACTACAGAACTAGAATTAATGTTACCTATTTTACCGATCTGAATAACGTTCGAAACTTTGACAGGAAATAAAAGTGACCAAAACCTTTGGAATGTAGAAGAGGTAAATGTAATATTACGAAGAGGTAGTTGTGAAGAAATTATCGAAGCGTGTGGTGAAGCAAAGATTACCCCCATGGCAATTATGATGTGTGCAAAGATATGTTGGTTGAGGCTTTTCATTCGGATGTCCGAAGCAAATGTAGCTAAGCTTTTAAAACAGATTACGAACAGGATGTTCAAGAAAAAATTAGAGAAAATCAGTGCAATGGGAGCCTCTGAGTAAAAGATTGAAAGCATTTGGGAGTGGATTGAATGAAATGAGATCAACAAGAGTCCTAACATGACCTGCAGCTTAACTTAATAAACACAGAATGATTTAAGGGGTATTAAACTTACTTTGATATGAGAAGAAATATCTTTTGTAACCACGAAATCCATTGATGGTGAAGCAGCTGTTTTCTTACGATTTAAAACAATATTTCGAGCAAAAACAGTCAAGTTCTTGTAGCCAGGACATTTTCCTGACACGTGATCTATTTGAAAAGTTTTCTTATCGAACTGTGTACGAAGTAAAAATTAATTTAAAAAAAATTGCTCTCAGTAGGAATTACCAGTGGTGTAGATGGTAAAATCCAACTACAAAAGTTGAACATGAATATTAATTTCTGAAGTTGCATAATTTCAACTAAAAATTCACTTAGTGTATCTTCCAACCTGAGCATTCATCTGAGAATGAAATTTTGTTTTTTTGATATTATGTATATATTATAGACAACTAACGTTTCAGGTACTATCATTACATTTTTGTGAAGCAAACAATAGCTTTCGAGTTTTGCCAGACTGATGCTATCGGTATGAAGATTCTATACTATTAAATCTATGATGTGCTACGAAAACTACATTTAGGAACAACTTTCATGATTGTTGATGACAATTCATTTTTCTTATTATTTAAAAGAAAAGTACCGCTGAAAAAAGAAGAGAAGACTGGTCCAGGCATACCTTTGATATATTGGTATTGGTGTTTAAGTCCCGTACAGTATTACTAATATAGGGTTCAGAAGGAAAATGTCTCAGCAACAGTAGTTGGCCATGGTTGAGATGGTGAAGGGTAGGTATTCTTAAAATTCTAAACCGATTGGTTTATTTTCTACTATTATTAACGAAGTATTAATTTGTTAATGTGGAATAAAATATATTTTTAATAAATCAACAACAATAGTATAATAATTAATGAATAAACGGTGCTTTGTATTTATTAATTAAACTAGAATTATTTTAGCCTGGAAGTATGCACACATAATTGGTTGATAAAGTCCATCAATTTTTTCCAGTATAAACAAATGCAATTTCAAATAGAAACCATCAAATGGAAATAGGTTCAGCATATTTTGATTTAACTCATGACTCTTTAAGTGATAGACTCCCTGAAAAAATTGTTTTAAAGCACATCTTGAAATGTTTAAATATACACGGTCACTTTTACAATGTACAGCAGAATGGGAGTTTTCTAAATCTGAAAGGACGCAACTGTTAGTCAAATGATAAAAAAACGTTGCACATTGGGGTAATGTGGGAGATTTCAGTTGTTGATGAAATATGCTAAAAACTCTACAATCAGATATTCCGAATATCATATTCGGACGCTTAGATGTAGACAGGTAGGAAAAGATACATACGGTTATATACAAATAGACGAGCAAATAGTAAGTAAATATGCGTAGGCCCAGAGAGACAGATAGAGAAAGAAATGGGGGTAGAAATACGATTAGAAATTAAACTTTTGCTGATAGAAATGTTTTGATTGAATAATGTTTAGGACAATGTTAGGAATAATGTGTGTTAAGTTTCGGACTTAACCCTCGCGACGTCTGTCCGAAAAGTGCATTTTGAAGTACTTTGACCCGGTTTCTCTCGCTATTTATTTAATTTCTCAACTTCTAAACATCGGATCGTAATAAAAATATTATGAGATTATGGAAAATCGACGGACGATGAATTCTAGACCAATAAAACGTATAGTCGTATAGTTTGGTTCAGTAGATTCGGCGATAAAACTTCATGAGCACCAAAGGCGGATCAAAAATTGTGTTATTCAGTGCATAGCTAAGAAGTAATATAAAACTCATTTGTTGATGTTAAAAATACTACTTAATGAGTAGAATCGTCTTGCCACAGTTGAAATCGTCAAGTTCAACCACACAGCCAAAAATTTCTGTAGTTACAGTTACAAAGCTTGCAAGATTAATTTTGTTTATTGGCTACTTCTTTTTATTCTGGCGTTGAATTAAAAGATGCATAACATTATGTAGATATCATACATCAACAAAAAATTGTTTGCCTTTCAATTGAGACAAAAACGATCTAAAAACATTTAGCCGTTTAACCACTGCAGTTGTAAATACAAAAATATTTATATTTGGCATCCAACTTGCTGAATCGGGATGTTTGTTTTTTTGAAACCAAAGGTTTTGATAAGATCTATCAAGCAAATATTGAAAAGTTCTTAGACGACTTCGAAAAGTGTGTTTCGAAAAAAGAGTCAAAAGTAAAAAACTTTAGCGAAAATTAAAAAAAACTGTTTTTATAAATCTAAAGATTTTTATTCATTACGATCGCATTAAACGACTTACAAATTTTGATTTCCTGAGTACTTTTTGGCTGTTTAGTTGCACTTGAGAATATCAACTTTGGCAAGCGATTCAACTCATTACATAGTATCTTTTACATCAACAATAAGGTTTTTATTATTACTTCTTTGCAATGCACTGAATAAAACAATTTTTGGTCCACATTTAGTGCCTAAGAAGTTTTATCACCTAATGTACTGAACCAAACTATACGTTTTTCGTCTAGAATTAATCGTCTGTCGATTTTCCATAATCCCATAATTTTTTTTACGATAAGCTATTTAGAAGTTGAGAAATTAAATAAAACGTGAGAGAAAACAGGTTAATGTACTTTAAAATGCACTTTTCAGACGGACGCCGCCCGAGTTCGAAGTCCAAAACTTACCACATTATTCCTAACATTGTCCTAAACATTATTCAATGATAACATTTCTATTAGCAAAAATTTAGTTCCAAACTATTATTTCTCGTAATTCGACTCCACGTCCCGAATTTATGCAGAAAAAAATTGGACCGAATGAAAACCGATTATTACTCAGTGATGTTATGAACTTTATCTAATTTCATACTGTAATATCTCTATACCTAAATGATAAATCGTTTAGTAATGAACTACCTATATTATCGCACTAGTGCGGTAATGAGTTTTTGACGTAAAATCACACAAAAACCACCTGTTGATTAAGCAAATATCAAATTATTTTATTAAACAATTCTACAGTTACGTATTAAATAATTATGTATTATAAATATTAATAATGCATTTTTTGCAATTACTTATTTGCAGTCCAGACGTAGACGTCGAGGCAACACAACATCATACATTTGAATTTTGAACGCCCATAAGGTTACTTATGGGACCATTTCCGCCCATAAGCTTTTCAGCAATATTTTTTTTATTTTCCACCGAAGTTTCTACGTATCCTTGAGCAACTGTAGAGGATTTCCATCCTCCATGCTGCTTTAAAATTTCAATGTCAGCTCCTCCGTCAGCCAGCAAAGAAACTGACGATCTTCTAAAACAGTAACCGGTGTACTGAGCAGAATCGGGCAATTCAAATCTTCTAGCAATTATTTTCGGGATATTTCCGAAAGTATTAATTCCTACTGGTTGTGATGTACATTTACCATCTTTGTAAAATACAAAGAATCGATCGTGCGTTGTATTTGGAGGACGGAGTTGAAAATAATGACGAAAGATATGCAAACAATTGACTCCCGTAATACGTCTTTCTACAATAACAAATTCCCGTGTAATCTTCGTTTTTGTACACGGAATAACTATTTTTATAAAAGAATCTTTATCTTCTATGTCGCAGAGCTTTAATTTGGCCAGTTCTTCTCGGCGGCAGCAACCAAAAACGCCAACAATCAAAGCCACTTTCATCATCAAGTACTGGCAATCATCTGCATCACTTAAAAATTTACTTACATCTTCTTTTGAAAAAGTTTTCGATTTTTTTGGTTTGTATCCTTCGGAAATTCTTTTAAGAAAAACTATTAACTGATTAAATTTGCTAATATCCATATTCTCTTTTATTGAAATGGTTGTTCTTAACATTGAATAATCTGTCCATAATGTACTCGGCTTTAGAGATTTTGATTCCTCAGAAAAATACGCAAGAAGTAGGTACCTTTTCCGATAAAGCCATATTTCGCCGTACACCAATTATTAATTTTTTTTATTCCAGTTCGTATCTAATTTTTGATTTTGCTGGAATCAATGTTAGGATAGCACCATTCGCTGCTGCTTCAATATCTGAAGGTAAACCATCTTCAGACTCGCACATTTTTTAAATATTTGTATTTTTCCTGTGTAATTTATTCACATAAAATGGCGAACTACTAATGGTAACTAATGTGGTAACTAACACAAAATAAACAAAAAAGAAAATTCATTCCACTATTTTCCAATTTCACAATTATAGAGAGCGACTCATTCCTAATATGTGTTCACAAAATTTAGCTAATTATAGCGCGGCAATTATAGTGCGGCTTCTATTACGATAGATGCAGAAAACACGTGCCGCTTTAATAGAATAACGTACTTTACTATAATTTGACAGAAACTGACAGAAGCTTAGTAGTAGAAGTGGATCTGAGTACGAACGATTGTTCACAATGCTGTACCGAAAAATCTCGATGTAATCTAGTCTTCATTCTATAAAAGTCACAACTGTCTACATTTGTGAACAAATAGTAAGATTTTAACGAAACTTGAAGCAGCCTACTTTTGCTACTAAGATCGTCAAATTTATTAAACGTCAAAATTTAAAAATTTATTTATAACTAATTTTATGAAATTAGAAAAAACATTGTATTTAACTTGTTTCGTATTTTCATATTACGATACTCGATAAGTTATTAAACTCGGCTAAAGCCTCGTTTGACAAATTTTACCATCTCGTATCGTAATATGAAGTAGTACAAAGCTTGTTACATAAATAACTATTACGCAACAATAATATTTATTTATTTTCGTCATTAAAGAACGCCATGTCGTCATGTGATGTTACATCAATTTCGAATCATGAGAGTTTTTATTTCATGGTGCAATTTTTACCTTTTTTGTAGGACATTGTAGTTTAGGTGTTAAATTTTCTAAAAATGCATTATATGGTGGTGCATTTGTATTTACCATAAAGCACTGATTGGAAATATTTATTTCTGGGTACGGTTCGCAAGTATCCAAGGCTTCTTCCGATTGACAACGCTCAACCATTACCTTTAACTAAGTTTGAAATTAAATTAATCTACTATATAGAAATGAAAATGACATTTTGAGCAATTTGGCAATAATTTGTTAGGTTGAGCCATCTCCAGTGTCTGCTAAGTTGGTTAGAACTACCAACAGACATATTAGGGAGTATTAGTATTAAGAAGAAGGTAAAGACAACGGATATGGTAGTGATATAACATGCAACGCTTTTGTTGGTTGGGACTTCTCATTCGTATGTCTGAAATAAATGTGGTTAAGGTTCGAACGTATAGAGAAGTTCGAAATCGCTTAAGGAGAGGATGTTCCAGAAAAAATTAGATAAAACTAGGGCAAGTGGAGTCTTTGAGTAAAAGATGAAAAGCAGCTGGGGGTGGATTGAATAAAATGAGATCCAAAAGATTCTTGTGCCTACCTGACCTACAGCTTATAAACACAGAATGATTGATGGGGTATTAAACTTACTTTGATACGAGAAGAAATATTTTTTGTAACCACGAAATCCATAGATGGTGAAACAGGTGTCTTCTTACGATTTAAAACAATATTTGTAGCAAAAACAGTCAAGTTCTTGTAACCGGGACATTTTCCTAACATGCGATCTATTTGAACAGTTTTCTTATCGAACTGTGTACGAAGAAACAATTAATTTAAAAAAAAATTACATTCATTAGGAATTAATTACCAGTGCTGTAGATAGTAAAATCCAACTACAGAAGTTGAACATAAATATTAATTTCTGAAGTTGCATTATTTGAACTAAAAATTCACTTTGTGTATCTTCCAACCTGAGCATTCATCTGAGAATGAAATTTTGTTTTTTTGTTATTATGTATATAAATTATAGATAACCAAATAACGTTTCAGGTATCATTACCTTTTTGTGAAGCAAACAATAATTTTAGACTTTTGACAGACTGCTATCGGTATGAAGATTCTATACTATTAAATCCATGCTATGTTACGAAATTTACATTTAGGAACAACTTTCATGATTATTGATGACGATTCATTTTTTCCTTAGTGTTTAAAAAAATTACCGTTGATGAAAGGAGACTGGTATGAGCTCCATAACTATTAGTGTTTAAGAAGGCCCGTACGGTATCACTAATATAGGTTTCAGAAGAAAAATGTCTCAGCAACAATCGTGGCTCATGGTTGAAATGGGGAAGGGTAGCTATTCTTAAATTATAAACCGATTGGTTTATTTTCTACTATTATTAACGAAGTATTAATTTATTAATGTGGAATGAAATATATATTTAATAAATCAACAACAATAGTACCTATAATATAATCAATTACTGAATAAACGATGCTTTGTATTTATTAATTAAATTAGAATTATTTTACCCTGGCAGTATCCACAAAAAATTGGTTGATAAATTCCATCAATTTTTTCCAATATAAATACGTGCATTTTCAAATAGAAACCATCAAATGGAAAAACGTTCATGATATTTTGATTTAACATATGACTCTTTAAGTGATAGACTCCCTGAAAAAAAATATTTTAAAGCACATCTTGAAATCTTTATTAAATATACACGGTGGTCCCGGTGGTCACTTTTATAATGTATAGCAGAATGGAAGTTTTCTAAATCTGAGAGGACGCAACTGTTAGTGAAATGATAAAAAAACATTGCACATTGGGGTAATGTGGGAGATTTCGTGTTGTTTCTGAAATATCCTGAAAAGTCTACAATTAGATATGCAGACTCTTAGATGCAGGCAGGTAGGATTGTTAGGAAAAGATTTAGATATAGTGTAATATTGACAAACAGAAGACCAGATAGACAGTTATATACAAATAGACGAGCAAATAGGTAAGTAGATCAAGAAAGACAAATAAAACTGCTACATATAGTGTGGGTGTGGGCCACGTAACTTGTAACCCTTAACGATTTTTACCTCAATTAACATTTACCTACACTTACCAATTTTTTGTTTTACAAAAATATAATTGTCTAAACTGATCTAGACTCTAATGATATTTGCCATTTGGGTTGCAGTAAAAAATCTTCAGGCGTTACAAGCTACGTGGCCCACCCTGTATACAGTATACAGTATACATACATGCAGTGATACAAGCAGAAGCAGACCGAAAAATATACCGATAGACTTTGTAGACATGTACATAGACGAACATATGGATACACTCATGCATCAACGGATGGGCAGTCAGGTTTACAGGCGACAGGTAGTCAACTAAATAGTCAGAGAGACAAGAAACTTTATTCACTTATGTGGTTTTTCTTACTCTCTTTTCTTTTACTTCTAACATTGTTCTTAACATTGAATAATCTGTCCATAATGTACTCGGCTTTAGAGATTTTGATTCCTCAGAAAAATACGCAAGAAGTAGGTACCTTTTCCGATAAAGCCATATTTCGCCGTACACCAATTATTAATTTTTTTTATTCCAGTTCGTATCTAATTTTTGATTTTGCTGGAATCAATGTTAGGATAGCACCATTCGCTGCTGCTTCAATATCTGAAGGTAAACCATCTTCAGACTCGCACATTTTTTAAATATTTGTATTTTTCCTGTGTAATTTATTCACATAAAATGGCGAACTACTAATGGTAACTAATGTGGTAACTAACACAAAATAAACAAAAAAGAAAATTCATTCCACTATTTTCCAATTTCACAATTATAGAGAGCGACTCATTCCTAATATGTGTTCACAAAATTTAGCTAATTATAGCGCGGCAATTATAGTGCGGCTTCTATTACGATAGATGCAGAAAACACGTGCCGCTTTAATAGAATAACGTACTTTACTATAATTTGACAGAAACTGACAGAAGCTTAGTAGTAGAAGTGGATCTGAGTACGAACGATTGTTCACAATGCTGTACCGAAAAATCTCGATGTAATCTAGTCTTCATTCTATAAAAGTCACAACTGTCTACATTTGTGAACAAATAGTAAGATTTTAACGAAACTTGAAGCAGCCTACTTTTGCTACTAAGATCGTCAAATTTATTAAACGTCAAAATTTAAAAATTTATTTATAACTAATTTTATGAAATTAGAAAAAACATTGTATTTAACTTGTTTCGTATTTTCATATTACGATACTCGATAAGTTATTAAACTCGGCTAAAGCCTCGTTTGACAAATTTTACCATCTCGTATCGTAATATGAAGTAGTACAAAGCTTGTTACATAAATAACTATTACGCAACAATAATATTTATTTATTTTCGTCATTAAAGAACGCCATGTCGTCATGTGATGTTACATCAATTTCGAATCATGAGAGTTTTTATTTCATGGTGCAATTTTTACCTTTTTTGTAGGACATTGTAGTTTAGGTGTTAAATTTTCTAAAAATGCATTATATGGTGGTGCATTTGTATTTACCATAAAGCACTGATTGGAAATATTTATTTCTGGGTACGGTTCGCAAGTATCCAAGGCTTCTTCCGATTGACAACGCTCAACCATTACCTTTAACTAAGTTTGAAATTAAATTAATCTACTATATAGAAATGAAAATGACATTTTGAGCAATTTGGCAATAATTTGTTAGGTTGAGCCATCTCCAGTGTCTGCTAAGTTGGTTAGAACTACCAACAGACATATTAGGGAGTATTAGTATTAAGAAGAAGGTAAAGACAACGGATATGGTAGTGATATAACATGCAACGCTTTTGTTGGTTGGGACTTCTCATTCGTATGTCTGAAATAAATGTGGTTAAGGTTCGAACGTATAGAGAAGTTCGAAATCGCTTAAGGAGAGGATGTTCCAGAAAAAATTAGATAAAACTAGGGCAAGTGGAGTCTTTGAGTAAAAGATGAAAAGCAGCTGGGGGTGGATTGAATAAAATGAGATCCAAAAGATTCTTGTGCCTACCTGACCTACAGCTTATAAACACAGAATGATTGATGGGGTATTAAACTTACTTTGATACGAGAAGAAATATTTTTTGTAACCACGAAATCCATAGATGGTGAAACAGGTGTCTTCTTACGATTTAAAACAATATTTGTAGCAAAAACAGTCAAGTTCTTGTAACCGGGACATTTTCCTAACATGCGATCTATTTGAACAGTTTTCTTATCGAACTGTGTACGAAGAAACAATTAATTTAAAAAAAAATTACATTCATTAGGAATTAATTACCAGTGCTGTAGATAGTAAAATCCAACTACAGAAGTTGAACATAAATATTAATTTCTGAAGTTGCATTATTTGAACTAAAAATTCACTTTGTGTATCTTCCAACCTGAGCATTCATCTGAGAATGAAATTTTGTTTTTTTGTTATTATGTATATAAATTATAGATAACCAAATAACGTTTCAGGTATCATTACCTTTTTGTGAAGCAAACAATAATTTTAGACTTTTGACAGACTGCTATCGGTATGAAGATTCTATACTATTAAATCCATGCTATGTTACGAAATTTACATTTAGGAACAACTTTCATGATTATTGATGACGATTCATTTTTTCCTTAGTGTTTAAAAAAATTACCGTTGATGAAAGGAGACTGGTATGAGCTCCATAACTATTAGTGTTTAAGAAGGCCCGTACGGTATCACTAATATAGGTTTCAGAAGAAAAATGTCTCAGCAACAATCGTGGCTCATGGTTGAAATGGGGAAGGGTAGCTATTCTTAAATTATAAACCGATTGGTTTATTTTCTACTATTATTAACGAAGTATTAATTTATTAATGTGGAATGAAATATATATTTAATAAATCAACAACAATAGTACCTATAATATAATCAATTACTGAATAAACGATGCTTTGTATTTATTAATTAAATTAGAATTATTTTACCCTGGCAGTATCCACAAAAAATTGGTTGATAAATTCCATCAATTTTTTCCAATATAAATACGTGCATTTTCAAATAGAAACCATCAAATGGAAAAACGTTCATGATATTTTGATTTAACATATGACTCTTTAAGTGATAGACTCCCTGAAAAAAAATATTTTAAAGCACATCTTGAAATCTTTATTAAATATACACGGTGGTCCCGGTGGTCACTTTTATAATGTATAGCAGAATGGAAGTTTTCTAAATCTGAGAGGACGCAACTGTTAGTGAAATGATAAAAAAACATTGCACATTGGGGTAATGTGGGAGATTTCGTGTTGTTTCTGAAATATCCTGAAAAGTCTACAATTAGATATGCAGACTCTTAGATGCAGGCAGGTAGGATTGTTAGGAAAAGATTTAGATATAGTGTAATATTGACAAACAGAAGACCAGATAGACAGTTATATACAAATAGACGAGCAAATAGGTAAGTAGATCAAGAAAGACAAATAAAACTGCTACATATAGTGTGGGTGTGGGCCACGTAACTTGTAACCCTTAACGATTTTTACCTCAATTAACATTTACCTACACTTACCAATTTTTTGTTTTACAAAAATATAATTGTCTAAACTGATCTAGACTCTAATGATATTTGCCATTTGGGTTGCAGTAAAAAATCTTCAGGCGTTACAAGCTACGTGGCCCACCCTGTATACAGTATACAGTATACATACATGCAGTGATACAAGCAGAAGCAGACCGAAAAATATACCGATAGACTTTGTAGACATGTACATAGACGAACATATGGATACACTCATGCATCAACGGATGGGCAGTCAGGTTTACAGGCGACAGGTAGTCAACTAAATAGTCAGAGAGACAAGAAACTTTATTCACTTATGTGGTTTTTCTTACTCTCTTTTCTTTTACTTCTAGGTCTCATTTATTTCCCGAACTTATGTAGAAAAATAGTTGTGTTTGTCCATATTGATTGTTCATATCCATTACTGATTAAAAACCGATTAGTACTCAATGATGTTATGAACTTCACGCAACAATGATTTTTATTTATTTCCATCATTAAAAAACGTCATGTCGTCGTGTGATGTAGGTACATCAATTTCGAATCATGAGAGTTTTGATTTTATGGTGCAATTTTTACCTTTTTTATAGGACATCGTAGTTTAGGTGTTATATTATCCAACAATATATTATATGGTGGTGCATTTGTATTTATCATAATGCACATATTGGAAATATTTATTTCCGGGTATGGTTCGCAAGTATCCAAGGCTTCTTCCGATTGACAACGTTCCACCGTTAGCTTAAACTAAGTTTAAAATTAAATTAATCTACTACAGAAATTAAAATGACATTTTGAGCAGTTTGGCAACAATTCGTAAGGTTGTGCCATCTCAAGTGTCTGCTAGGTTGGTTAGAGCTACCAACAGACACTACAGAACTAGAATTAATGTTACCTAATATACCGATTCGAACAACTTTCGAAACTTTGGCAATAAATAAACGTGGCCAAAACCTTGGGTGAGAGAGCCAATTATGAAAAACAAGGCAAAGATAACGGCCATGCCAAGTCCAAAATCGCTTAAGGAGACGATGTTCGAGAAATAATCAGTGGAAGAGGAGTCTTTGAGTAAAATATTAAAATCAGTTGGGGGTGGATTCGATGAAATGAGATCAACAAGATTCCTTAAGCTTAACTTTATTAACACAGAATGATTTATGGGGTATCAAACTTACTTTGATATGAGAAGAAATATCTTTTGTAACCACGAAATCCATAGCTGGCGAGGTAGCTGTCTTCTTACGATTTATAACAATATTTGTAGCAAAAACAGTCAGGTTCTTGTAGCCAGGACATTTTCCTAACACGCGATCTAGTTGAACAGTTTTCTTATCGAACTGTGTAAGAAAAGATTGAAAAAAAATTATTTTCAGTAGGAATTAATTACCAGTGCTGTAGATGTTAAAATCCAAGTACAGAAGTTGAACATAAATATTAATTTCTGAAGTTGCATTATTTAAACTAAAAGTTCACTTTGTGTATCTTTCAACCTGAGCATTCATCTGAGGATGAAATTTTGTTTTTTTCGGTATTATGTATAGGAATTATAGGTAACCAAATAATGTTTTAGGTATCATTACCTTTTTGGGAAGCAAACAATAGCTTTCGAGTTTTGACAGACTGCTATCGCTATGAAGATTCTATACTATTATAAATCCATGATATGTTACAAAGATAATTGATGAAAATTCATTTTTTCTTAATGTTTAAAAAAGTGTACCGCTGGAGATAGAAGAGAAGACTAATTCAGGTATAACATTGATAATTAAGCTCCATAATTATGGGTTTTTAAATGATAAAATTACCAAAAGAGTTAAATAGGTGAACAGTTCCTATTCTTGTTTGTTAAAAATGTAACGTGTAATGATTTCTAGATCTAGACCAGTGTTTCCCAACCTTTTTTGTGCCATGCCCCACCTAACCTTTTCTAAAATTCTTATGTTATGTATAATTTTTAATATTCAAAAATTGAATTGTTCCCTGAAAAACTTTGGATGAGCCTATTTGCGAATTGATGGCTTTAACAATCAAATTGTCCTCCTGAGGGGTGTGAGCCCCACGTTGGGAAACGCTGATCTAGACAGTAATTATATTTGGTATTTGAGTTGTAGTTAAAAATCGTCAGGGGATACACGTTTCGTGACCCATCCTGTATATGGAATTAGAAAGATATACTGGATTTTTTCTTTATAGTTACATGGCTATCTTAATTTGTATGAATAAGATGAAAACGGCGTATTTATTAAGATTAATTATTTAATTTAGTTAATTATTATGAATCGTTTCGAGCAGCTCCATTACGTAGGTTTGTCTTCCATTCAGTTGCGTTCAGCACCTAACAGGTAATAATGGTATATTAAGTTACTAATAGTTGACAGAAGAAAAAAGTTTCAGCAACAGTCGTGGCTCATAGTTGTATTAAGGGTCGTAATCAACTTTATTTTATTTTCATAATTTTCTAAGGTTGAAATAATAATGTGTGCCATTATTAAAGATTGCCCCTTTATGAATTAATGTGAAATAAAACATGTTTAATAATCACACAATAGTTTTTTAATCGAAAGCTGAATAAATGATACTGTATTTATTTACTTAACGGTAATTATTTTACCCTGAATATATCCACAGAAAATTGGTTGATAAATTCCCTCAATTTTATCCAAAACCAAAGAACGCATTTTCAGAAAGTAGCCATCAAATGGAAATAAAGATATTTTGCGTTGGTTGTAAGTATGGCCTCTTAAATGATATACTCCCTGAAAAAAATATAACGTAAAACTACATCTTCAAATACCACTAGTATATTTAAAGGAATGACGTTTATTATTGACATAGTAGATAGACATAAAATAACGGATTGGCGTTACTGGAATCTCCATACTTTGAAATTTCAAATGTAAACACAAATAGTAGGTTTTTGATGGTAGGTACAGTCATCCTCACAATTATTGGCCACCCTGGCTATACGCCAAGGTGTTTATTAGTCAACAACGACAAAAAGACAAAAAAGGAGGTTGTTGTTTAATTACTGGTTGGCAAAATAAAGTTAACCCTCAATTTAAGTAGGGGGTATTATGATGGTTTTATCCACAATTTGTGCTAGGCTTATAGCCAGGGTGGCCATTAATTGTGAGGCTGACTGTACGGTTGGATAGCGCTTTCTAAGCGAAGTTCTTTTCATGCGCACATTTCTTTTGATACCTATATCCTACGCATCTTGTGTCTTCAAAACGAAGCCATTTAGATCGCATGTTTCGATAAACCCTTTATCTTCAAATTGATGAAGAAATCGCTCCCCAAAGTTTCTTTATACGTACCTATACTTAATTAACAGCTTATACATACGGAGACGGGCAGATAAAGTATGCAGATAGAAAAAGTAAAATCTCAGAGATAATTTCGAATCTCTGAGTTATAATTTCTTGTTAAAATGAATTTTTACCTTTTTAATTGGACATGGCAATCTAGGTGTTATGTTATCTAACATTGTATTATAAGGTGGTGCATTTGCGTTTACGAGGAAGCACATGTTGGAAATATTTATTTCTGGATACGGTTCGCAACTATCCAAGGCTTCTCTCGACTGACAACGATCCACTATCGCCCTATACTGAAGTTAATTAATTAATATCTTATATTTAAACGACACAAACAATTACACAAGGTATTAGACAAGTTTTATAAGTTAATACCATAGTTGTCACTCTTGCACTTGATATCCAAAAGGAGGGGTTCTATAACCTCTTAGACAATCACAACAGTACTTGTGTGAAGTGAAGTACCACTATGATTTAGAATAATTAATGGTCCTTACGTTACTGTTAGAATAATTAAATTTAACCTTACTTTGAGATTGGAAGATGTATATAGGTAACCACGAAGTCCATTGATGGAGAAAAAGTTGTATTCATACGAGTGAAAATAATATTTGTAGCGTAAATGGTCAAATTTAGGTAACCAGGGCATTTTCCCAACACACGGTCTATTTGAAAAGTTTTCGCGCTGAACTGTATACAAAATAATAATAGTTTCTTTAAAACTTATTTTGATTATGACTTACCAGTGATGTAGATAAAGATGGTAAAATCCAATTGCAGAAGGTTACACAAATTATTAATCTGTGAAGTTTCATTTTAACGAAAAAGTCACTCTGTATATTCCAATCACATTTGAATGTTCCACAATACAAGCTTCATCTTAGTATGATTTTAGTTATTTTTGCATCGATTATTATATTTTTGCCACAGGAAATAACATAATTAGCATCGGCAGACAACTCGGTATTACAACTATTAAAACTGTTGTTTTTGGAGAACGTCCATTACGAAAAGCGGTTGTAATGACAGTCCACTTTTTTATTATGTATACTTGAATTTCTTTTTCTTTACACTCAGGTGACTAGAGTAGTCTAAAAAGAAATGAGTATATCACGTGATGACCGTTAAAGTTTCGCAGTAGTTTTGTACTACCGATGCTTAAGAAACGAACGTAGACGTATAGTTATTACATTACTTTTGTCAAAGCAAAATAATTACAAGCATTTCAATAATGTGAAGATCTCATCCACAAAGCACTAAAGCAGTAATTAATTATTATTAGTACTTCATATTAAAATTATTAATATGAACAATTATTATTTGAATTTTTACAACTCTTAAAAATCATTTTTTTCAAAGAATAAATAATTAGCTCCGCCACTGGACTCTGAAGCCACGCTCCGCGCAGGTTTGGTCACGTGGTGCATTCATCTTTTGTTAGAACTACTCCATCACAATTGGATGAATTAAGATGCAAACGGTGTATTTACAAAGTTTCATTATTTAATTTATTATTAGTTATTGAGTTTTCTGAAAATCATGGGACTGTAAACAAAAAAATTTCAAGTTTATGTAAAATGGTAACCGTTTTGAGCAGCTCTATCACGTAGGTAATTCCTCAACCTTACAATCGTTTTTTTTTCTACTGCTTATCATTTACGTTTGGTACCTCAGGTTGTCATATGAAGTTGTAACGATGCAGAATATTATCCAGATGCTGAACCACAATACTGGTACAGTATTACAGCATCTTAGAAATTTTGTATCGTTTAAAGCAGCTACTTGTCATTTTGTTCGTTAGTTTTCCCCTAGTTTTACCTTTCCTTGTTCAGCTCTTCAAACACTTCTATTTGACCCAAATCTCGAAGAGATTGGATGAGAATTACACAATTTTAATTTTTATATTTTTATTATCAGCCTTATCATTGATAACCTCTGATTTCCCTGTAACTCGGCAACGATAAGAGATAGAACTCCCGTTTAATTTTTAGTGTGACTCTGGTGCCATTTTTAACCCTTTGTAATTTGATTCAACCTTATCAGTTGATTAATTACTATACTTTATTCAAGGAGACGAGATAGTGAATGTAAACAAACAACCCGCGTGTTGTGCACGTGAACACTTCTATTTAGCGCTGTGATTGGCTCTAACGTATAAACTTATTTTAAGCTTGTTGCATGGTTACCTAACTGCGTTGATGCGGATAACTCATATTATAGTGGCAATTAGAGCTGGGACGATTACAGGAAAAATTTAATCGATTATAAATAAATAAATGATTGAGACAACTTGAACTAAAGGAGCTTTTAGGGAATTATTATGAAACCGGCTGTTATTAATAATTTTTGAAAAATTTACACCGTATTTAATTTAAGTTTACGTAAAACCGCGCTCGTGAGAACTTGCACGTACACGTGAACATCGCATGCAACACTATCTCGTCTCCTTGAATTTAGTATAATCAAAATTTTTTAATTATTAGTTTTTAAACTAATTGAATGTTTAAATTCCATTTAAAACCACGTGAAGTGATATAATTAGTGATAGGATAAATTAGTGTTTTTTTTTTCTTTTACTTCTGTGATTTATTGGCACCCCTGAATTGGAGTCATATTAGACTGAAAAGAGCATAAACTGCGAAGTACCCACGCCTTGAACGAATTTTGATGAAATTTTTTTTATTGATTTCTAAATACCCTAAAGATCAAAGTTTATATTGTTAAAAAGTGTGCATTTCCCTCATAATCTTTTTACCACTTCTTGTGAACTCAATTTTCAAAATCGTGAAAAAAGAATTTTTATTTCATAATTTTGGGTGCAAATGCTTACGCGTTTGATAATTAGTAATTAAGCAACAAGTTTACGGAAAAAAAAATTTTAAAACCGCATGATGAAATTCTTATTAACATTTAATTAATAGTAACTAATGGAGCACTTCTAGGCATCTTAGAAACTTCAAATTTGGCACCAATGTATATGATGTCCTCAAGATTAATAAAAAAAAGATTTCAAGTTCTGAAAACCCTCTGGAGCCGATTGAAAGGGGGGGGGGACAACACCCTCGTTTTTTATTAGAAAAAATTAGACTTATCTAGAGATTTTTAGAGTGTGTTCTACAACGACACCAAATTCCAAGTTCCTAGGATGCTTATAAGTGCTTGTAACTCCAAGTAACGTCATCTTAGGAATTTGCTGAAAAATAATAACACTGAGAAGAACCAACTCCTTGATGGAATTTTGATGAAATCTTTTTTATTAAATTCTAAATACCCTAATGATCAAAGTTTATACTGTAAAAAAGTGTGCATTTGCCTCATCATCTTTTTAACCAATTCTTGTGATTTTGTTACTTTGAGTCACAAGCACTTTTAAGCACCCTAAGAACTTGAAATTTGGTGTCATTGTACTTTACACTGTAGGGGTCCCTAAAAAGGTCTGATTTTCTCTATAAAGTATGGGAGCGTCCCCCTCCCCCTTCAATCTACTCCCAGAAGATTTTCAGAACTTGAAGACTTTTTTTATTAATCTTGAGGACATGATGATATACATTGGTACCAAATTTGAAGTTTCTGAGATGCCTAGATGTGCTTCACTAGCTCTTGTTTATTAAATGTTAATAAGAATTTCATCATGCATTTTTGAAATTTTTTTTCCGTAAAATGGTTGCTTAGTTACTAATTATCAAACGCGTAACCATTTGCACCCAAAATTTTGAAATTATAATTCTTTTTCAGCTAATTTTTATGATTTTCAAAATTGAATTCACAAGAAGTGGTTTAAAAAGATGATGAGGCAAATGCACACTTTTTAACAATATAAACTTTGATCTTTAGGGTATTTAGAACTCAATTAAAAAAATTTCATTACAATTCGTTCAAGGCGTGGGTTCTTAGCAGTAAAACCCTCGTTCACTACACTACTAATCTTAATTGATAATTACAAATTTTATACCGAAGTACTTGTTATTTTAGTGCGGCTCCATCGAGCTAATTTTTATACTTGAGCTTGGGCTAATTAAAAAGTTATTAATTTATTTATAATAATTAACTGGTAGTCGATCTTGTATTCAATTCCTTTTCCTGCGTTCTTATTAGTTGTCTATAAAAGCTCCCACTCCATTTTGAGAACGGACTTCCAGCTTTACCATCGTGGTGAGTGGAAGCGCGCTTTTGTTAATTTTTCCCCTTGAGTCAATTTTCCCCTTGCCTTCAGCAAAGCCGAGAGAATTAATTAATTTAATTTAATTAATTATTATTTTCCCATTTGTTAATTATTCCGTGTTAAATTGATTAATTAATTTTTATTTGTTTTTTCCTTGCCTTCAGCAAATCCGTGTGTTCGTGTTTCGACCCTAGGACTAATGATCTTTCTTAGAGGACCATTTGGGATCTCAAAGAAAGGACTATTGATCTAGGGAAAATAATCTTCCGTGCCAGTTTTTCATCAGGACTATTGATCTCTCTTAGAGGTCCATTTAGGATCTCAAAGAGAGGGCTATTGATCTGGTGAAATACGTAGCCCTAGTTCTTCCTTTTAGGGCTAGTGATCTCTCTTAGAGGACCAATTTGGATCTCAAAGAGAGGACTATTGTCCTAGAAGAAGAAATACCCCTCTCTGCTCTCCTGTGTCTCATCAGGACTATTGATCTCTCTTAGAGGACCAGGGTGAATCTCAAAGAGAGGACTAGTGACCTGGTGGGAAAGAGATTCCGTGTTTGTCCAGGCCTATTGATCTCTTTTCGAGGACCGGTTGGATCTCGAAGACGAGTACTAATGGTCTTGAAGGACAGTGGCCGAGTCATTTGAACATCAGGGAGATTGTATTTTGTTGATAATCTTAATTAGTTTAATTTTTTCTACGAACCCCCCTCTCTCTCGTCTCCAACTGAGCGACGCTAAAGGGAGAATTAAGTTAATACCCGATTTTCGGTGCTACAAAGTTACTAATACTTTACAGAAAAAAAAGTCTTCAGAAACTAACAGTCGTAGCTCGAGGTTGAGGTCGCATTCAAAGTGATTTTATATTGGTATTTTTTAAAATTTTAAATAACAATTATTTATGTTCAGTTATGAAATAATGTGAAATAAAACATATTTTGAATAATTTAACTATAGTTTAATCCACAGAAAATTATATTTATTAAACGGTAATTAATGGAATCATATATCTACCTGAATAGATAAAATAGGATTTTGAAATAAGTCTTGAATTATATTGCTAAAGATTTATTTTATTATAAGGCACACTGAGATATTTATGATACAATGCTATTTAACTTGAAAATGGCATTATGTCATAATATCTCAGTGTGGTTTTCAATGAAATGAGTCTTTAGCAATTTAATTCAATCTCGTGATATCCCACTGTTGCTTTCAGTTAGCTATATTAGACTGAAAACAGCATAAACTGCGAAGTACCCACGCCTTGAGTGCATTTTGATGACATTTTTCTTTGAGTTCTAAATACCCTAAAGATCAAAGTTAAAAGTAAAAAATGAGCATTTGCCTCATCATTTTTAACCAATTCTTGTGATTTTATTACTTTGAGTCTCAAGCACTTTTAAGCATCTTAGGAACTCGAAAGGACCCCGCACAAATCTTATGGGAAATGGCCCTCGGTGAATTTTCCTAAAAATTTAGTATGTTGTAGTATTTGACCTACCGAACAAATGTCTCCATGGCCACAAAGCCCTAAACCTAATAGTCTTCGTGTTGTGGAGACTTAAAGTACTGATAATCTTGTCACACACAATTGTGATTTTTCTGAATTTTATGCATAACGATCACATTCACACAATTCTTATAAGAAATGGCCCTCGGTGAATTTTTCTAAAAAATTAGTACGTTATGGTGTTTGACCTACTGAACAAAAGTCTCCATGGCCACAAAGCCCTAAACCCAATATTTTTCGTGTTGCGGAGGCTTCTAGTGCTGAATAATGTTGTCACACACAACTGTGGTTGGATTTAATTATAGCTGGAAAAGTTTGATACAATTGTTATCTTTCTAATGTTGGAAGTTTTAGTAAGAATGCCTGGAATAGGCGACATTGATAATAGGCTGGATATTGCAATAAAAAGGCGTGAAGATAATGATCTTCCAAACCTATAATTAGAAAATGACACAAGAGTATGTTTGAATCGCAATCAGGGTATTGAAAGAGAGTTAACGAATATTGAAGAAAATTCCATGTGTCTCCGATTAAATATTGTAAAGCAGCGAGGCAACCGAACTTGCATTTTTAAAATAAAATTCAAAAAATCACAGTTGTGTGTGACAACATTATTCAGCACTTGAAGCCTCCGAAACACGAACAATATTAGGTTTAGGGCTTCGTGGCCATGGAGACTTTTGTTCGGTAGGTCAAATACTACAACATACTAAATTTTTAGGAATATTCACCGAGGGCCATTTCCCATAAGATTTGTGCGGGGTCCTTTGGTGTCGTTGTAGAAAACACGCTAAAAATCCCTACATAGGCATAGGTCTGATTTCCTCTAATAAAAAACGGGGGTGCTGTCCCCCTCCTTTTTAAAGCGACCTTTTTATAAATCTTGAGGACATTTGTAGCAAAAAATATGAAACAAAGCTGTTATTTTAGCTATCATTTAAAATTTTGATAATTGAATTCACAAGAAGTGGTTTAAAAAAATGATGAGGCCAATGCACACTTTTTTACAGTACTTTGATCTTTAGGGTATTTAGAATGAATAACATTTTTTTTATCAAACTTCATTCAAGTCGTGCGTTCTTAGCAGTAAAACCCTCGTTCACTCCACTAAACTAATTTACCCTGAACGTATAGACAAAAAATTGGTTGATAATTTCCAGCAATTTTATCCAAAATAAACGAATATATTTTAAGATAGTAACCACCAAATGGGAATATAGATAGTATGCGTTGGTTGTAAGTATGCTGTCTATAATGATATACTCCCTAAAAAAAATATAATTTAAAACCGCATTTTTAAATATCATCCCAACAAACCATAAACTAACGGCCGACTGCCGGGTAAGTTCTGGCACTGTTGGCAAAGTGGGAAGCAGCTACAATGCCAGTATAATCAAAGACTATACAGTGTAAGACTGGCAAAGCTTACGGGCCGAATGTGACAAAAAATCCCCGCTACAGAAGATGTCGCTAGTCACCGGGGCATTTTCGAGTGAATAAGATAGCATGTCGAGGTGGGAGCAACAAAGAAAGGGGTAAAACAAGTTTACCCTTCGAGGGATTTTAAGCGATTTTGACCTTTAAAAGCCTTTCACATTTTTTAATATAGGTTTCGGTAGTCTCTTGTATATGGTCTTTGGTATAATAAAGATATAGAATGCCGTGACAAATATAAATGAAATATTCTGGGTCTTCGACCAGTAATGGCCACCGCTCTTTAATTTCGTTGCTATTTGAGGTTCAGAGTAAAAGTGGACTAAAGCTCATGCAAACTAAATTTGAGATATATATATTTTATATTTTTATATTATAGTTTAAAGGTTGCAACGTTAAAAGATCATTAGGTATATTTTATAAATAAAAAAAGTAGGACAAAAACGGTTACAAAATTGTAATAAATATAAAGTTATATAAAAATAAATCAAAAAACAAAAAAAAAATATAAATAAACAATAATAATTTTAAAGTGTTTTGTGGTTAGTAGTGACAAGTCAACAAATTGCAGATGAAGAAGAGATTACTGAATGGAAAAAACTTTAAGAACTGTTTTGTATTTTAAGTTAAGGTATAATTTGACATGTAAAACCAGTTGTAATTACTTTAGTCTTGAAAAAGCCCAAAAAATAATGGGCGAAACGTTGACAGTAGAGTAGAAAAAACTGCAGTTTTATTAAAAAAATTGACCATACTTACTACCACCAATTATCAGATATATATTTTAAGTTGTATATGTTATTAAATTCATAACAATGATTTCTTATTTTTTTATGAGTGAGGTAAACATTCACATATAATTTGCTGGCACTATACTGGCACTGTGCTGGAATTATACCGGCAGTGTGCTGGAATTATACCGGCCGTTTGATGGAAGTATGCCGGCATTATGTTGAAACTTTGCTGGCCTGATAATACAAAATTGTCATTCTCAATTCGGAGATAATTTTAACACGCCGTCGTCGATCTACACCTGCTTGCAGGTTGCAGCTTGCAAAATTGAAATGTTTGTTTTTATCGTTCGCACGGGGGCGTGATTGTTAAGTTCTTTATGCGATCTAGTGTAAATTCAAGGGCAGCTATATATATGTATAGCTAGTGCAATCTTAATTAATATTGCTTTCAGTCATAAATTGATCAGTTCTAAAAAGTGATACAAATGTAATTTATAAAAATAAAAGTTTATGTTGAATTTAGTTTATTATAAATACCTAAATTTGGATTTCTTTCATTTTTTTTGCAATGTGTTAATATTTTAGTTTGTTTTTATTATATTTTGAATGTTATAATTTTTCATAATAAATATAAAAAAAGTAATAATTTGTTAAGTATTTAAATTTCCCGCCTATCAATTTTTCTGCGTTTTCTAAACAAGAAACAGCACTGTTTTATTGCTATATTATTGTCGGTATTAATTTGGTCGGTAACATCACCGATGCATTCCACCAGTACCATTTTTATGCATAGAAAAGTTATGGGAGAATGACGGATAGATATCGGCCCAGCAATACTGTGCTGGCAAGACAGCAGTCGGCCGACTCGTTGCCGGAGTGACCTATTGTTAAAGGCAACGTATCTTTTAGTGGATGCTGGCCCATCACTAGTGTGCCGGAGACCTGTTATTCGGCCAGCAGCCGGCAGTTATTATATTGTTGGGGAGGATCAAATGACGTTTATTATTGATACAGTATAGTAGAGAGACATAAAATAATAAAAATAATGTATTGGGGTTACTAGAATCTTCAGAATTAGAAATTTCAAATGTACGCATAAATGGTCGGTTTTGGTGGTACGGTTGTTAATTAACAAGGGTGTTATAAGTATACAGACCGACAGAAAAATAGGGAGCCAACCATCGAATCTCGAATATTAATAGTTCTAAATTCTTGTTACAATTTTTACCTTTTTTATTGGACATGTTAATTTTGGTGTTATGTTATCTAACATTGTATTATACGGTGGTGCATTTGTATTTACCATAAAGCACATATTGGAAAAATTTATTTCTGGGTACGGTTCGCAACTATCCAAGGCTTCTTCCGATTGACAACGCTCCACCACCACCCTACACTGGAGTTTATTAATTAATATTTTTAACTGCAAACGACACAAATACGAGTACAGAAGTTTTATCCTGCGCATGGGGAGGAGTTGCAAATGTAAAGATTTCAATTTTAATTTTTGAATAACTCTGACGTTTTTGAAACCATTTGAAAATGCTGTCGATTCAGTGATCAAATTTTTGAGATCTTTTCGAAAATGTAAAAACAAAAAAGAATAAATATGTTTTTAATACAATTTTTTGCAGTTTGTTCTTTTATTTGACTTAGTGGGCAGGAGTTACAAATGTAAAGATTTTTGAATAACTCCGCCGTTTTTACACCGATTTTAAAAAGTTTTTGAGTCAGTGATCAAAGTTTTGAGATTTTTGAGTTACATTTGCAACTCTTGCTCACTAAGTAGAAACAAATTATCTGCCCATGCGAAGACTAAAAGTTAATACCGTAGTTCCACTTTGACAATCACAACACTACTTGTGTGAAGTGAAGTACTCCTATGATTTACATTAATTAATTGTCCTTACGTTACTGTTAGAATAATTAAATGTAATCTCACTTTGAGATTAGAAGAACCACCTTTGGTAACCACGACGTCCATTGATGGTGATAAAGTTGTATTAATACGAGAGTAAACAATATTTGTAGCGTAATTGGTCAAATTTAGGTAACCAGGGCATTTTCCCAACAAACGATCTATTTGAAAAGTTTTCGCGCTGAACTGTGTACAAGATAATAATTATTTTTTTCAAAATTATTTGTTTTGGGACTTACCAGTGATGTAGATATAGATGGTAAAATCCAACTGCAGAAGTTTATACCTATTATTAATCTGTGAAGTTTCATTTTAACGAAAAAGTCACTCTTTGTATATTCCAATCACTTTGCAATGTTCCACAGAGTATAGACTTCATCTGAGTATGATTTTGTTTATTTTCACATCGCTTATTATATTAGTGTTACAGGAAGTAACATATTGCCATAGTGAGACGGCAGATTACTATCACTCGATATTAAAACACAACACTATTAAATCTGTTGTTTTGGGAGAACATGCATTAGGAAAAATGGTTGCAATGGCCGTCCAATTTTTTTACTACATGTGTACTTGAATTTCTTTTTTTACAGTCACGTGACCACCTCTATTTGATGATTTAAGATGAAAACGAGGTTTTTATTGAGTTTAATTATTTTTTTAGTATTCTAAAAATCACGTGAGCGTTTAGAGAAAAAAATTAATTTATGTAAAATGGTAGCCGTTTTGGGCAGCTCTATCATATAGATAATTCCTCAGCGTTACAATCGTTTTACTTCCCACATTAAGCAAATATTGTGGTTATCGTTATCATATTTTGTCTTTTATTCATTTGCGTTTGGCACCAAAGGTAATACTGTGATATGAAGTTACTAATAGTTTACACAAGAAAAAGTCTTCAGCAACTGACAGTCCCCACGCCACGACTGTCAACCATTAACCATGGGCCACTTATAGTTGAGTTAAGGGTCGAATTTAACTTTATTTTATTATAATATTTTTTTTAAATTTGAAATAATAATTATTTATGCCCATTTATGAATTAATGTGAAATAAAACGTATTTTTTATAACTCAAGAACAGTTTAATCCACAGAAAATTGTATACATTAAACAGTAATTAATTTACCCTGAACGTATAAACAAAAAATTGGTTGATAAACTCCGTCAATTTTATCCAAGACAAACGAATATATTTTTAGATAGTAACCACCAAATGGGAATAAAGATAGTTTGCGTTGGTTGTAAGTATGCTGTCTATAATGATATACTCCCTGAAAAAATTATAATTTTAAACCACATTTTATCAAATGACGTTTATTATTGATACAGTATTATAGTAGAGAGACATAAAATAATGAGAAGAATGTATTAGGGTTGTAACGATGCGTTTTTCTACACGTGTCAGAGTGTTACGAATCCTTAAGATTCTGTCTCTGATACGGGAAAAATTAACATCGTTTGCACATCCGAGTGTTTTTTATTAAAAATGACTCGTACATAATCCACCAGTAATTATCTGATCATCCGTTTTTGTACCATCTGCGATGCCATGGTATAAATTTCTATCCGACGTTTACACTCCAACGTACTCAAATGTACGCAAGGTCGCCCGGTTCAATTTCAGTTCACTCGATAAATTAAAATTATTTATTTTGGCCCTTCAGGTACTTATCTTAAATATATTTTTTCATCTTTTCATATTTACTTTTCAACGTCCTTAATATTTTCATTCATTTTTTCAAATTTTAAAATCATTTAAAATATTTAATTATTTTAAATGCTTTTACCATTTTTTACTTGCCATACCATTCGATGCCTCTTTTAAGCCCGCATCTGTAGCCACCTACATAATCGCATAAAAAGCATTTATGTAGTAACTGAGTGATAATCGTAAAGCTAAGAGTACGAAGCGTACGGAGCTAGATGTACGTTCCCACCACATAGTTAAATCGAAAATCGAGATCTGATTGGTGCTAAGAACTTGGTGGTGGAGAATTTTAATAAATATTCGACGTGCATTGATTTGAAGAGAGTCCGTGACCAACCGTGTACCTTGACTGTACAGCTTGTGTTTGTGTCAGTGAGATCTTATTGTGCTGTGGGTAGTTGATGGTCTGGCGTCCCTGCACCAGCGGCTGAGATAAGCTGCAGTTGTAGGGTTTAAGCTGATCGCGGCTACCGCAATTCATTCCTGTTGGGTAGGACTCTGATTACTAGAGAACGAACTTTTAAGCATAAAAAATCCCAAAAATAGCGCATAAAGTAGCACAAAAAACTGCAATTATATACATTAAATATGCACCAAAATTACATAATAAGCTTTAAATATGCAAATTTTTGAACTAAAGAATCGTATTTTTATTAACAAAAATTTAAAATGCAACAAAAAGATGTAAAAAAATAATTGATTATTTAAAAAAATGCAACAACTAATGTTTTTCTAAACTTTTCATTAAAAATTTGCTTCTTCTGTCCTTTCCAAAATGTGATAAACTGAGCTCTACTTCTTTCTATACACTGGTAATGGACATGGTAAACCAATAATTTTTTTTCTAATTATTAGAACTAAAAGAAAAATTTTATGTATTTCTAATTTTTTTAAAAAGTAAAAAAAGGAAAAATATTAGTTAATATTTAGTAAATAATCAATTTTTTTTTAAATATTCTTAAAATATGCCCTAAAAAAGCACAAAAATAATTCTAAGCATAAAAATTGAAGAGCGTTTCAGGTAAATCACGCACATTTCAAGTCAAATTTACTCTGCTATTAATTTTCACCTATAGCAAATTTGCTAGGAATCCGTTCTCTACTGATTACAGTATTGGCTTTGATCCGACTGTCGATCATTTGTGTGAGATTTCTAAACGATCTTTGGGCTCTTTGACCGGTCGTTTGAAAAGAGATTAGAGTCTTGACCTTTTGGCCGACTATCGATCATTTATAAGTGGGGCTTGATTACAGTCTCGGGTTTGTTGGACCGACTGTTAATCTGGCGGAACGCTGGTCAAGCTTTCGGACTGACCACGCGTCACCATCACCAGTCCGTCGCGGTGACCCCTAACTAACATCCTGAAGGAAGTTATTTTAGTTTTGTTTGATAACGTTATTTTTGTTTTATAAACAAAGCGTTATTTATATTAATTTGTACATATTCTTCGTTTTATTTAATAACATAAATTATTACTTTTTTATTTATTTTATTTGAATAAATATTTTTTTATTTAGGTAGAAAGTGTTTGTTGATGCTGATTTATTCGAACTCTATACTTCGAACCCTCCCATCTTAGAGCGATACTGAGGACTTTAATGAGCACTCGATCGTAAGATCGGTCTTACAGGGTAACTAGAATCATCAGAATTAGAAATTTCAAATGTACGCTTAGATGGTCGGTTTTTGATGATACGGTTGGATAGCAAATTAATCTACGTATACTAATTAACAAGGGTGTTATAGGGATACAGGCCGACAGAAAAATAGAGAGACAACATGGAGGCAATCATCGAATCTCGAATCTTAATACAGTAGAACCCCGTTACAACGTACCATCAGGGGCCGAAAAATTTGGTACGTTATAACAGGAAGTTCGTTATAAAAACACAATAAATAAACAAAATATTAAAATGGGACCAAAGATTTAGTCCGTTATATTCGGAAAAACGTTAAAAGAGGTACTTTATAACGGGGTTCTATTGTAGGTAGTTCTAAATTCTTGTCACAATTTTTACTTTTTTTATTGGACATTTTAATCTGGGTGTTATGTTATCCAACATTGTATTATATGGTGGTGCATTTGTATTAACCATAAAGCACATGTTAGAAATAATTATTTCTGGGTACGGTTCACAAGTATCCAAGGTTTCTTCCGATAGACAACGCTCCACCAGAACCCTATACTGGAGTTAATTAATTAATATTTTAAATTTAACTGCAAACACAAATACAAACACAAATACAAGTACACAAAGTAGCAGAGAAGTTTTAACCTTCGCATGGACAGGAGTTACAAATGTAAAGATTTCAATTTTAAAGTTTGAATAACTCCGACGTTTTAAACGATTTTGGGATTCAGTGATTAACTTTTTGAGATTTTGCCCGTGCGAAGATTGAAACTTAATACCGTAGTTCCACTTTGATATCTAAAGGGAGCCGTTCTCAAACATCATATACAATCACAATATTACTTGTGTGAAGTGAAGTACTCCTATGATTTATACTAATTAATTGTCCTTACGTTACTGTTAGAATAATTAAATTTAACCTCACTTTGAGATTAGAAGATACATCTTTGGTAACCACGAAGTCCATTGATGGTGATAAAGTTTTATTAATACGAGAGAAAACAATATTTGTAGCATAAATGGTCAAATTTTTGTAACCAGGGCATTTTCCCAACACACGATCTATTTGAAAAGTTTTCGCGCTTAACTGTGTACAAGATAATAATAATTATTATTTTCAAAATTATTTGTATTGGGACTTACCAGTGATGTAGATATAGATGGTAAAATCCAACTGCAGAAGTTTATACCTATTATTAATCTGTGAAGTTTCATTTCAACGAAAAAGTCACTCTTTGTATATTCCAATAACTTTGAAATGTTCCAAAGCACAGACTTCACCTGAGTATGATTTTATTTATTTTCTCATCGCTGCGCTGATTATATTTTTGTTACAGGAAGTAACATATTGCCATAGTGAGACTGCAGATTACTATCACTCGATATTAAAACACAAGGCAACTATTAAATCTGTTGTTTTTGGGGAAAAAACATTATTAGGAAAAATGGTTGCAATGGCAGTCCAATTTGTTTACTATGTATACTTGAATTTCTTTTTTTACAGTCACATGACCACCTCTATTTGATGATTTAAGATGAAAACGAGGTTTTTATTGAGTTCAATTATTTTTTTAGTATTCTAAAAAACACGTGAGTGTTCAGAAGAAAAAATCTATTTATGTAAAATGGTAGCCGTTGTATGCAGCTCTATCATATATAGATAATTCCTCAGCGTTACAATCGTTTTACTTCCCACTGTTAAGCATGAAATATTATGGTTATCATATTTTGTCTTTTATTCATTTGCGTTCGCCACCAAAGGTAATACTGTGATATGAAGTTACTAATAGTTTACACAAGAAAAAGTCTTCAGCAACTGACAGTCCCCACGCCACGACTGTCAACCCTTAACCATGGGCCACTTATGGTTGAGTTAAGGGTCGAATTTAACTTTATTTTATTATAATATTTTTTTTTAATTTGAAATAATAATTATTTATGCCCAATGCCCATTTATGAATTAATGTGAAATAAAACGTATTTTCAATAAGTCAACAATAGTTTAATCCACAGAAAATTGCATTTATTAAACAGTAATTAATTTCCCCTGAACGTATAGACAAAAAATTGGTTGATAAACTCCGTCAATTTTATCCAAGACAAACGAATACGTTTTTAGATAGTAACCACCAAATGGGAATAAAGATAGTTTGCGTTGGTTGTAAGTATGCTGTCTATAATGATATACTCCCTGAAAAAATTATATTTTAAAACCGCATTTTGAAATATCATCAAATGACGTTTATTATTGATACAGTATTATAGTAGAGAGACATAAAATAATGAAAAGAATGTATTAGGGTTGTAACGATGCGTTTTTCTACACGTGTCAGAGTGTTACGAATCCTTAAGATTCTGTCTCTGATACGGGAAAAATTAACATCGTTTGCACATCCGAGTGTTTTTTATTAAAAGTGACTCGTACATAATCCACCAGTAATTATCTGATCATCCGTTTTTGTACCATCTGCGATGCCATGGTATAAATTTCTATCCGGCGTTTACACTCCAACGTACTCAAATGTACGCAAGGTCGCCCGGTTCAATTTCAGTTCACTCGATAAATTAAAATTATTTATTTCATTTTAATTTATTTTGGCCCTTCAGGTACTTATCTTAAATATATTTTTTCATCTTTTCATATTTACTTTTCAACGTCCTTAATATTTTCATTCATTTTTTCAAATTTTAAAATCATTTAAAATATTTAATTATTTTAAATGCTTTTTAAAATTATTTATAATTAACGTAACCAAGCTTATACCATTCGATGCCTCTTTTAAGCCCGCATCTGTAGCCACCTACATAATCGCATAAAAAGCATATGTAGTAACTGAGTGATAATCGTAAAGCTAAGAGTACGAAGCGTACGGAGCTAGATGTACGTTCCCACCACATAGTTAAATCGAAAATCGAGATCTGATTGGTGCTAAGAACTTGGTGGTGGAGAATTTTAATAAATATTCGACGTGCATTGATTTGAAGAGAGTCCGTGACCAACCGTGTACCTTGACTGTACAGCTTGTGTTTGTGTCAGTGAGATCTTATTGTGCTGTGGGTAGTTGATGGTCTGGCGTCCCTGCACCAGCGGCTGAAATAAGCTGCAGTTGTAGGGTTTAAGCTGATCGCGGCTACCGCAGTTCATTCCTGTTGGGTAGGACTCTGATAACAGTATTGGCTTCAATCCGACTGTCAATAATTTGTGTGAGATTTCTGAACGATCTTTGAGCTCTTTGACCGGTCGTTTGGAAAGAGATTACAGTCTTGACCTTTTGGCCGACTGACGATCATTTATAAGTGGGGCTTGATTACAGTCTTGGGTTTGTTGGACCGACTGTTGATCTGGAGGGACGCTGATCAAGCTTTCGTACTGACTACGGGTCCTCATCTGCTTTCGAGGATCGAGTTCGTTGCGAGTCACCAGTCCGTCGCGGTGACCAATAAAACTACTAACATCCTGAAGGAAGTTTTGTTTGATAACGTTATTTTTGTTTTATAAACAAAGCGTTATTTATATTAATTTGTACATATTCTTCGTTTTATTTAATAACGTAAATTGTTATTTTTTTATTTATTTTATTTGAATAAATATTTTTTTATTTGGGTAGAAAGTGTTTGTTGTTGTTGATTTATTACTTCGAACCCTTCCATCTTCTACTAGAGCGATACTGAGGACTTTAATGAGCACCTGATCGTAAGATCGGTCTTACAGGGTAACTAGAATCGTATATCTAATTAACAAGGGTGTTATAGGGATACAGGCCGACAGAAAAATAGAGAGGCAACATGGAGGCAAACATCGAATCTCGAATCTTAATACAGTAGAACCCCGTTACAACGTACCATCAAGGGCCAAAAAATCTTGTACTTTATAACCGGAAGTTTGTTATAAAAACACAATAAATAAACAAAATATTAAAATGGGACCAAAGATTCCGTTATATCCGGAAAAACGTTAAAAGAGGTACTTTATAACGGGGTTCTACTGTAGTTCTAAATTCTTATTACAATTTTTACCTTTTTTATTGGACATTTTAATCTGGGTAATATGCTATCCAACATTGTATTATATGGTGGTGCATTTGTATTAACCATAAAGCACATGTTAGAAATATTTATTTCTGGGTACGGTTCACAAGTATCCAAGGTTTCTTCCGATTGACAACGCTCCACCACAACCCTATACTATAGTTAATTAATTAATATTTTAAATTTAACTGCAAACACAAATACAAACACAAATACAAGTACACAAAGTAGCAGAGAAGTTTGAACCTTCGCATGGGCAGGAGTTGCAAATGTAAAGATTTCAATTTTAATTTTTGAATAACTCCGACGTTTTTAAACGATTTTGAAATGCTTTTGATTCAGTGATTAAATTTTTGAGATTTTGCCCGTGCGAAGATTGAAACTTAATACCGTAGTTCCACTTTGATATCTAAAGGGAGCCGTTCTCAAACATCATATACAATCACAATACTACTTGTGTGAAGTGAAGTACTCCTATGATTTATATTAATTAATTGTCCTTACGTTACTGTTAGAATAATTAAATTTAACCTCACTTTGAGATTAGAAGATCCATCTTTGGTAACCACGATGTCCATTGATGGTGATAAAGTTGTATTAATACGAGAGAAAACAATATTTGTAGCATAATTGGTCAAATTTTTGTAACCAGGGCATTTTCCCATAATACGATCTATTCGAAAAGTTTTCGTACCGAACTACGGACAAAATAATAATTAAATGTGAAAATTTTGTGAAGGGCAACGTTTACCAGCGATGCAGAGTATGTAGATGGTAAAAGCCAACTGGAAAAGTTCAAAATAAAAATTATTAATTTCTGAAGTTTCATTTTAACGAAAAATTCACTGCTTCTATCTTCTAATGCACTACTAACTTTACAGACTTGATCGAAGTCCCTATTACTAAATGACTATCTTATTTTTGCATCGAATAACATTTTTATTACAGTAATAACATATTTTAGCTATCTACAGATTAATATCGGTATGAAAATACTATATATCATGAAATACATATATGCAAACCATAATGACAATATATTATGTAATATATATTTTTTCGCTATGTAAACACTGAGAAACTCATAGATCTTTTTTGCTCTTTTTACATTACACTTTGAACTTTATTGACCTTTTAGAAAGCTCTTTTAGAAAGTCGTTAAACAAACCTTCGAAGGATTTGAGCTTTGAGCTTGTAGGTCAAACTCTTGCGATAAATTTATCCCATCAACACTTTCTACAGAAAATTTGCAAAGACTGCACAATGTAATTTTTCGAGTGGGCGATTAAGAAAGACTAGACATTATATTTTTGTTACAGGAAAAATAACATATTAGCATAGGCAGACAGCAGATTACTATCGGTATCGGTAATAGACGTATTTGTAGTTTAGTTCACAGAAGCAAAAGTCTCAGAAGAACAGTCGTGGCTCATGGTTGAGTTAAGGGCGCGCGCGCATACAACTTTATTTTATTTTAGTAATTTTTAATTTGAATTAATAATTATTTATGAGTGCTTATTCATGATTTAATGTGAAATAAAACATATTTTTAATAATTCAACAATAGTTTAATCGGCAGTTGAATAAATGGACAAAATTGTATTTATTCAACGGTAATTATTTTACCCTGCGTGTACCCACAAAAAATTGGTTGATAAATTTCGTCTATTTCATCCAAAATAAACATATGGATTTTCAAATAGTAACCCTCAAATGGAAATAAAGGTATTCTGTTTGGGTTGTTAGTATGGTTTCTTACATGATATACTCCCTGAAAAAGTTAGATTGTGAAACCACATCTTTAAATATCAACAGTTAAAGCAATTAATTTTATTAGCTAAAAGTGGTATAATAAATAGACATATCGTAAGTGCCCAACGATGATTTTTCCAATGGTTAAAAACGTCATGACTGAATATTATGCTAATTTCGAATTCATGAGTTTCGTTACAATTTTTACCTTTTTTATTGGACATGTTAATCTAGGCGTTAGGTTTTTTAATCCCATATTATATGGTGGTGCATTTGTATTTACCATAAAGCACACATTGGAAATATTTATATCTGGGTACGGTTCGCAGCTATCCAAGGCTTCTCTCGAACGACAGCGATCCACCATCATTCTAAACTGGTATTAAAAATAATTAATATTTTACATACTAAAAACCACACAAATACAAGTACACAAGACAGCTTTAGAAGTAACTACTACTTATATAGCTGTCACTCTTATACGAGAGCAGCTATACACTGACACAATAACAACACTTGTGTGAAATGCAGTACCATTAAGATTTTTATTATTTAATAGTTTTTAAATTATAATTAGGATAATTAAGCGTAAACTTACTTTGAGATTAGAAGAAGTCTCTTTAGTAACCACGAAATCCATAGTTGGTGCATAAGTTGACTTCATAGTAGTGAAAACAATATTTGTAGCATAAATGGTCAAATTTTTGTAACCAGGACATTTTCCCAACACACGATCTATTTGAAACGTTTTCGCAACGAACTACGGACAACATAATAATTAAATTTGAAAATTATGTGAAGGAGGACGTTTACCAGTGATGTAGAATATGTAGATGGTAAAAGCCAATTGGAGGAGTTCAAAATATAAATTATTAATCTCTGAAGTTTCATTTTAAAGAAAAATTCACTGTTTTTGTCTTTTAATGTAATACCACTTTAGAGACTTTATCCAACTATGACTATTTTATTTTCGTATGGAACAACATTTTTATTACAGTAAATAACATATTTTAGCTCTGTCGAGAGATTAATATCGGTATATTAAAATTCTATATTATTAAATATATTTTTTTACTACTAGTAATAGCAATTTTCATAAAAATATCTTTAAAAAAATCATAAAAACAGTTTTTATTTTTTACCTTGGTAAATAATATTTTATTATTGACCTCAAAAACAGCTTTGATTATTATAATATTTTATTATTTACCTAGGTTGAGAAATTTAATTTCTCTGTTTAAAAATGAGTTAATAATGATAGCATTTTAGACTAATAGTAAACAAAATACTATATAAACTACGGTTGAGAATACTAATATAACCCTCGCGCTGTGTATATCCTTCGGCGCTTCGCGCCTTAGGATATAATACTTGCGCTAGGGTTATAATAGTAGGTATACTTCTCAACGTAAGTATATAATCTACTATTGTCCAAACCATAACGACAGTCTAGTTATGTAATTTTTGTTTTCGCTACCAAAACTCTGAGCAACTCATAGAACTTTCTTGCTCGGATGAGATACGAACCGCTAAATTCGGAAAGCTCACTCGCTTAACATGGCCTTCTGAGAGACTCTTCCCCCTCTAATAGGTTTAGTACTTAATTTATGTTTTTTGTTCAGGTTAGTGAAAATCTAACTCGAGGGTTCTATTTAAATGCTTTAACCTCTATACATACCGTTATTAAAAGCTTCAACATTTTTTTTTATTTTTGCAATAGAGCACTTTATTTTAAAGATCTTAGGGAAGAAAGATGTGTCTGAACCCCATTCATTTCTAATGGCATAAATGCCGACCTTAACTGAGTAATTACTTAATTATAATTAGTACTTGAAATAAAAATTTAAATTATGTAATTATTTTGAATTTTTACAACTTTTAAACACAATTTTTTTAACCTTACGAGGTATACAACTATTTTCTATGCCTAAGCATAAGGTGGGTGAAAAATACCCAGCGCCGTTATTATAAGTTAATAACGTTATAAGTACTACTATAAAAAATTACCTTACTTGCATAATGAGCTTTATTAATAATGAAATACAAATAATGCCATTTTTTATTATACTTGCATTATAATCTGCCAATTTCACACTAAAAAGCGTTCATAAAATCGTCTTTATAGCACAAGTGCTCTATAAAGTCGTCTAGGTAACAACAATAGTATTAACTGTTGTGTGACCGTTGTTCTCCTATGTAAACACAAAACATCTCTGTGACAACAAATATATCCAAAATCGGCACGCTTAATTTTCAAATTTTAAATACAGATTTTTTCTCTTTTATAGAGGTTTTAGTCGGTGTGGCCGGACTGCGCCAGCGGTCAGGGTTTTCCTGTAATCCTATGGCCGGATTGCGCCACGAAAAAAATTGCGTCCCTAAAATTCATGGCCGGATTGCGCCGGGGTTAATTTCTACCTGTATCCTAAAATTTAAAGTCTGTAATACTTTGTATATTTTGTAAGATAATAAAACTTGACTTTTCCTAAAAAGTCACACACTGAAAGCACAATTCATATGGGAAATGGCCTTCGGTGAATTTTCTTAAAAATGTTGTACATTAGAACCGTCTCAAAAAAAGTCTTTATGGACACACAGCTCTAAATTTAATATCTTTTTATGTTAGAGGGGCTTAAAGCGCTGCATTTAACGTTCTTGGTCGTTGAATTTAATGTGAGTTTGATGATTGATAAAATCAAAATGTTTATCTCAACATTTTTTTTTGAAAATATACAGGGTGCCCACGATCAAAGCGGAACATAGTCAAATAACACAGAGAAATACATTTGCAGTTTCTGAGTTTCCTGCTCACCGGCGTTTGAAAGAGAATTAATTTCTAAGTCTGTTGATACCAAGTACTACTACTTAATGAATAACTTTTTTAACATTGCATAAGCAATTTAAATATTTTCATAATTTGAAAAACTATGTCAAATTAATAGGAAGTAATACAATTATTTGAATTTGACTTATCATGATGCTCATAGTTTATCAAATTATGAAAAAGTTATTAATTAAGAAGCATTTGGTATCAACAGACTCAGAAACAACAGAAAATAATGCTCCTTTGATAGGTACCATTACCTTTCTTGTAAATGAAGTCACTGGCGCAATCCGGCCATACCTTTTTTCGAACCCTTTCTTGACCGTAATTAAAAGATTAACCATCGGCGCAATCCGGCCTTGCCCGTTTTAGTTGCAATTATAATAAAAAATAGCGTATAATACTCTTGTATAAGTAGACTTTATCGCATACGCGCCGTTACAAGCACTCGCAAGCTCGCGCTTGTAATTTTCGTCGCTAATGCGATAAAGTCTTTCTTATACACATGTATTATAATATACTATTAATTAAAAAAAACTTGGATGTGGTTATACCAGGAACTTTTTAGTACGTATTCCCATTTTCGGTTAAAACGAAAGTAAAGTATAAAGTGTTTAGTATCGTTAGATAGCTCATTTTGCTAGCTTTCAAAATATTAAAAAATATACAGGATGTTCCTAAAAAATTTTGATATTTTTGTAATTTCCGGTTTAACCGGAAGCGTTATATTATCCGAAAATAGTAGATATTCATGGGATTGACATATTTGCCAATTTTCAAGCTTCGATTTTTACTTTGACCTTCCTAGACTTTTTAGAAAGCTCCAAAGTCGTTAAATAACCTTCGAAGGATGTTTTCCAAAATTTTCATTCTGATACTAGACTCTCTGAACTTGTTAGTCAAACTCTGGTGATGAATTTATCCCATCAACGCTTTCTACAGAAAATTTGTAAAGACTACACATTGCACAATGTGTAATTTTTCGTGTGGGCGATTAAGAAAGACTGGACATTATTATATTTATTTATTTTTAACAAATTATAATTTTACACCGCAATACGTTTAACAATTATTACTAAAAAATACTAAAAATTAAATTTTAATTATTTGACCTTGGCCGTAACAACACATAATTGGTTGATAAATTCCATCAATTTTGTCCATTACAAATAAACGCATTTTCAGATAGTAACCATCAAATGGAAACAAAGTTAGCGTATTTTCATTTACAGTATGGTTTTTTATCCGATATACTCCCTACAAACAAGAACTCTTTATTTTCACATTTACAAGGAGGTTATTTTTATTGTAAAAAATATATAAGTAGTGTGTTATCATTACGTCACGTTTGGGAGATGTTTTTACATGGTTCCAACGGTGACGTAATTGGAACACTCCCTAGATTCATCTAGTTGAGGATTTTTACCTTTTTTATGGGACATTGTAGTTTTGGTATAAATTTATCTGAAACATCACTAAATGGTGGCAAATTTGTAGATATCATAAAGCACAGATTAGAAACTTTTATTTCTGGGTATGGTTCACAACTGTCCAAGGCTTCTTGTGACTTACAACGATCCAGTAGAAGTCTAAACTAATTGTTTGTTAAATTACAATCATAAATTTTAAAATTTAAGAATGTACTATCTTAATAATTTGAATGTACAATAAGGGCCAAGAGTTGTATGAGCGATTTAAAACGAACATCTATTGGCCCTACTGATGAACTGATGATACGCTTGGTGTGGGGTTTTGTCTTCAAGTCCCCAATTTAATTGAAAATATCTACCTAAGACCAACGTGGAAGCTCTCATAGGAAACGAGGAACTCTCATATAGGAAGAAGGAACATAAATAGATGTGATCTTTAACTGTATACTCACTATGATGTTAGAAGAAGTATCTTTTGTAACCACTAAATCCATCGACTGTGAGAAAGATTTCTTTACGTGCTTCAATACTATATTTTCGGCATAAAGAGTCAAATTCTTGTAACCGGGGCACCTTCCTAATATACGATCTATTCGAATAGTTTTCTCATTGAACTGTGTACAAAATCATAATAATTATTTTCAAAATTATTTGTATTGGGACTTACCAGTGATGTAGATATAGATGGTAAAATCCATCTGCAGAAGGTTATACCGATTATTAATCTGTTAAGTTTCATTTTAACGAAAAAGTCGCTCTTTGTATTATAGTCCAATCACTTTGCAATGTTCCACAGTACAGACTTCATCCGAGTATGATTTTATTTATTTTCTCATAGCGTATTATACTTTTGTTACAGGAAATAACATATTGGGAAGTCAGACGGCAGATTATTATCAATCGGTATTACAACACTAGGCCACCATTAAAGCTGTTGTTTTAGGAGAGAACGTGCATTACGAAGAATGGTTGCAATGACAGGCCACTTTTTTATTACGTAAACTTGAATTTCTTTTTATTTATAGTCACGTGACTACCTTAGTTTGATGAATAAAGCAACGTTGACACGGGTAGTGAACCACGAACGTGAGCTACGATTCGTGAAATACGAATCGTAAGTTTTCGCCACGAACGGATAAAATTACGGATAAATTGCCGTGTCAACTACTTCACGAAGCAATTATTTATCAAATATGTTTGATTTCACCACGAACGGAATTTTATCCGTTTCAGCTTTAGCTCAGACGAATTCTGCTTTATTTTATTTTCATATTTTTTAGAATTTGAAATAACAATTTTTTATGCCCATTTATGAATTAATGTGAAATAAAACGTATTTTTAATAATTCAACAATAGTTTAATCGACAAAAAATTGTATTTATTAAACGGTTATTATTTTACCTTCAACATATCCACAAAAAATTGGTTGATATATTCCTTCAATTTTATCCAAAATAAACGAATATATTTTCAGATAATAACCATCAAATGGCAATAAAGACATATTTTGTTGGTTGTAAGTATAGTTACTTAAATTATATACTCCCTGAAAAAATTATAATTTAAAACCGCATTTTCAAACCATAAAATGACGCTTATTATTGATATACTCGTAGTATAGTAGATAGACATAAAATAATGAATAGAATGTTCTGGTGTTACTGGAATCTTCAGACTTAGAAATGTCAAATGCAGATATAAATGGTAGCATTTTGATGGTACGGTTGGATAGCAAATTAATGTACAGTCAGCCTCATAATTATTGGCCACCCTGCTATAATTCTAGCACGAATTGTGGATGCAACCATTATAACACCCCCTACTTAAATTGAAGGGTTACTTTACATTGCCAACAAGTAGTATATCAACAACCTCCCCTTCTGTTCTTTTGTTGTGCTTGGCTAATAACCACAATGGAGTATAGCCAGGGTGGCCAATAATTGTAAGGCTGACTGTACGTATTATTAACACCCTATTCAGACAGTAAAGTACGCAGACAGAAAAATATACGAGTAAACTCTAATCTCAATAGTTCTAAATTATTGTGACAATTTTTACCTTTTTTATTGGACATGTTAATCTAGGTGTTAGATTATCTAATGCTTCTTTATATGGTGGTGCATTTGTATTTATTATAAAGCACATATTGGAAATATTTATTTCTGAGTACGGTTCGCAAGAATCCAAGGATTCTTCGGATTGACAGCGATCCACCACCACCCTATACTAGAGTTAATTAATTATTATTTTAAATTTAACTACAAACGACACAAACACAAGTAAAGAATGTGGCAGAGAAGTTTTAAAAGTTAATACCGTAGTTGCACTTTGATATCCAAAGGGAAGCGTTTTAAAACCTCTTAGGTCGAATTCTACATTACACATTTATCCCCAGGATTTAATTTTAGTTCCAGTATAAAGAGGTTTTAACAATACAGTGAACCGGTTTATACTGAGACTAAAATTAAATTCTAGAGATAAATGTGTAATGTAGAATTCAGCCTTAGACAATCACAACACTACTTGTGCGAAGTGTGAAATTTAACCTTACTTTCAGATTAGAAGATGTATCTTTGGTAACCACGAAATTCATTGATGGTGCCAAAGATGTATTAATACGAATGAAAACAATATTTGTAGCATAAATGGTCAAATTTTCGTAACCAGGGCATTTTCCAAACACACGATCTATTTGAAAAGTTTTCGTAACGAACTGTGTACAAAATAATTATTATTTTTTTCAAAATTATTTGCATTATGACAAGAGCCAGGATTCTAAACGTTTTGCTTATGGCTTTGAATCATAAGCAGAACAAATTCCTTTTGAATCTTTACGTTTCTGAAAAATTTAAGTGATTTAAGCCATTGTTGATAATGCTTGTTTTGCTTTCTTTTCAAATAAAGACTTTCTTGCTTTTTTTCAAAATAATGGTGATTTTTAAATTTGAATAATTTGGATAAATTCCTTTTGGATCTTTGTTTCTGAAAATTTCAAGTGATTTAAGCCAATAATAATGCTTATTTTGCTTTTTTACGAATATTTTGCTTAAAATTTTGCTTTTCATGCTTTCTTGAGCTTTTTCCAAAGTTTGGTGATCTTTAAATTGTGAATAATTTGGATAATTAATAATTCGTTTTCTTTTCAGTGTTAAATTGCTAATTAGATTTCTATCAAAATGATAATTCAAATTTTTAATAAAAATTGAATTTTGATGCTCAATTTTGGTTTTTTAGTGCTTTTTAAGAGCTTTATGACTTTTTAAAAGCTTTTTTAAAACTTTCTTAAGCATTATTAAGGGCTCATTTGGAAATAATCAATGCTTATAAATCCGGGCTCTAATTATGACTTACCAGTGATGTACATATTGATGGTAAAATCCAACTACAGAAGGTTATACCAATTATTAATCTGTGAAGTTTCATTTCAACGAAATATTCACTCTTTGTATATTCCAATCACATTCCAATGTTCCACAATACAAACTTCATCTGAGTATGATTTTATTTATTATATTTTTGTTGCAGGAAAAATAACATATTAGCATCAGCAGACGGCAGATTACTATCGGTATTACAACACTAGGTAACTATTAAAAGTGTTGTTTTTGGAGAACGTACATTAGGAAGAATGATTGCAATGACAGTCCACTTTTTTATTATATATTGTCACGTTTGGGTTCGTGACGTCCTGAATCATTTCAGGTTGTACCAGGAATACTTGGGGTTGGTTAAATAACATGTTAGTGTTTAAAAGAGTTCATAATATATTTAACAATCCTTGCTTGTAAAACATGAGTACAGTAATATCCATCTTCATTATTACCCTTAGCACTACCCGCACATTTGCTCGACTTAATTTGCTCACTTATTCGGAGCTTTTTGCTAAGTAACTCCTTTGGAGTCCAATCACTCACTAACTTACATTTCTAAATTTCCTGACTTATTATTATTCGATTTGTCGATTCATTACATTTCTTAACCTTATTTAGTTTCATACAGTGTTAAATTATTCTTACAACTTAGGAATGCACCCATTAATGTCCAAATGTGACAGTATAGGGTAAGTGGAGGAGAGATGGACCACATTTTACAAAAGTAATACAAAAAGAAAATGTATTTGTTAAATCGTTTAATCTACAGGGTTTCGCCAGAAGTGGGCCACTATTGCTATATCCGTTAATATTAAAGATGCGAGGTCGGTTAAATTGGTAAAGTAGTATAACTTTTTCCGCTGATTGCAATGGCCAACACAAAAAAATAATTGAGCATCTAGTTTTCAAGATATTCACAAAAATAACTTTTTTTTAAATGGAACACTCTATATATTTTTATATATTTGAAAAAGACACTGCATTTAGAGTATAAAATGTCATATGAGTTTTGTCCTAAAATGAAAAATAAATTACCGATTTCGTATCTTCAGTATTGAACTGATAAAGCAATAGTCGCTCACTTGGTATGAACGCCCTGTATTTTTGCTAATTTAGTATCTACTTTTTACCAGGGATCTAAATTTGTATAAAAATACAGAGTGTTCATGCCAAGGGCCCACTATTGTTGTATCTCTGTTTAATGCTGAAGATAAGAAATCGGTAATTTATTTTTCATTTTAGTACAAAACTCATATGTCATTTTATACTCTAAATGCAGTGTTCTCTTCGAATACATAAAAATATATAGGGTGTTCCATTTAAAAAAAAGTAATTTTTGTGAATATCTTGAAAACTAGATGTTCAATTATTTCTTTATGTTGACCTCGCAATCAGCGAAAAAAGTTATACTACTTTACTAATTTAATCGACCTCGTATCTTCAATATTAACGGATATAGCAATAGTGGCCCACTTCTCGCGAACACCCTATAAAATAACATAAAAGTAACATTCTTTGGCTACACTTTGACAGTACTTACACTAAAATAGTAATGTTTATAAAAGTAAAAAATAAGAATATAAATCAAGCTACATAGACCGTGGGCCCTTAACAGAAAAAAGGGGGTGATCGTATTCAGGCTGAGCTCTTGGGGATAAGTTATTTGATACTCACCGAATACGAAAATCCGGTTGGCTTCCGTGGACACTGGCTTAAGCCCTCACAGTCCTACAATGAAATTGTTAAAAATATTCGGTAAAAAAGTTTATAGTATTCAGGTTGCCACTTTGCCATTCTTTCATTTATATGAAATTAATCGACCAAAAAATTTGGCTTCCCTCAACAGTGGCTTAGTCAGCGTTGAAGCTGGGCCGAAGTCAACATTTTCAGACCATACAACTTCCAAACAGTATTCGGGATGCCTTTTGGCAAATCAACTATTTTCGACCTAACAAGTCAGTATTTTCATTTGGCATCCTTCTCTGGTGGCTTACCCTCTCTCCTCACTAATTAAAAGTTGTGTGTGAAGAGTTGATAAAATACCTGACAGTATTTGGGCTCAAATTTTTATAGTAAGGTATTTGCACTGTACAAGATCAAAATATGTAATTGGCATCCAAATTCAGTGGATGCTTCCGAAGGCTTCCCAAGAAAGAAATAAATTTAAAATTTAGCTTTTTGCGATAGATACATGACAGTATTTGGGTTCCAATTTTTATAGTAACTCACTGGCAGTGTAAAAGAACAAATAATGTAATTGGCATCCAAATTCAGTGGATGCTTCCGAATGCTTCCTAAGAAAGAAGGTAATTTAAAATTTAGCTTTTTGCGATAGGTAGATGACAGTATTTGGGTTCCAATTTTTATAGTAACTCACGGGCAGTGTACAAGATCAAAAAATGTAATTGGCATCCAAATTCAGTGGATGCTTCCGAATGCTTCCTAAGAAAGAAGGTAATTTAAAATTTAGCTTTTTGCGATAGGTACATGACAGTATTTGGGTTCCAATTTTAATGTAAGCTCATTGGCAGTGTAAAAGAACAAATAATGTAATTGACATCCAAATTCAGTGGATGCTTCCGAATGCTTCCCAAGAAAGAAATGAACTTAAAATTTAGCTTTTTGCGATAGGTACTTGACATTACTTGAGCCATTGTTTAAAATTTCCTTCACTCTGGATGACTGCACCATAAACTTCCCATTAATCTTATTACAATTCATTTTAATTTTCACCGCTTCAATGCACAACTTATAGACAACGAATGTTTTCAAAAAACACGTCTTCTTAACCATGCAAGCAGCATTTTATATAACATTTTTGTAACCGATCTTTCCCCAATATTTTCACCTCACTGAATACGAAAATTGCGGTTACCAAACCGAAATCTTAACCGGAAGCGTGATATTCAAGATGACACTCAAGATGTCCGATTTGTTATTTTTTTATAGAATAATTATGGACAATTAGTACAAATATTTTCATTAGTTCAGATAAATAATTTTATACTCTACTATTTTCATTAGAGGTTAAACTAGCTTCAGATCACTCCTTGTAAGGAGCTAGAGTCGGAAGAAGCATTGTGAAATTGGAACAAAATTCCAATATCGAAATGCTAGAGGAATTTCATAAAACATTTTTCTAACCTATAGTCTCCTAATATTTCGACCCTGCTAAATCCAAAAATTGCGGTTATTAAAACGAAATTTAAACCAAAAGCGAAATATTCAAGATGGCGACAAAGATGTCTGCTTTATTATTTCAGATTTATTTATTTGGATGGAATAATTATTATTGAAAGTAGGACAACTATTTTCATTTAATGAGATATACAAAGTGCTCTACAATGTTTATTAGACGTAAAATTACTGTTAGATTGCTTCGTATGGAGCTAAAGACACCGTGCGCGTAAAAAGTATTGTTCTTAGCGCAAGTTTCATATAAACATAAATTACTAACAATTTCATGTTCTATCAAATGGAGTAAACACAATTTCGATATTTTTATTTCTTATCGAGTTAGTTTCTTCAAATGTTAAGGGCACATTTACCCCATGATGCACACCACTGGGGGTGGTGCCCTTTTCACAAGCTCTATATACACCCTTAATCCTAGCTAATTCCAAATTTGTATCTGCATATGTGGATTTTCAAGAATAAAACTTAAAGTGCCTGTTATTAACCTCTTCGAGCACTGTTAAAGCCACTCGAAACGACTTAACTTTTCTATAGAAAGTAAAATATGTATGACTAACAATTACACGAAGTGGCTTCCTGAATACTATCACCTTACATTTCCCATCTGCACGTACAACATAAAATCCTCCTACCTCCCCTTAAAGCCACGCAATTTGGATGCCAATTACATATTTTGATCTTGTACAGTGCAAATACCTTACTATAAAAATTTGAGCCCAAATACTGTCAGGTATTTTATCAACTCTTCACACACAACTTTTAATTAGCTAGGAGAGAGGGTAAGCCACCAGAGAAGGATTCCAAATGAAAATACTGACTTGTTAGGTCGAAAATAGTTGATTTGCCAAAAGGCATCCCGAATACTGTTTGGAAGTTGTATGGTCTGAAAATGTTGACTTCGGCCCAGCTTCAACGCTGACTAAGCCACTGTGGAGGGAAGCCAAATTTTTTGGTCGATTAATTTCATATAAATGAAAGAATGGCAAAGTGGCAACCTGAATACTATAAACTTTTTTACCGAATATTTTTAACAGTTTCATTGAAGGACTGTGAATGCTTAAGCCAGTGTCCACGGAAGCCAACCGGATTTTCGTATTCGGTGAGTATCAAATAACTTATTCCCAAGAGCTCAGCCTGAATACGATCACCCCCTTTTTTCTGTTACAGGCCCCAAGACTAACAGTGGTCCGTCACACCTTCAGTGCGTAGGTGAGATGAACCACTACTATGTCCTAAGACGGACCAGCAAAAGTTCACCTGAAAACGTAAATAATATCAAGATTTCCTTAACAATCATACTTCTTAGTTATGCATAAAAAAATAAGTAAAAAATTATCTCCTACCCGGTGACGCAATCCAAAGTCAATTTGTGTACAAACTTTTCGAACAGTATTATTTTAAAATTTCTAATATCTTTTTATAAATAAAAAATCTAACGTATCTTCAATTTAACACACATACGAAGTAACATTCTCTATATTCTAACGCAATAGCAGGGTTGTAGGTGCAACGGTTTGTAAAATAGCAGTAGCAGTGCTACTGGTCCATCTCTCCTCCACTTACCCTACATAAATTTCTTTCTCTTTACAGTCACCTCACGTGCCTATCTTAATTTTCAACTTTATTTGTTTTAGTATTTTTTAAAATTTGATTTAATAATTATTTATGAGGGCGCATTTATGAATTAATGTGAAATAAAATATATTTTTAATAATTCAGCAATAGTTTAATCGAAACTTGAATAAATGGACAAAATTGTATTTATTTAACAGTAATTATTTTACCCTGCGTGTACACACAAAAAATTGGTTGATAAATTCCGTCTATTTTATCCAAAATAAACGACTGGATTTTCAAATAGTAACCCTCAAATGGAATTAAAGGTATTCTATTTGGGTTGTTAGTATGATTTCTTACATGATATACTCCCTGAAAAAGTTAGATTGTGAAACCACATCTTTAAATACCAACAGTTAAAGCAATTTATTTTATTAGCTAAAAGTGATATAATAAATTAGACATAAGTACCCAACCATGATTTTCCAATGGTTAAAAACATCATGACTGAATATTATGCTAATTTCGAATTTATGAGTTTCGTTACAATTTTTACCTTTTTTATTGGACATGTTAATCTAGGCGTTAGGTGTTTTAATCCCATATTATATGGTGGTGCATTTGTATTTACTATAAAGCACATATTGGAAACATTTATATCTGGGTACGGTTCGCAGCTATCCAAGGCTTCTCTCGAACGACAGCGATCCACCACCATTCTATACTGGTATTAAATAATAATTAATATTTTGCATTTCACACACTAAAAACCACATAAATATAAGTACACAAGGCAGTTTTAAAAGTAACTACTATATAGCTATCACTCTTATATGAGGGCAGCTATACTATGAGATAATAACGACACTTGTGTGAAGTGCATTGTCATTGAGATTTTCATTATGTAATAGTTTTTAAATTATTGTTAGGATAATTAAAGCCTAAACTTACTTTGAGATTAGAAGAAGTATCTTTAGTAACCACGAAATCCATAGTTGGTGCAAAAGTTGACTTCATAGTGGTGAAAACAATATTTGTAGCATAAATAGTCAAGTTTTTGTAACCAGGACATTTTCCCAACAAACGATCTATTTGAAAAGTTCTCGCAACGAACTACGGACAAAATAATAATTAAATTTGAAAATTATGTGAAGGAGAACGTTTACCAGTGATGTAGAATATGTTGACGGTAAAAGACAATTGGAGAAGTTCAAAATCAAAATTATTAATCTCTGAAGTTTCATTTTAACGAAAAATTCACTTTGTACATTCCAATCACTTTCGTCCTTTCCACTTCCTCTGAGTCAGATTTTATTTATTTGTACATAGATTATTATATTTTTGTTGCAGGAAGTAACAAAATTAGCATCGGTAGACGGCAGATTAGTATCGGTATTACAAAACCAGCCATTACAATTGTTGTTTTTGCAGAACGTTTATTAGGAAGAATGGTTCTAATGACAGTCCACGTTTTTATTACGTATACTTAAATATCTTTTTCTTTATAGTCACGGGACTAGAGTATTTCCAAGGAAAAATGAGTACATCACGTGATGACCGTTAAAGTTGAACAGTCGTTTTGTACTTCCGTTGCTTAGAAACGAACGTAGACAGTGTCGCCGTATAGTAATATATAACTTTGTCTAATTATTAATAAATAATAATTATTTATGGCCATATGAATTAATGTGAAATAAAACGTATTTTTCGCTATGTAAACTCTGAGTAACTCATAGAACTTTTTTGCTGTTTTTAGATTACAGTTTGACCTTTCTAGACCTTTTAGAAAACTCCAAAATCGTGTTCTGTATAGTCCTTAAATAACCGTCGAAGGACGTTTTTCTAAATTTTTATTCTGATTTCGCTTTGAACTTGTAAGTCAAACTATGGCGATAAATTTATCCCATCAACGCTTTCTATAGAAAATTTAAATTCAAGACAATGCGTAATTGTTTGTGTTGGCGATTAAGAAAGACTGGACATTATTTTTTTTTATTTTTTTTAAATACATTATAATTGTACACAGCAATGCGTTTAGCTGATGAAATGCGCTACAGAACGCAACTCCAAGAGAATCGGGCACCAAATTTCTATTATAAAACTCTAACTATTTTACTCTCGCTGTACATACACATAATTGGTTGATAAATTCCATCAATTTTATCGTATATAAATAAATGCGATTTTAAATAATAGCCATCAAATGGAAATAAAGATAACGCTTTTTCATCTATGGTGTTATTTTGTAATTTATAAACTCCCTGTATAAAAATTTTGTTTTAATAGAACTTATTAAATGAACATTAAAAACGAAATCCATATAAAACATTATATTAATTTACAGGTTACCTTCATTGTAATAATATACCTACTACGTCACATTTGGGAGATCTTTTATCATATTATAATGTGCTCTCAAAAATAAGGTACTGGTAACCTACAGTTATAATGTTTTGATAGATATGATAGAAATATTGTGGAGATGATAATTAATGTCACTAGCAAAGTAGTGACTATGGAATTAAATCAAATGATAGTGGTAAGAAAAAATATCGTAGTAGGTACAACGTTTACCTTCTTTATAGGACACTGTAGTCTTGGTGTAAATCTGTCTGAAATATCACTAAATGGTGGCAAATTTGTAGATATAATTAAGCACAGATTGGAGACTTTTATGTCTGGGTATGGTTCACAGCTGTCCAAGGCTTCTTGTGACGTACAACGATCCGTTGTAGATCTGAACTAATTATTTTAATTAATTTCAAGAATAAGAACAGATGTAACACTAGACGTGTTCAGCAGTAACCAAAATCTTTAGTTCACAACTCATTTATAGAACTGTAAAAATGGGTCGATTAACCCTCCATTCAACGGGTGAGGCCTGTGAGTCCAAGCAAAAGTGAAAATTGTCTGTAACTTAAAAATAGAAATATTTTTTACTGTAATATTGTATCTACCTTCTTAACTTGTAATAACTCATATCATCAGCATTTGCTTTTCAAATTTTTTCAAAAAATGAATCCTCTAGGACACAGTTTGTTCTGACAGGCCTCACCCGTCGGTTCGTGTAACTTTGTGATAACCGATTATTTTTGTTATAAAGCATTATTTAAGCGCAAAATTTATCTGCAGACCATAAAAAATAATTGGTTTTAAGTTTCAATGCTTGTTTGTAAATTTTTTGTTTAGGTGACAAGTGCAACATAAGCAAAAATTCTTATTATTTTTCCAGTTTTGTAAGGCTTGGTTGTGTATTTAGTACATTGAAGCCTGCTATTTCAGTGAAGTTTAGCCCCTTGCAGTTTGTGTTGAGAATTTTATAATTTAATTTTTTTGTAATTTTCTGCTTATTTGATCAATATACTAAATATGTATTATGATAATTAACTTTATTTTCCTTCAATGTCCATAAAAAACAGTTTTCAATAAAAAATGTCAAAAAAGGATAAAAAATTTAAAATTAAAAAATAATAACTAACAAAAGGACCTATGCTTTAATTCTTCTGTAAAATAATGAAGAATAAGGTAGATTTTCAATTAAAAAAATTTCAGTGCAATTCTTGCACCCTTACTATTTTTTAGCTATAGATATAAAGTGAGCCTGATAGGCCTCACCCGCTGGCTCGTGTGATTCTAGACCCACCCGTTGGATGGAGGGTTAAAAACCCATACAGCTTTTTGAATTCACGATGGCGCTAGCTATATTGAAAGTGCAATTAGTTGGGGTTCTTCCATCTCTTAAGATACAATAGCTTCCTCCAGATGACTCTCCTCCGAATACGCTTGTGTCCCTAGGACGGGGATCGGGTACCCTAGTATCGAAACTAGAGTACTAAAATAGCTTACGAGATGAGATTAACCTTTCTAAAGCGATATTTTCAATTCGAAACAAAGGTCGAGACGAGACTCAAGTTTTGAAAAACGATACGAGACGAGAAATCTAGAAATGCTCGTCTCGGTTCTTGCCTCGTCCATCACTATCTCTATCTGAGTTCCTATAAATATTAAAAGTTTTCTTTGGATTGAGGAATAGAAAATAATAACTATAGAAATAGAAAGTCAAAACCTTTATGGTTTGTTAAGGTTCTGGTGGCAAATTCAATTTTCTCTTTTGCTAGAATTTAGTGTTACCTACTGTGTTACATGAGCTCTGAACCTATTCGAAGTCAATCAACTACGGTTTTGATTACTTTATTTCGTATTCGGTTAATAGTTGTCAATTCAATACTCACTACTATGTTGGAAGAAGTATCTTTTGCAACCGCGAAATCCATAGATTGTGAAAAAGATGTCTTGACGTGCCTTATTACAATATTTTTAACAATTATAGTCAAATTTTTGTAACCAGGACATTTTCCCAACATATGATCTATTTGAATAGTCTTCCTATTGATGAACTGCGTACAAAAGAAAAAGAAAAATATAATTGAGTTTTTCTTAATTTATAAGTGCGACTTACCAGTGGTGTAGATGGTAAAATCCAACTATTATATAAACTTAATGTAAAAAGTACTTTTTGAAAATTCATTTTATCCAACATGTCACTTTTGGTGTACTTGATGGTAGATACTTTCGAAATTACATAAAAAATATAAACTTTTTAATGTGAATTTTTTTGCTTTGTGTTTTATTTCCGCTTTAGAATATTTTTATATTTACATCATGGGATCTTAGATAACATTCGCATTACTTCCGTTGGGTGGTGAAGGTCTGTGCAACATGCACTCTTATCAACATAACTTCAAATTACGTTGTGACTTAAAGTTGTTGTAATTTGTAAATTGGAATAAATAAATTTAATCGTATTAGAAAATCAATAAGCTTGAGGGGGCTCAAAAATGTATCCCATCAACGCTATTCTAGCGAACACTCTGTCATTTTTCGTATGAATGTGCGATTAAGAAAAACTGGAGATAATCTAGTTATTTATTTAAGTTATTAAAAATACATTATAACTTTTAAAGCACACAGAAATACGTTTAGCTGACGTAACGCAACGCAACGCTACGGAACGCAACGCCAGGAGGATTTGACATCAAATATATATTATTATACTCTAACTATTTTACCCTCGCTGTATATACACATAATTGGTTGATAAATTCCATCGATTTTATCGTATATAAATATCTGCGATTTTAAATAATAACCATCGAATGGAAATAAAGATAGCATTTTCTCATTTACAGTATTGTTTTGTAATTTATAGGCTCCCTGTATAAAAACTTAGTTTTAATATAACTTATTTTTTGTACATTTACAACGAAGTCCATAAAGCATTCTATTTACAACTTACCTTCACTACAATAATATGGATGCAGTGTGTATCTCGTCACGTTTGGGAGATGTTTTATTATATTCTCAAAAATAAGGTACTGGTATAGCCACATCCATGTGTAGGTAAAGTCCGAAACTGATGAAAACAATAGGGCGGAGCTAATGCTCTATAACTAAAATGTCTGGTAACATCTGGTAGCATCAATTTCAAATATATAGAGAGAAAGAGAACACTCGCTCTCTCCATCTGTACTACTCAAGATATTGGCTCCACCAGATTGTTCTCATAAGTTTCGGACTATAACTTACATTTATAATGTTTTAAGGTTTTTGAAAAGATTGTAAAGTTGGAGACAAATTAATATTAATGTGATTGATTTTGGAATTTAATCAAAAATTATGGTGCTGTGATAAGAAAGTATATCGTGGTATAAAGTTTACCTTTTTTATAGGACAGTGTAGTCTAGGTTTCAAATTATTTGCAATATCGCTAAATGGTGGTACATCTGGTGTATTTATTATAGAGCACAGATTAGAAACATTTACTTCAGGGTACGGTTCACAACTATCCAAGGCTTCTTGAGATTTACAACGATCCACTGCAGCTCTAAACTAAGTATTTTAATTATTTACAAGAAAGGAACAGAGGTAATACTAGACGTGCTAAATTTTGTAATAATTTTGACAAGTCCAAATGTATTTAAATTCTAATTTAATTAGAGAAAAGTTTACTAGTGGGTAGGTTTCTAGCATGCTTTTAACATATTCACCACCATCATAAAAAAATATAGAATATACCTCAGGCAAGTTATTACATTATGGTCATACAGCCTTTTGTACTTGACATGGTGCTAGCTACTTCATTAGTGGAACTATAAGAGCTCTAAAGATGCACTTCACCAATAGATATCTGTTTCTAAATGTCGACAAACTGGTTTTCAAACAATGTTTTGGCCCATCAGAAAGTTAAGTTATGGAACCATAACCTACCAGAAACTCGCCCTTAGGAGTGTTAACTTATCGCTCTCTCCCTCCAAATACAAAAGGCTGTATTTCAAAAACGTGGAAGTGGAAGAACACATTACACATTACACATTACACATTTAGATATAAAGAATAGAAAATACTAATTCTAGAAATAGAATTTTAAAGTTTTCACAACTGTCTATTGGTGAAAACTCAATTTTGCCTTTATGTGCCGTTTAGTATGATCTGTGATAGAAGCTCTGAGCGTATTTGAAATAAAATAGTACGATTTTTATGATTTTATGAGAGTCTATAGCCAATACTCACGATGATGTTAGAAGAAGTATCTTTAGTAACTACGAAATCCATCGATTGTGATAAAGATGCCTTGACGTGCCTGATTGCAATATTTTTAACAATAAAGGTCAAATTTTTGAAACCAGGACATTTTCCCAACACACGATCTATTTGAATAGTTTTTCTATTCAACTGCATACAAAAAATAATTAAAAATATTAAATTGAGTTTTTCTTAATAATTTATAAGTGCGACTTACCAGTGGTGTAGATGGTAAAATACAACCAAAAAAACTTAACGTAAAAACTACTTCTTGTAGCTTCATTTTAACCACCTTTGGAAGATATGCTTCGGTTGTAACGTACCTACAAGAGTACTGACTCTTTTAAGTATGAATTATGCTTTGTTGTTGTTTTTAGTTCTATTTCCGGTTTAAAATATTATTATATTTCCATTATGATATTAAATATGTTATTATGTAGTAACCTATATCGTGCAACCTTTTTGCAAAATTTTCCATGTTTTTGTTACTAAACATAAATAACAATAAAATAGCCAGTTATTGTTGTGGAAACTCTTAAAAGGTTTTTCAGGAGTTAATTTTGTGTCAATAGGTCAACAATCTAGGCCTCCAATGTCGACAGTAATAACTATGATTATGAAGCAACAAAACAGGAATTATTAACAAGTGGATCTTTCATTAATTTCAGTTTTTCTCTGTTTATTACATTTACATTAGACTCCTCTGCTGGAGGTCCCAGATTCTATAGACATCTTGCAGACCTAGTCCTTAAACCCTCTCTGGACTTCTTTGATACTTTATGGCAGGGTTTCCCAAACTGTGCTCTGCTATGGGCTGGTAAGGGTATCTGGAATCTGACAGGGATGGTAGGAATATCTTTTATGGGAAGGTAGCAAATGCTCCGCGAAAAACTATAACAAAACTTTAATGATTATGTGTCATTACCTACCCTTCAAATTACACAAGATGCTCCGTCAAAATTCAAAGACCCTCAAAGTGCTCCATCAGAGAAAAAGTTTGGGAAACCCTGCTTTATGCAAAAGTAAAATTTTTACTCTCATTCGTTGGCCATAGCTTACATTTAATCTTTTATACGTGACCTATGAGCCATCAACTAACAAAATTATCATTAGTGGCTCTTCACTGTTTAAAAACCTAAAATCGAATTATTTTCACTCAGTTCATTTTTTTGTGTAATTTGGCATCGTTTTGGTTATTAGCCAATCTGCTCATTATTTGTAGCAACTTGGGAAAAATTAATTAACGAATAAAATCAGTGTTTTTAATAACTCAACAATACTATACACAATTACCTACTAAACAAATGATAAAAATTAAATTCTAATTAATTGACCCTGGGCGTAACAACACATAATTGGTTTATAATTTCCATCAATTTTATCCAATACAAATAAACGCATTTTTAGATAGTAACCATCAAATGGAAACAAAGCTAGCGTATTTTCATTTACAGTATGGTTTTTTATCCGATAGACTCCCTACAAATAAGACCTCTTTATTTTCACATTTACAAGAAGGTTATTTTTATTGCAAAAAATATATAGGTAGTGTGTTATCACTACGTCATGTTTGGGAGATGTTTTTACATGGTCTCAACGGTGACGTAATTGGAACACTCTCTAAATTCTTCTGGTTGAGGATTTTTACCTTTTTTATAGGACATTGTAGTCTTGGTGTAAATTTGTCTGAAACATCACTAAATGGTGGCAAATTTGTAGATATTATAAAGCACAGTTTGGAAATATTTATTTCTGGGTATGGTTCACAACTGTCCAAGGCTTCTTGGGACTTACAACGATCCACTAGAACTCTAAACTAATTGTTCGTTAAAATACAATAATAAACTTTCAGAAAAACTTAAGAATGGACTATCTTAAAGGGGGTGTAAACCAAAAATTAAAGTTGTAGTACAGGGGATTCTAAGAACAAATTTTTAAACCGCACATCTCCGTGATGAGCCGTTCAAAAGATAGAAGGTTTTTAAGCAAAAATGCGCTACGTCACACGAACAAATTCATGCATCGGTCGCATAGCAGCATAGCAGCATGCTAGCCTCGTAGACTAATTTCATATAATCAAAATTGTCAACTTCAGTTCAATGTCAGCTATGCGCTTGCTGGTTGCATGTATTTGTTCGTCTGACGTCACACGTTTGAAACGTTTGAAACATAAATGCTTTATATCTCGGTTAATATTTGGGCTAAAGATGTGCGGTTTTCACCGTTGTTCTTAAGATATTTTTTAGCATATTTCTACGAAAAAAAGTTTTTTTGGTTTACACCCCCTTTAATAATTTGAATGTATTTTTCTAGTCTAGCTCGTATATGGGCGACTTAAAACGAACATTGATTGGCCCTACTGATGAACTGATGACACGCTTGGTGTATCAGTTTTGTCTTCAAGACCCCAATTTCATTGAAAATATCAAGAGCATCGAGAAAGCTTTTTACGAGCTTTCGTAGGAGAAAGGAACATGAAAGAATACACTCTGTGATCTTGAACTGTACTCACTATGATGTTAGAAGAAGTATCTTTTGTAACCACTAATTCCATAGACTGTGAGAAAGATCTGTTTACGTGCTTCAATACTATATTTTTGGCATACATAGTCAAATTCTTGTAACCGGGGCATTTTCCTAACACACGATCTATTCGAATAGTTTTCTTATTGAACTGTGTACAAGAAATAATTAAAAATACGCCCAAACTGATTTGATTACAAATTATTATTAGAACAACTTACCAGTGGCGTAGACGGTAAAATACAACTGAACACATTTAATGCAAAAATTAACATTTCAAAATTCATTTCAGCCAACTTTTTTTTGTACTTTATACCTATACGGACTTAATTTTTCTATAAATGTTCGTTTTGTAGTACATTTCCGGTTTCTGGTATTATTATAGTTGCATATTGATATATCATGGTAACGATGTAATAATGGATAAGTAATATCCATTATTACATGTCTATAATTTTAGACTAACACATAGTAGAAAGAATACATGGTATGTCAGATGAGCATACAAAAACGCGTTTCCTCTCGCGCATGATGTCATTCACGAACAAGTACATGCGCCCATTGGTGCCCATGCGCTAGTAAACTTAGTACATTTGTCGTTCAAAAGTGACGTCCCGTATCCATAGCAACGACAGCCCACCTGCTCTCTGACATACCAGTGACTAACATCTATATCTATACGAAAATCCAGGAGTTTTTTATTTACAGGGTGGCATCAGGATATAGTAACATTTTACCTTCCAAAATCCAAGCAAAAGGAAGGATGGTTTGAACAATAAACCTGTGTGGTTCAATCAGTAACACCGGAAACCGGTGTTGCATTAAATTCTCCCTTCAGCTTCATTCAAAGTCGGAGACGGGATGGGTTCGGAGTAAGAACGACAACACACAATGAAAAAATATTTATTCAAGATGAAACGAATGATAGTATAAGTACCAAAATTTAAGGGAAGTTTAAGGGAAAAAAAAAGTTGCCAAATAACAAAATACAAAAACTGGAGATATGACTCGGCCACTAGATTTTCACCAGACCTCGAGAGAGTTCTCTTACGAGATAGACCACAGAGTCCTGGAAACTAAGAAGATAAGTCGTTTACCAGACCTCGAGACCCTTCTCTGACGAGATGAACCACAGAGTCCTGGAAACTAAGAGGGCTTCGTCGACCAGATCCCGAGACCTCTCTATGAAGGGAGAGACCACAGAGTCCTAGTGTACGAGGAGAAGTCACGGGCTTGCTGAAGGTAACACATAAACCAATTAATTAAAATTAATTAATAACGCTGATAAAAAGGACACAAGGAAAATCACAGACGCGCCCGTTCACTTCAAAGGTGAAACGAGGAATCCCTTATCAAAACGGAAAAGGGGCTTATATCCGACGACCAACTCTGATCCACTCGACAACCAATAGGAACGTATTACCTTGACTTGCACTCAAGAGAAATTATCACTTAATACGTTATAAATTTTACTAATTAAATTAATAACTTTTTAATTAAAGGGCTTGCTATGGTAAAACTTGGTTCGATGGAAGCGTACAAAAATTACAAGCACGTCAGTACAAAATTTATAATTTAAAATTAAAATTTCAACCTTAAAGTAATTAATAAAAATTAATTTGCACTGAAAGGTGATAGAGACCTTATAGATTTAAACGAATTTGAATGCAATTACACGCACAGAAACGCCGTTCTAATTATTTTTTGTTTAAATTTTATAAATAAATCTTCAATTTACTTTACGTTAAAGAAACAATATGACAAATGTCTTTGCTCGTTTGTTAATTTTTTAATTATTTTCACTAGGACGGAATATTAAATTTTTAATCCAATTAAAATATCAAATAAAAATGTTGAAAAGCAACTCGCAGAATTTCTTTGGAAGTTACTCAAGTATAAAACATAAGGGATTAAGGAAGTTAAATTTATATGTTACAAGAAGTATATCCTAAACCTCTTACAACATCAGCGGCGTCTCTCATTAGAAGTTCAAGTGGCAATTAGCTTTTATAACAAGTGAGGTTCGTATTTCAATTACTATTTATTTTGTTAAACGTACATGTACCTCTACATGTTTTTACTTTACTTTTAATCATACCTTAATTACACACAGATTCTTAAGCTTTCAAACTTAGATAAGATTAACAAACCTTATACAAAATAATAATTAACACCGGGTGTAATTAAAAAGTTTTTCTCCACTTTGCACACACCTCTTTTTCGCAAATTTCCTTTTACTTACATCAACATATAACTGACAATAATTAATGGATGCGCATTAAAGAATAGTTAAATCTTGAATAAATAAAAATTTATTATAAAACAAGCTGGGAATGAATATCAACAACAACAACCCTCTATTAAAAATTCAAAGCACCACACACTTTGCTTATAAAAATAGGGGCATTAAAATTTCGATGGAAGATAAACAATAAAAGAGAAGAGGTGTAAGTCGAAATAGTCTTTCTGAAATAATATAAAGCATATCGTATTTGTTCAGGTGTTGATTAAAAACGTTTTTTTCTCTATTGTCAATTTAACAAAACGCAATACCAGTGACTCCCAATAGGCGTTTGAAAAAAAACATTTGGAGTCCATTTTATTGGAGACGGGTAGCGGTTGATAAAAATAATCGGGTGGTAGTTTGAGATTGTATCTTTTAATCTTGATATAAAAATATTCAAGTCCGCCATATTGCAGGCGTGTGATGTTTTTTTTTCAAGTGTGCCCCGACTAAACTCCGCCTACCTGTAGATAATTTATTAAATACAGGTATACGATAGAAGGGGATTATGTTATTGGAGCAACTGGTAATTAATCATTTATTTTTTTCATAATAAATGGAAAATTCCAATTCTATTTTGAAAATGTATGTGCCTATTCATACAGAGGGGCACATTTTTTTGATAACATTGGACACCCATAATATTATTATTGAATATATGGAAAACTAAGTTTTTAATAGGTAATATAAGCTTTTTAGGAAAAATAATTATTGCTAATAATAAACAATCTAATTAGCCGCACATGTAAAGCTATTGATAGAAAGGTTGAGAGATTGAAACCTTAGAATTTTATTCTTCTCATAAAAAATCTTTAATTGTGGCATGATCCAAAAGGTTCTTAATTTTGTATTTTCATTTATTCTTTTTCCAGCTGTCCTGAATTTCTCTTCGAAATAGTGATTATAGACAGTGTCTAGGTAGATGTCTCGAGCCCAATGCTGAATAGCTATAGGTTACAGAAAAGCGTAATTAACGATTAAAGTTTAAATAGTGCAATAACTGATGAGTCTAAGAATGTGGGTTGTCACACCCTATTATTCAAGTATTTCTGAATAATGTTTCGCTACGGTTCGACACCTTAAAATATTCTTGCTACGCCACTGATTAAAGTGACTAAGCTCGACTAAAGCCGACCGCTTTGTATAGTAAATGGTGAAAAATCTGAGTCTAATCTTTAAAGAAAAATTTTAGCTAGAGACTAGAAGAACATTTTCCATTCTTCAACCTATCCGTATGTACCATTTCGTCGTCCCATCTTCAGTCGAGACTACACAGTCTACGAAGGGCCACTAAAATAATTAAAATTCTTTTAAATAATTTGACTTGAGAAATAACAAATAAACAATGCAATTTATTAAGAGCTCGAGAAGAACAGAGAATATTAAGAAGAAGAAGAGAATTGAGAAACATATAGCTCACAAAACCGGTATTAGGGACTCAACGACAAATCTTAAGTCTTTTCTTCAAATCAGGATATTCTTGAAGGAAGATCACCAAGTCATTGTGCTCACTAATTAACCTGTCAACACATCTAAAGTTCCTTCATGGGATCAGAAGTATTATAGAGGCAAACTTAATAATCTTGGGCATCAGGCAAGTGGAGAGTACTTCCATCAGAGGTTTAGCCTGTTTTCTCATATCAGAATAGTCCCGAAGGAAGATCACCAAGTCATTGTGCTCACTAATTAACCTGTCAACACATCTAAAGTCCTTTCATGGGATCAGAAGTATTCTAGAGGCAAACTTAATAATCTTGGGCATCAGGGAAGTGGAGAGTACTTCAATCAGAGGTTTAGCCTATTTTCTCATATCAGAATAGTCTCAAAGGAAGATCACCAAGTCATTGTGCTCACTAATTAACCTGTCAACACATCTAAAGTTATTTCATGGGATCAAAAGTATTCTAGAGGCAAACTTAATAATCTTGGGCATTAGGCAAGTGGAGAGTACTTCCATCAGAGGTTTAGCCTATTTTCTCATATCAAAATAGTCCCGAAGGAAGATCACCAAGTCATTGTGCTCACTAATTAACCTGTCAACACATCTAAAGTCCTTTCATGGGATCAGAAGTATTCTAGAGGCAAACTTAATAATCTTGGGCATCAGGGAAGTGGAGAGTACTTCCATCAGAGGTTTAGCCTATTTTCTTATATCAGAATAGTCCCGAAGGAAGATGACCAAGTCATTGTGCTCACTAATTAACCTGTCAACACATCTAAAGTCCTTTTATGGAATCAGAAGTATTCTAGAGGCAAACTTAATAATCTTGGGCATTAGGCAAGTGGAGAGTACTTTCATCAGAGGTTAAGCCTATTTTCTTATATCAGAATAGTCCCGAAGGAAGATCACCAAGTCATTGTGCTCACTAATTAACCTGTCAACACATCTAAAATCCTTTCATGGGATCAAAAGTATTCTAGAGGCATACTTAATAATCTTGGGCATTAGGCAAGTGGAGAGTACTTCCATCAAAAGTTAAGTCTGTTTTCTTATCTCAGAATAGTCCCGAAGGAAGATCACCAAGTCATTGTGCTCACTAATTAACCTGTCAACACATCTAAAGTCCTTTCATGGGATCAAAAGTATTCTAGAGGCAAACTTAATAATCTTGAGCATTAGGCAAGTGGAAAATACTTCCATCAGAGGTTTAGCCTGTTTTCTCATATCAGAATAGTCCCGAAGGAAGACCACCAAGTCATTGTGCTCACTAATTAACATGTCAACACATCTAAAGTGCTTTCATGGGATCAGAAGTATTCTAGAGACAAACTTAATAATCTTGGGCATTACGCAAGTGGAGAGTACTTCCATCAGAGGTTTAGTCTGTTTTTTTATATGAGTATAGCCTTGAAAGAAGATCAACAAGTTATTGTGCTCAGTAATTAACTTGTCAACACATCTAATGTCCTGCAATGGGATCAGATGTATTCGAAAGGAAAATCTAATAATTTCAGGAATTAGGCAATTGAAGATTACTTCCATCAGAGGTTTAGTCTGTTTTCTCATATCAGAATAGTTCTGAAGGAAGATCAACAAGTCATTGTGCTCAGTACTTAACCTTTCAAAACTTCTAAAGTCTTTCCATAGGACTTGAAGTATTTTGAAAGAAAATTTAATAATTCTGGACAGGCAGTGGAAATTATTTCTACCAGAGGTTTAGTTCGTTCTTTTATATCAGAATTGTCCTGAAAGAATATTTCCAAATCATTGTTCTGAGTAATTAACCTGTCAACACATCTAAAGTCCTTCCATGGGATCAGAAGTATTTTGAAGGAAAATTTAATAATCCTGGGCAGGCAGTGGAGATTACTTCCACCAGAGGTTTAGTTCGTTCTTTCATATCAGAATAGTCCTGAAACAAGATGACCAAGTCATTTGGCTCAGTGATTAACCTGTCAACACATCTAAGTCCTTCCATGGGATGAAACTAATGCTGAAGGAAAATCTAATAATTATGAGATGTACGAAAGTGGGAATACCTTCATCAGAATAGTCCTGAAGGAAATTTCAAATGTTCTGGGGAAATTGGGGCCGGTTTTCCTAGATCTTTAGTTCTCCTTTAGACCAGACATTCATAAGGAAAAATCAGACGTGCTGGATAGGCGAGAGGGTTAATTATTATAGTATATTCCAGAACATTTGTTTTTAGATATAAGCTGAAGAGAAGCTTGGAAACCCTAATTGGGGTCATAAATTGTTTTTTGTCCAACGTGACAGTGTTAAGTTACCTAATATATTCCTTCAAAATAAACCATATTGACATTCCTAACAGTACCCATAAAAATATTCTTTTATTAAGAAATCGAAATTTTATGGCTCGAATAAGTATCAAAGTAAAATTTTTCCTCTCAATTTACTCTTCTGCTTCAAAAGCTCATGTTTTGAAGTAAACAGTTTTTTTTAACAAAATAGGGTTAATTAACAAGTTTTTCACAAAAAATAAATTTATGGGGTTAACAATGGCGTTTTTTAGTTCCCATGTAGCTTTAGAATCGATGTAAAATTTATGGTCTAAAATAAATGAACAAATCGAAACACAAAAAAAAATTCTTTTTCATCGAAATAACTAAATCATATCAAGTACGCGACAATCATACAACTGGAAATAATATTTTTTTGTATAAGCATAATAAATCACTATAGTGTAAGTACGAAGTAATAGGGTGACGTGCTATTAGCGGGTACTTGTAGGGCTCATTCGCATTCGTTGGGGTATTCACAGTAGCAACTAGCGTGGAATTAAGCAATATGTTTGCTGCTATTAGAGCTTTAGGCTCGACCATGCATGCTGACTTCAAGAAGGGTGGTTTAATATCAAGCTAATCACATCTGCATTACATCTCTAGAGCATTTAAATGTTTTTTAACTGAATAAAAAAGAGCCATCATAATTTAACCAATTAATTAAAAATAATCGCTTAGCAAAATTTTTTTTCTTCTTTTACTTGCAAATTGTTAAATAGTACGTAAACGATCAATCAAGTTGAGTTGATTAAAGAGAGAAAAAATTTGTTAAAAGTTAATGGTATATTTATTCCCGATTGCTAAGATACAACAACCGGACATCCTGTATCGTTAGCATATAGTCAATTCGAACCAATATACCCCATTCTTCAATACATCAAATGGTAGCAAGCGTTTCGAACGAGGTTCCTAACTAAAAACCATTGTTGTCATCTTATATTTTATCGGCAGTCGACAATACTGTATAGAATTTAAATTTCCATGCGAATAGCTCTTTTCTATAATGTAAATTCTTTTTTTTCCAAATATACACTGTAAATATATCCACCTTTTATAATAGTGGACAGGCTTTGTTAAACTAAAATTTAAACTTCTTTTAGGGTAAGTTGCTTGTGAACCGATTTAGTGCTTTACATTCACAAAATTATAAAAAATGTATAAATTTATTTCAATTTAAAACTTTTTCTTTTTTTTATTTATGTCTCATTTTTCGAATAATACTTTTTTTAAATCTTTATACCTTTCTAAAACCAACCCATCTTTGAGGAGGTTGTAATTTATAGATGGAGCAGTTTAGAAATTTTTAAGAGCTCAGGTGTGGAATTTTTAATTTTATTATAAAACTGAAGTAGCTGTGATAGTGTAGAATTTCAGTACTGACCCACGTACTAACTCCAGGATGGATGTTGTGGAAGAATAACGCTTACAATGGGATCGTTTTTTCTATATAAGTGCTCTGTTAGAAGTTTTCCATTTAGGAAGGAAGGATTGCTCCAAGATAACGTTTGACAGCACTGTACTCATTATATTTGGAACAGATTAGTAATTTTATGCTTCCAGTGGAAGAATCAAGATGAGGAAAATCTGTGGAATGTCTTACACGAGCAGAGGAGACTCCTGGGACTCCTGTTGACTTATGCCTTGGCATGGGCCTGATCTGATCTTTTTAAAACCAACCCATCTTTCATGAAGTTGTAGTTTTTGGATGGAGCAGTTTAGAAATTTTTAGGAGCTCAGGTGTGGAATTTTTAATTTTATGATAAAACTGAAATTGGTATAAGTGATAATGCTGTAGAAATAAGATGAGCAGCATTCGTACTGACGTACGTACTAACTCTAGGATAGATGTTTTGGACGAATAACGCAGACAACAACATCATTTCTTCTATACAAGCACTTTGTAATAAATTTTTCATTTAAGAACGAGGGATTGCTTCAAGATAACGTTTGACAGTACTGTACTCATTATATTTGGAACAGATTAGTAATTTTATGCTTCTAGTGGAAGAATCAGGATGAGGAAAATCTGTGGAATTTCTTACACGAGCAGAGAAGACTCCTGGGGCTCCTATTGACTTATGCCTTGGCATGGACCTGATCTAATCTTTCTAAAACCAACCCATCTTTGATCTTTGATGATGACCTACGTACTAACTCTAGGATAGATGTTGTGGACGAATAACGCACACAATGGCGTCGTTTCTTCTATATAAGCACTCTGTATTAAATTTTCCATTTCAGAACGAGAGATTGCTTCAAGATAACGTTTGAAAGCACTGTAGTCATTATATTTGGAACAGGCTGAGAGAAAATACGTGGAATGTTCTACACGAGCAGAGAAGGCTCCTGGGGCTCCTGCTGACTTATGCTTTGACATGGACCTGATTGTTTTTAAATAATTATTTCAATCACTTCACATAAACAAAAAAACAAATTTACATCATTGGTATTTATTTTTCTTTAAGATTTGGATGATTATCCCAATAATATATGACTTGGGCAGCAATTATAAATGTAGCCATAGCTGAAGCAATACAAGAAGAAACTATTAATGTGTCATTAGTTTCTTTTATGGACGTATAAATTCTAATTAAAGTACCTATGAGAGTCAAAAATGGCGTAATAGCTGATAATTGACCTGTGTGTCCGTTGCGAAAATTAGTAAAAATTTGAATAATTTTAGAACTTAATGATATAACAACATTCATACTTTGTAAAGCTGATATTTCAACAATTGATAAAAGATCATTATAAAGTAAAAAACACAAAAAGGCATATCCAAAAGCATAAATTAAGGCACAGTTAGTTGAAGTTTCATAATATAAAATTTCGGTTCCAATTATAGCTGTTTGTATTGCTGCAAATACTGATTCGCCCCAAGCACTAAAGGGGTAGTGTTTTAAATAATTATAAAAGATAAAAATTGTTGTCGATAACAATTCTAAATTAATACTAAACAAGCTGAGACCTTCGCCACTTTTGTTTTGATAAATTTTGTAAATTTGAGGCACTTTAGTTATTGCTGAGGCCAATATCACTATCGTTCCCAAAACCTGATTATAAACCGTTTTTGAAGACATTTTTTTTCATTTAACTTTAATTTATTAGCATCTAAAAAAATTTATTTATTAACATTTTAATTGTTAAAATTTTAAGGCAAATACGTACTTTATTTGTATAAAAGAAATTCTTATAAAGTGTTTTTTAATTTTAAAACTTAAAATTTTGACATTTTGACATTTCACATTAAAAAAGGGTTACGAAAGCAATTGACGTTAATTTTGATAGTTTAAATTTGATTGGAGAAATGAGGTAGAGGGAAGGGGCAATACAAGGTGTCAGAGGGTCGAATTAACGGTTTCTATGGATTTTTTATTTAATTTAGAGCTCGTCCTAAAAAGAAAAGGCATGTTTTAGTTCAATCCCAGAAGGTTACAAACTTGCCTTAATTAACCCGTTTCATGTTAGCTAATTTCAGACAAACTGTGTCCATCATTATTTATCCTTAATACCACGGAAGCTCAACATTTGCATATTATGCATTCAGAGAATTCGACGTCTTCCTTTATACATGACGTGATCTTCTTGAACTTCTATGGTATGTAAGACTCTTGTTACTATGTAAGTAACTCTGACGATGAGTGAGCTTACTAGCGCACCTGTTAATCAAACCTGCATTAAAGAGTGTGCTGGATTTCTCAGAACGAAGTCTCTCGTTAAAGAACCGACCTGATGGATAATGGAAATGCATGGAGCGGATGCCTGTTTGCCGATGACACGCCCTTTTTGTGCGAGTCTCGACTACGGATGACCTCAGAACCCATAAAGATAACTGTATTAAGGCATTAAGGCAACCAGCATATGGATGAACAGCTGAAGCTGAATAGTGATAAGACACAATGCCTGCGGTTTGCTTACAGATCGCAGTCTGTGTTTAGAGTGTTTAGATGCTAAATTGAAGGGTGTTCGCGTAATAGAGATGCTGTTGAGTAAGCTTTCGGTTGCAAAGGTTTAAGTTCACACTGCGTTTTTTGAACTACAAGTTCAAAAATTTTGAAAAAAATATATGTTATGTAATACCTACTGTTAAACAACATATGTAATTTTCATTAAACTCCAACCCGCGGTTTTTGGATAACATCAAGAAAACGGTAAAAAAAGCGGTTTTTTGCAATTTATTTCCAAAGTAAAGGACAGAATTTCCCCAATTTATTTCTACAAAATGTAACCGAGTTTCTAGCAATACTGTAATTTTTTGAAAATTTTTGAACTCGTGGTTTTCTTAATACGGCCGAAGAAGTTATAAAAATGCTCACAATTTGATTATTCTTTAGAGTTTGGTTTAATACAGATCAATGCAGAAAATGATGGACGTTGGTCTGTAGTAGCGCATTATGCACAAAAACCGGACCAATTATTTGAATTTTCGAGAAAAAATTAAATTTGCGAAAGATAAATATTCAAATTTATAAGTATTTGACAGAGCTGTCATCAGCGCCGTCACATTAAAATACATATAAATTTTGCGGATGAAATGCACACTACGCATTATTATGCGTTACCATCAGTTACCATGCACGCTTGAATTTAAACCTTAAGAGATGTGCTACTGATCGGGCAGCCATTTGCTGCTACCACGCGAGCTTCCACAGTGTTATGGCTTATGGAATTATGTTCTGGGGACAGTCTCAGAACGTCAACAAAGTGTTTATACTACAAAAAAGCACTTAGAATAATCTGTAACATTGGTCGACTTGAAAGCTGCAGAAAACACTTCAAAAACCTCAAGATACTCACCTTATATGGCTACATTCATCTACTGCCACCTGAGGCACGCTCATGCCAACAAAAACAATTTTACTTTAAACAATCAGTCTCATGACTATAATACGTGTGGTAAAAACAAGTTTAGAATACCGGACCACAAGTTAGAAATGACACAACAGAGCTCCGAATACTAAGGAGCAAAACTTTACAATGCCATCTTCCAGCATTTCAAAGACATGAGCATCAGGTTAAGCTTGTACTTCAGCAAAATCCAGTTTACGCGTTGGAGGGATTCTTCGGGCTGTGTGATACTGTTTGGCACTGACTTTTCAACTGAAAATATATCTTAAAGTGTTGATAAACGTTTGAAGTTTAAATTTTGCAAAACTTATGCCTTTGTTTTTGTAATTTTTGTAGTTTGACGTGTTTTGTTAATTTTTTTAAATAATTCCAATAATCTATCTATCTATCTATCAAAGCTTCGTTTGGTGAGCTTATGGTCCCATTGTATAAGACCCCACTGTATACGACCCCACTGTATACGATGCCACTGTATAGGATGCCAATGTGTAAGATCCAACTGTGTAAAATCCCACTGCATAGGATCTCAGTGTGTAAGATCCCACTACATAGAATCCCACTGTATTGGCTATCAATGTAGAAGATCTATACGACCCCACTGTATCTATAGGACCCCACTATATTAAACCTAACTCTATAGGATCTATAGAAGTCTCTATAGAACCCCACTGTCCACCATTTGGTTTTCTTTGATTTTCGAATGTGTGTGAATTTAATGCATTGATACATTAGCTTAGAAGATACTTTTAAGTTTTTTAAGTAACTAATCAGAATCGAACTGGTAATAAAAAAGGTATAAAGGAGTCCATTGAAGAGAGTATAAAAATTTAAGTTAGTTAAATAAACTTGGAATAATCATCGAAGTTTAAATAATTGCTCCAATTTAATTTGCTTTAGATATTGTTCATTTGTAACTTGTTAAAAGTGTTTTGATGGCAATGATTTCTTTAAAAAAAAAACTTTTTTGATACTACAATATATAATTGAGTTAAGTCAGTGCTCATTAAAATTATAAATATACAATAAAAGAAAATGCTCGAATGTTAAATTATAAAAGAAGATAATAATCAAATACAAAAAGCACACTCGAAAACTAAAAATAAACCTAATTTTATTGTAATTCCTTTTATGTTAAGCTCAATTCTCATTTTAACAAGTTAATATTACGTTATTTATATATAATCAAATGTCAAGTATTAAAAGAGACACCTGAATGACGTTAAATCGACAACACCTAGTAATTTATTTTTGTTTCAATAAAAGAGATAAGAATAAGTTGGGTCGTTAATAAAAAAAAATATTTTTTTTCAAACAGTAGTAACTCCGTACCGCCTCCCTATTCATTCACAAATCCAAACTAACCCAACACTCATCGGATTTAATTGAATTTAATGTTTGGATTAAAATTTTGCTCTTTCATATTCTATTATTATGTAAGAAAATTTATTATTACGAACGCTCTATATTTGATTTCTCTATTGAATTCTTTTTCAATTGTTAGTTTATCGAGTTATCGCCCCCTTATATTATGTTGTGTGTCTAAACAAAACTTTGATTTGTATGGGGTGTTTAAATTTTCATTTTAGTTTACTTAATACTTATTTTATCTTTATTTTTTATTCAAAAATCCAAATTATTTTTCTTCACACAAACAAAAGCTCTTTTAACCACTCAATATTTGTATTGTCAAACATGGATGCTCAAAAGAGATCTCCAATCATCGTTATATTCATAGTGTCTATGATTTAGATAGACTCTGTCTATAGGGTTGATGGAAGATGAAAGACTGTCTCTTAGATAGTCTCCCATGGATAAGAGTCTGTAGGGAGACTACGTGTAAATTGGTTCATAAGCACCAACAGCGCATTAGTCTGCGAGGAGCAGTCGAAGTTATACCTTAGATAATTATGCTTTGCCCATAAAATCATTAGGTGACTGACTAGAAAAGAGCGTCTTTTAGACACTTTCCCATGGAAAAGGCTCTAGAGTGACTACGTATGGATTGGCTCATAAACTATCTTTCAGATAGTCTTGTATTTAACAGACTCTAGAGAGACTTCATAAGTTCCAAGATCTGTTTAGTCTGTGAGAAACAGTCGAGAGAGACTGGAGCAGACACCATGATTTATTTGGAATCTGTGACTTAGATAATTATGCTTTGCCCTTAAGATCATTAGGTGACTGGCTAGAAAAGGGCGTCTTTTAGACAAGTTCCCATGGAAAAGGCTCTAGAGTGACTACGTATGGATTGGCTCATAAACTATCTTTCAGGTAGTCTTGTATTTCACAGACTCTAGAGAGACTTCATAAGTTCCAAGATCTGTTTAGTCTGTGAGAAACAGTCGAGAGAGACTGGAGCAGACACCATAATTTACTTAGAATCTGTGACTTAGATATGCTTTGTTCATAAGATCATTAGGTGACTGTCTAGAAAAGAGCGTTTTTTAGACAAGTTCCCATGGAAAAGGCTCTAGAGTGACTACGTATGGATTGGCTCATAAACTATCTTTCAGATAGTCTTGTATTTCACAGACTCTAGAGAGACTTCATAAGTTCCAAGATCTGTTTAGTCTGTGAGAAACAGTCGAGAGAGACTGGAGCAGACACCATAATTTACTTAGAATCTGTGACTTAGATATGCTTTGTTCATAAGATCATTAGGTGACTGTCTAGAAAAGAGCGTCTTTTAGACACTTTCCCATGGAAAAGACTCTAGGGGGGGGGACGTATGGATTGACTCATAAACTATCTTTTAGATAGTCTTGCATTTAAAAGACTCTACAGAGATTTTATAAGCTCCAAGATCTTTTTAATTGCTGGAAAGACTTGAAAAAATATATTTTGGAACTTAGAGTTCAAACATACCCTACGGAGGTGTGAAAAATAGTATAAATAATTGTTTTTCTTTAATGATAAGGCCTATTTAGAATGAATTTACAAGATGTAGAAGTTCACGGTGAGCTTCTTCCCATACCTATTGAGCAATGGTAGTTTTATTAACATATGGTCGATAATTTACACTACATTCAAGTATGAGATTCTTTCAACGAATTTTTTCTAAGCTCTTTGATCGTTTCAACTATTTCCTAATGAATAAATTTGAATAAAGTAATTTTTAAATAATTTAAAATTAATGCTACGAAAGTACAAACTCATTGTGAATCGTTGATATAAAAGAGGTTTCTTTTTTAAAAACGAAATCTATTAAATGAAATGGTATTTCTCTCTTTGTTTTTTGTATTGTGAAAAGAACATTTAAGAAGCTCGGTAGCAACAACAGAAACAATAAACCGCACACTGAGATCAATTCTAGATCAATTGAATGTTAAATAACCGACTTTAGATGACTTTACATCGTCTATTGTTTGAAATAATTGTTGCCTCTGGAGTAGTTGCCGAAAACTCCAGGTGGTAAAAAGCCACTTTACACGAGCCAAATTATTAATAAATTCGAACACATCCGTACAACGACGTCTCACTTTAAATTATTATTTTTTAAAGCGAATTATTTTATTATTACTGTATAACATTTTTTCAAAATGTAATATCTCGCGCGAGTATTAAGATTATACTACCAATTTGAGACTTTTAAATAAGTACCGAATTTTCTATTGAAAATTGTACACAGCTGGTATCCAATAATGACTTTGCGATTGTTAGATATCAACGTGTGAGTCAAGTGACTCGGCATCTTTTTAATTTGGCTCGAAAAAATAATAAGTTATTTTTTTAAACTATTTTGTTTATAAGTTTCGCTTGTGTAGGTAAAATTAAAGAAAAGAACGCACAAAAGATTAAATCGAATTGAAATATTACGGATATATCGAAACAATAAACTTGTGTTAAATATTTAAAAATTATTGGAGCAAAAAATTTTAAATTGATTTTATAGTTCGATTGGATTCATTTGGGTGTTATAATCCGTGGGGTGTATTATGGAAGTGCTGCAGATGCTGGTTCTATTCTCTTAAATTGCTCAAGACGATTTGTCCTGTGGAGATTAAGCTTTTGTCTTGCTTTCACAGGTCATATAGATATTCCTAATGCTTGTGAAGGGTTCCTTACAGTCGATTTCTTTTCGCACGTGGTCTTAAGATGTACCTACTTACACTCGACCTTTCACTGGAGTTTGAATAAGTGATATGGAAGCTTTCTACTAGGATGATCCTGAATGGATGGCCGCTGAACCAGCACAAACAAATGTTTGTGTAAGAAGTTAGGAGTGGATTTCAAGGCACGAGAGACGAATATTAGAAGTAAATTTCATCTTTTCCAAACACTAACCTGAAAAACCTTTGAACTCAGGAAGAAACTAAAGGAATCATATCACATAAGTAGTTGGACTGCTAATAAAATCCTTCTATCTGCAAAAGTATATAATCATCTTCGATTGTGTAGCATTACAATACGAAGTACCTAGACTCAACATTTTTAAGTGGCGAGGAAAACATACCATAGGACAAGCTGGTGGACGGTACACTAATAAAGGTGTTGAAATTTGAAAGCTTCAAGATACAGGGAGTACAGTAGATCCACAGCCAAGACAAGGTTTGCAAGGTCTTTGATTTTCTCTTTAATATCAATTAAAAATCAGAACAGAAGAAATGAAAGACTGATGTGGAAGGTATAATTATTTCGTTGGGTATGAAACATTTGCGGTGCGACGTAGGACACAGCGTTAGACTATCAACTATCGCTTTTTAAAGCGGACCATAAACCAGTAATAGTCATCTTAATATAGCGATTCAAAAAGTTGCATAATTAAATACCGGAGACTGTTTTCGTACCTGACAAAACGCATCCGCCCTGAACTGCCACTCGAAGAGAGCTTCTATAACAATAACACTTGGCAAGCGAGTTAGCAGAACTCGTTTCAGAATAGCGTTCTCGTCAAGTTAGTGTTGAGGCAGTTCGGTGGGCTGATGGCAAAATCGGTGGCCCCACCACGATAAGTCCTGTCGAATACCACCAGCTAACCTGATCACAGCTTTGCAGGTACAGGTGACCTGTTAAGCCTGGTAATTCTCAACAGTCTAATAACGGGACTACTGGCGACCGCTGTGACCGAGATGTTTCAACGCCTTCGAGCCCGGGCACCTGCGCCCAATGGTGCGCCTCTTTCCAAGATCTGTGGCGACTGAAACCCCTACGAAAAAATTCATGGTCTAGAAAAAAATATAGCGATATATGTATTGGAAATGAGCTCTCTCAGAAGAAGTGAGTATCTCTTGAAATTGAAAAAATAAGGTTCGTCGTAACTAAAGGAAAAATCATAGCAAAAAGTACATAGCTAAAAGTGTTATGAAAATGGACACCACCTTGACACCCAAAAAGATGTTGAAAATCTATAATGTCTGCTTTTTACACCTTTTTTTACCCAACTGCCGCCCGGGTAGCGCTTTACGCGAGAGTCTCGCATCTTGCAACTTTTTGCGAGGCGAGAGTAAGATTTATAATACGAGGGCGAGCATGCGAGACTCTCGCGTGAAGCCCTACCCAAGAGTCATTCATTGAATACTTACCATGAGTATTGTTATTGGGCAGACAACCAGTCTAATTCAACTTTTCCAATCCTATTTTTTTATTATTGCTAAGAAAGTTTTTAGCAACATGCCCCTTAGAATATATAGATCCGGATGGAAGGTTAGCAACCGTTGTCTATAAGAGGAAATGCGACGGAAACGACATTTTGGAAAACTATGGATGAGTCATTCATTTAGTCGAGTTCACATTATCATTGGCTGTCATGATATTTCCTTACAAGTGGGAGTATAGGCAACCATTTCAATTAGAGAAATTGATCGGAAATCGCTATATTTAGAAAACCTTTGCGATCCATAATATTAGCAAAATGGCTCTTTACTGATAGAGTAGGGGGTAGGTATTTCTTTATTCGATGACTGGCACTGATAGCCAAGCCTACCAAAGTACGATGTGGGGAAAATTAAGAAAACAGAGGTTAATTTCTGCTACCATAGACACGGGCTGTGTTTTTTAGTACCTAGTGGTAGATGTCCACTTTACGTTTTATGTCAACCACTCTCTAAAATATCTTCGAATGGAAACATAATGATGATAGAAATTAGAAGAAAATTGTGTGCAGAGGACGTTAGGTGAGAGTAAGTGTTTTAAAAACAAATCTTTACCACATTTCTGATCTGCACTGGTGCATGTGATAAGCTATAGAGGTGGGAATGTTTCAAGAACTCACTACTATATTGAGAGTTTATTGAAAGCGATAGTTTCGTCTGTCTGTCTGTTCGAGTGAAGTTCTGGACTCATCAGTGGATGTGGTTGTGTTACAGACGCAGGTGTACTCTCTACTTAACCGATCATTTGTAATTTGCCTGATGATTAACACTTCCTCATTAATGTTTAGATGGCGGTGGTAGTGGTGTTCTTTAGGGCCGTTTTACAAAGACTAAAGGTGGTACTAACTTGTTAGTACTGAATCAACTCTAGGAGCAAAAGCACGGAAATCTAAACTATCGCGGCGTGCACGGTCGTGTGTCTAAATTTCTACGCACCACATTAAAGCTTAGATTCCCGTGCTTATGCTCCATGAGTTTATTCAGCAGTAACAAGTTAGTTCGACATTTAGTCCATGTAAAACGGCCCTTAGTTTGTGGTTTTTAAATAAATAATGACGATTAAACTTTCAAGAGCAGTGGGCTTATAGATGAAAGTCAGAGCGAACCGTAACCTCGTTGAATGGTCGTGGTGATGGAGTCGAAATAGTTGTGTTTGTCTGTTCGTTATTCACCTATCCTCTTGTCCGTCCATGTCTCTAGTTGTGCGTGATTCTTCCACTTGTGCGCCTGTTAGTGCGTGAGACCATCTGCTCGTTCGTCTAACTGCCTGTATTTACAATAATAATTTCAATATTTTGAAATTAAATATGAGACGTCTAGTATGTTTTTTAATGTTAGGATTAAAATGGTTAATCTGTTGAATGATATTAAGAATACAAGTGAAGGTATGAAGAGTATCCATTTTAAAAAATGGGATGAGTCCATAAGTTAATGTTAATTAAAGAATTTGCAAATTAAAATGTATTGAAATAAATGGGTAGGTAGGTACCTATAATATAAAGTGTAATTTAATTATTGTTCTTATTTTTAATTATAATTCCGCAAGTCAGGCTGAAACAATTATAATTATGTCGCACACAACTCTGTATAATGTATTGTTTGAGAAAATACAATACAACGTTCCACAAAGCAAGCAGGTAAAGCATTGCTCTATAAGCGAATATAAGCGAACAATTGACGCAAGTCTAAAACTTTTAACGATGTATTGCATTAATAACTTGTTTGAGCACCTAAACGATCAATATGTAACAATATGACAACCTGCAATTTCAATGCACCATACTAAAATAATTAGGAAACAACAAACAAACAAAAGTTTCCTATAATTGCAAAAAGTTAAATTTCAATAACTTAATTAAATTGGAGAGAAGAAAAACGCAACGTGGACAACAAAAGTCCATTATTTGTAATAGGAAATGTTGTATTCAATTTAAGCTGTTATAGTTGACTCAAATTCAAGTTAACTTGACCCTTGATAAAAAAAATCGAATCCTTATCCAGAATCTTGAGCTAAATCACAAAGTCTGTCGTTGAAAAGGCTTCAGGACGCGATTTCAAAAGAATAACTGATTGTCAACGAATAAAGAATTCTCTGTCCACAACAACAAGGTAGTGGGTCTTACATTGGATAAGATATAAATCTGAACAGTCTTATTTTAATACACCGACTTTTTGATATAAGGGATAAATCTTTTTATAAAAAGACTAAATCCATTTCTTGTAGCTAGATCGCTTTCAGATGAGATTGACCAGTGAATAAAAGCTCCATTTGTAATGAACTAGAGCTTTACAAAGCTATACAGAATCGTATATAAGTGCAACACGACTTTTTTTTTCATTTCAATGTTTTGTGTCTGATTGAAAGATATTTGTTCGAGAGCTTTAATTAAAATACGACTTTGACACTCCTTAAACGTCTTTATTTGTCAAAGGAATACTTTTAAACACATATTTTTTTTAATATCAAACGACTCGCACTTACATAATTACTTTTTCATACATACAATTATTTTAATAGATTTCACGTACACAAGCCACCCTTTACATACCCGACCTAGATTTCTTTCGTTTGTAATACGATTAGCAGAACTTCGTTAAAGTCGTAATCCGAGTCATTCGGTCGTTAGGGGATGACTACCCTCAGGTATTTTGTAGTGGACTTGGACAGGTGCGTTTCTGAGTTGAGATTGTGGCAGGCCGAGTTTTTGAATTGATAATAGTGTTCCCAGTCCAAATTTAGTTTATATGTGCAGGACTGGGGTGGTCCGGCGAGCTACCGGGAGTTTTCCGATGGCACGTAATGTATACATTGAAAAAATCAAAAATATAAACCTGGTCAATCAGATTTCCTGGTACTAATTTTTTCCCACTCCAGCCCTGCATATGCGACGTAGACTAAACAAAACCGGGAGTGGACTGGATCTAATAATCTAATAACCGCGGATCGACGAAAAGAGATTGAGTATCTTGTTTCATTCATATTAGAAACGGAAGTATTTAACAACAACTGTTATACATCTTATTATCCCAAAGAAGGATTTTGGGAAAGAACTGCTGTAATCGTTGCTACGGTATACCCAAGTACCACGAAATAACATTGGAGACCCATAGTTTTGCATGGAATTTTTGAAAATATTTTTTGAAGTGCAAACTTGAACCTCCACTCAGACACAGATAAACGCTGTTAAATTTATACATATACAAAGTGGACATTGCATTTATGTAAGATCTCTATCATGCAAAAACATCTAAAACCATCAAAGCTTCCAGATTTCTTCATTTGGAAGGAAACCCCGAATCTACGTTTCTGAGTTGGGATATTTTAAATTTCTTTGGATTGTGGCTGGCCGATTTTTGAATTGATAATAGTATTCCAGGTCCAAATTTAGTCCATATGTGCAGGACTGGACTGGCCCGGCGGGCTACCGGGAACTTCCGGATGACCCGTGATGTAACAATGAAAATAATATATTGCAAAAATTTAGATATATTGAAAAAATTAAAAATATAAACCTGGACTATTAGATTTCGCGGTACTAATTTTTCTCTAGTCCAGCCTTGTGATATGTGACGATTGAATAAACCGGGGGTAGACTGGATCTAATCTAACGATCTCGGATCGACAAAAAAGCTTGAGTATCTTGTTTTGTCCATATTACAAATGGAAGCAATAACCAACTGTTATATTTTATTATCCCAAAGGAGGATTTTGGGAAAGAACTGCTGGAATCGGAACCTTCACTCACTGTTAAATAATTTATTCATATTCGAAATGGACGTTGCATTTATAATCCCTATAGTGCCCACGACTGCAAAGACATCTGAAGAGTCATCAAAGCCTCCAGATATCGTTTTTTGAGAGGAAACCCCGAAGAGATGTTAGTCGACGAATATGGGAAGTACCCACTAAAACCCATCTTCTCTTCCTCTGTGTTAGATGCTCTATAATCGCCTTTCAGGGTTGCTTTCTGCCGTCAAGAGATGAGGTGTTTTTTTAAAGCGCAGACTTGAACCTCCACTCACTGTTAAATAATTTATTCATATTCAAAGTGGACATTGTATTTACAATCTCTATCGTGTCTACGACTGCAAAAACATCTAAAGAGCCATCAAAGCCTCTAGACTTATTCTTTTGAGAGGAAACCCCAGAATAGATGTCGAAGAGTATGGGACGTACTCACTAAAACCCATCTTCTCTTCCTCTGTGTCAGATGCTCTAAAATCGCCTTTCAGGGTTGCTTTCTGCCATCAAGAGATGAGGTGTTTTTTTTAAATCGCAGACTTGAACCTTCACTCACTGTTAAATAATTTATTCATATTCGAAGTGAACATTGTATTTACAATCTCTATCGTGTCTACGACTGCAAAAACATCTAAAGAGCCATCATAGTCTCTAGACTTCTTCTTTTGAGAAGAAACCCCAGAATAGATGTCGAAGAATATGGGACGTACTCACTAAAACCCATCTTCTCTTCCTCTGTGTCAGATGCTCTTAAATCGCTTTTCAGGGTTTTGTTAAACTCTGTGGTGTAGTAATTTACTTCACCATACTTTCCCTCATGTCATATCGTTATATCTGGAAAGATTCGTACTCTAACACCGTATCACCATTGATTAAATGGTATCACTTTACATCACAGCTTGTGATTTGTGCATCTATAGAAATAAAAGCGTTTTAAAGGTATCAAATCCAGCTGATGGAAATGTGTTTAGTGTGTTGCAGCGCAGCAGTAGCTGCACCATATTGTAGCAAATGTAATTTTTTAGAAGAGGAGATTTTAATTGGGTTGTTTTGAATTAAAAAATTAATTAATCCTGCACTGCTTCTTCTATATTTACCAACTCTTGAACTTAGGTAGCTGAAAATAATTAATAATTACTTAATTAATTAATTTTTAATTAATACTCAATTTATTATTTGAATAACTTTCTTAAATCAATTAAATAACCAGACATAAAACCAATAAAACAAGGAAAGTTGTTGTCCCCAACAGTCGTTTCCTTATAATTTAGAAAGGGTAGAAGAAAATTTTTGTATTTTTATTTCTATTTGAAAGTTCTAAACATAATTTTTGAGAATAATAAAGAATCAAATTGATGTTTTAAGAAGAAAATAAAAGAAAAATCACAATAAGCGCTTTTTTTATTAGCATAAAAACGATTGACTTTTGTAAGGACGCCGCCGCCGTTTGCCTTTTAGTCCTTTTAGACATTGGCGGACTAACATAAAAAGCTACCAACTTAAGGCTTCTAACGCTACACATGTGCTTTTCATGCAAATATTTTATTTCAAAAGCGCCACGACGCTTTTTAAAGCTCCCAAATAAAATTTTCGTAAACTCACGCATAATACGATTTATTTTAGACCAAATAGTAAATTTGAGAATCATTAAGTATTTTAGAAGTCAATTAATAATGTAGTGATTGGATTTTCAATAACAATATTTTTTGAGAAAAGGGGTGTTTGCTTGTCTTTATAAATACACAAATAATAAGCGATCGATATTAAAACACTTTCTCTTAAATTTGTTACGCTGTCAGTTAAAATGATTAATAGACAATTTAATAGTTCATTATTCCTTTATAATCAAAAAGTGTTAGTTTTGTGTAATACAAAAATAAACATTTCTCTTTTATCGCGCTTATTTTGTGTCACGAATTTTATCATAACTCATTCGATTATGAAATTATATTGTGTGTAATTATAATGGCATATTATGTGGTGTATTTGTTCGGATATTTCTTTAATAGTAATGCAAATTTACAATTGTAATAACTAATTATTCGTGGAGTAGCGTTTTATTTACTTTATATAACTAGTAAAGCTCTACGGAAGTAGAAGCGTTTATAGAGGATTGTAACAGCCTGTATAAGCGTATAAGGCTTCCACTTAACATATGGTTTGTGTCTTAACCGCTTTCTCATTAGTTGAGTCTTAATAATACCTAAATCAGCTACAGACTTTAGTCACCTTTGCTGATGAGGGGTCTAATTTCTAATTTGTGATAAAAATCATGGCATAGACTACCTAAGCAAAAGCGATAGCAAATCAATTTCTTCCCAAAATCGCAGTCTCTGTAAGCTATCCCAACAAGCACAGAAAAAACAGATGGACATCAGAGCCTTTGCTCAAGAACGAAGCTTTTGAGTACAATTTTTACTTTCAAATGTCACAGACAATATCGATTTTTAATGCCAGTTTAATGTTGAATATTTAGAGCTTTCGCCCTCATACAAATCAACCTGAACCGACGCTTAACCTGCTCTTCACCCATCCAACATCCAAGTGCTGATTTGGTGAGCTGACACTATACTAGGCGATTACTATCAAAGTCTGTGCATTATACAACCGACTATTAAACATATTGTTCTTTGAATAGTAATTGAGGAAATTAAAAATTCACATACCTATAATTTAAAGTCCTAATATTCAAAATTATTTTCGAGTTTTATTTTGACCAAAAATCGAACTATGAAATTCATAATTTAAAAAAAAGTTTTTGTTAGTTCTTCTATTTTTAAAGGACTTATAATACTATCAATTAATGATGGCATTAAGATGACATGTTAAAACATTATAAGCTTTTTACAAAAAAAATTATGGTCTTAGATGATCTAAGATTATGAGTAAATTAAGACTTGAGATCTAGTTCTGAAAGTAGACCGATATTGAACTGAACTCGGGTCGAAAAATTATTTCTATCCGGCCCTAGATAAATCTAGAGTGCTGTATCGAATCCAATTAATTCTAAACGGGACAAAGAGTACTTAATGAATCACGGATGTGTGATAGTAGGTAATAAGAAGAAGATAAGGGGATGACTGTCAGAATGATCCGTACTCCTTTTCAGGATTTTTGAATGCCTTTTCTAGTCCCCCTAGAGTAAAAGCTGGGAAAAATGAAGTTATTACAATCTTTTAGCCCTCACAGAAACAAAATTGTAATAACTCGACTTCATAGGAAAACTCTTCGGCTATCAAAGTAATAGAAATGGAAAATTTTAATTGGCCCACCCTGTGTCTACCTATAAGTATGCACTTATCCATGCTTTGTGAATTTTCGAAAAAAGTTGTTTTGTCCTAAACGTACACAACTCTTCTTTTACTTGCTTGTTCTATAAGTACTAATGATGAGACGAGAAATTCTCGTCTAGTTTCTCGTCTCGTCTCATATTTAAAAATTGAGTCTCGTCTCGAATTGAAAATGTTACTCTTGAAAGGTTAATCTCGTCTCATAAGCTATTTTAGTGCTCTAGTTTTGATTCTCGTATCACAAATCGCAGAAGAGAAAAATACGATTTCTCGTCCATCACTATAAAGTAGGTACCTACCAAATTTTTGTTCCAAAACGACCAAAGCTCTTAGAAGATTAAAAATATAAGAAAAACGTTACTTACCACTTTACCAGAAATTAATATCTACTATATTTTCTCAGATATGTTAAGACATATTTATAAAAACATTGTGTCAAGAACTTAACGTCTATGAACCAGCTACGTTCAGGGTCGGATTACTCTCTATGCTCTAACAGAATCTTAGCTGACTATTTAATGGGCCGATTCAGACGAGTGAGTGATTAAGAGGTAATCGTAGGCTGGATGGCATATTTCTAGGGTCGCTCCCTCCATTTTCACCATAAAATAAACAGAGAGAGCGAGAAGAAGAGTGATAAGTCAGATATTGGGAAGAATAAGTGTTGTCTGTTCTGAATGCGACCATTGAAGAACTGTAATTTAACCCCCATCCCATCATATTGGTCAATACTCATTACAGCCTCTATTTTATATAGCAACCTGGAATTTCCTGTCCGTTTAGTACTTCCGTTTTCGGGGATGCACAGACCAGAAAACTCTCTGAAAACATGGCTTAACGATAGTAGTAGACACACGTCTACCTCAATTGTTTAAATGGCCTCCTTTCGACTATTATTGGATTTATAGCTAACATAAAGTTTGAAATTCCAATATTTAATTTGTACAGTGGTGGACTAGTCTCTAGAGTGGTCCCTGTTAAATAATGAATAAAAGACAAAAATAATTTTCGGTAATTCGATTTTTAATATCGCCATTACTTTTATTAGTTATAACTATATTACATGCGGTCTTAACAAGACTACTAACATGATCTAGATGTAATGTTTAATGGATATATGTTTATAAATATGCTTCAAGTTGGGCATCTTCTACATAACTTAGGAACGAAATAAAATATTCGTATCATAGATGTAGCATACAAATAAACTTAGGAACAAAATAAATTATTCGTATTATAGGTGTAGCATACAAATAAACTAAACATTTTCGATATATTTCTTTTTTTTGCACATTTTGAGGCGTAAATTTAAGAGCAACTTTTCAATAAACGTTTCGAGTGAACTTTGAAAATGCGAACGTCAGTTTTTTCCACGATTTCCTCTTTTTTTCTTCCCATTTCATTCATACGTAGACGCGAAATATTATGCCTAAAAATCGAAAAGTTGCCCTTCAATACACGATATAAAAATTCTCACAATCGAATATTGAGTAATTAATCACATAACTTAGGAGAACGTCATATACATTAAACGTAACAATAATTATTTACATTTTTACAACTTATATCTGAATCAACGGTCGCAATGAAATTAAATACAAGGTGAAAAACATATTTACAAATATGTACTTATATACATAAGAAATTTTATATTTTAATGAGTTTGAGAATAATAAAATAATAAACGTACAACTATTTTTTACAAAATAACATTCAGTGAACATTCACAACCTATCTAATCTATCAGGTCAAAATATTACGGTTAAAGGTCGGCGAAATTCACCTGCCGAACCTTGCGCCGAATATTGCCCAGGATACTGAGCCATCGGTATTAAACCGGCAGGCATAGTTCCGTTTTGCTGCATAACACTAGCCGGATAATATCCCGGTAAACCGCCTGGAGAAGCACCCGCCGACGATGTCGTCGTCGAGCTAGATGACGAAGCTCCGTCTTGGCGTTCGGATAGGTTTGGTTTGTGATCGGGTGAATCTGAAGATGATTTTGGGGACGCTATGCTAGTTGGTATCGTAGGCGACGCTTCCGAATACATTTTACTTATATCCAAAGGATAATGCCTAGTCGATTCGGGGTTGTATTTTCCATCCATGTACATTTTAGACGACTCGAAATACGCCTTTGTTAACGCAGAAGTAGAATCTAAGTAACCTCTTTCGAGATAACTTTTAGCCGTCGAATCCATATACTTTTGATCGGAATACATGGACATAGCTAAACTAGATGGTGGCATGTAAGCTGAACGATACTTATCGGCTTCCATCGAATATTTCATTGCGTCCATAGGACTTACGACCTGCAATTTAAAAAAAATCCGTTAGTCATAAATATTTTTCTCGTTTTAAAAGCGAAGAAAATAAAAAAAAAACATTTGTGGCCCATTTATCGATTAAGGTGAGCTAAAATTTAAAATAAATGGCTACTACAGAAGTCAAGTTATAAGATATAAACCTTAATTTTCATTGCTCGAAACGAGTATTATTTGAAATAAACCAAACAGTTTATAATCGAACAAGTTTACATCTGGAAGTTATTAATTGATATTCATAGACTCAGCATTCCTGTATCCACATGATAGCCAACAAATCAATGCTTGTTTTTGTTACAAAAGAACTAGTTAGGTCCCAAACCAGTCACAAACACACACCGCTAATCCTGATTTAATAATCTTTGTACTGGCTTCGGTGACAAGCTCGCGGTTCCCAATCACTTCCAAGCAAACTACAGATTCTTGACACCCTCGCGTTTGCTTCATTTGAATAACAATTACGAGATAAATTGTTCTATAGGATATTTACATATTATGATTTGACTTGGATTGTGCATTTTTAGTTTGTGTGGTTTGAATTATATGACTTTGTCAACCGTTGGTGTGTGTTTTGTTATTGCTTTTTTTTTGTATAATAATAAATATTTAAAAATTATAATCTTTTCACAAAACGATTTTTTAGTTAAAATTTCAAAAATTAATTAAGATGCCTAACTGTTGATGGAATTAGAAAAAAAGAAAAGCACAGGAAACAAGAGCGAAATATGTGGAGAACCCTACCGTGTCCATAAAGGGAAATATGTACCAAATAATAAGAGCAGAGTGGAGTTGGAACAAACAGGTAATTGAACGGAAACTAAGGACCAGAAAGAACGTGCAGGAAGAGAAAATATGAGGTGAAGATGTAGCCTACCATGTCATAGACTTAAAGCGGGAGTGAGCTGTCGACTCAACGAAAAGAGAGGACTGCAGTTGAGGCAGAAATACGATTTAATTTAATGCAAACCCAATTATGGGAAAGCGAAAACGTTTTAAATGGGAACAATGATGGAGTACCTCAGTTGAAGAATGAAATACGTAGTCATTATTTACAAAATAGAGATAGAGAATGTGACTGAAAGAAGGCTCAATGGAAGCTAAGAGCGAACGCAAGAAGTATGGGTTAGATGAGATACTGACAAGCACGAGCTGTGGGCCCAACGAAAAGAGAAGACTGCAGTTGTGGAAGAAATACGTTTTAATGGAAATCAAGCATGTGAAGGCGAAAACGTTTTAAATGAGAATAATGATGGAGTACCTCAGCTGAAGAATGAAATTATTTACACAATAGAGATAGAAAATCTGACTGAAAGGAGGCTCAATGCAAGCTAAGATGGAAAGCAAGAAGTATTCCATGTCAAAGGTGGAAAGCGTAGCTAACTGTGTCCACGGCCATAAAGTGGAAATGCAATGTTTATCCGTTGAAAACAGGACACTAAATATGAAGCAATAAATGACCTAATAGAAGCCAAGAACCGCCAAGAACGAAAAAAAGAAGGATGTCCTGCGAGGTATATCCCTTCTGAAGCCCTTTTGCCTGAAAATGCTCCTTAGCTTGCTCAGTAGTTAACAGAAGTATTTAAAAGTATAGTATAAGCGGTCATTCAATCGTTGTCACTTTCGACCCTTAATCAAATTTAAAAAATTAACTTTAAATGGAAAACAAAAGAGTTTTTTGTGTTTGATTCTCTTTTTAAATAATTTTGGTCCCTCTATGCCTATTTACGTCATTGAAAAGGATTTAAACAATAGTACCATTTATCATGTTTGGTATTCCAAAGAATTCACATACGGAGTGTTTATAAAATATGCACAAGAAATAAAATGATTACGCGTAACGCAGACGTTTGTTTAAATCGTTAAAGCACATTGTGTGGTATGATATATTGTCACTTTTGTCCTGCAAGGTGCTGCTATCCACGGATACAAAAGCATAACATATTACACCGGTTCTTTGTATCTAGACAAGGGATTTTCAACCATCTTTACTCCTTTTATAACTTTTTTTATAATTAGTCATTGTATCACAATTAAGAAAAAGGTTGGAGTTTAATTGGTAGCGATTTAAAAAAAAGGCTTTTGTCTCGAGTCCTCGAGTGTTGTGATGAGTGTAAATGGGGAAAATAGTTTGTTGACCATCATCGTTTCGCTTTTGAGCCATTTAATCAATAATAATTCAACTTGGCGGGATCAAAAACGTAATTTAGCACCTGGTAGGTTACATATCGTCCATGTCTAATGGCCAGTTTCACGACTGATCACCGCCGCATGACTTTGCATAATTTAGCTCAAAAAACTGGTGCAAAATTTCTCACACTTCGTTAGTTACAACAAATAATAAATTGTGTTTTACCTGTCCTGGTGATGTCAATCCTGCATTCATCGATTGTTGAGCTGCTGCGGCCGCCGCAATTGATGCTGCACTCAAAGAACCGTAAGCTGCAGTCGGATTGTAATAAGAAGCCATGGATTGGCCCATACTACTAGCAGCCATACCTAGAAACAAACATTAATTTAAACAAATTGCTAAAAAAATATACAGTCATCAATTTTTAATTCACATTCATACAAAATTATACATCACTTTACCAGCAATTTCTGTCTTCACCGGTGCCTTAATATTATAAATCACTACGTACACCAATCTTTAGCTGTCAAATCGATTTGTTAAATGAGATATGATTGACATATAAATACATACTATTTTATATGAACTGTATTGACGAATTAAGCTGCAAAACCTCTTATTGTTAAGTACATCTTGAGAAGCGGAATGCTTCTAAGCAGTTACATTAATAGCTTACACTCTTGACAGTAATTCTATCATTTAGCAGAGACGTGAAAATTGTCTATACCAAACATTCAAGGCTAACCATTTCAAGTTTTATAAGATGAGGTTATTGGAATTAGAAATTAACATTGTTAAGATTTGTTTTTCTAATAATGACCATTTTTTCGACTACCAAATATGTCTATTGATGAACAAATTAATCGATTATTGGATAAAAAATAGCATCCAACATCTGTCCGGTAAAAACGATTAATAGAAAGTTTTAAATTGACGTTTAGTTACACAACGTCTGTTTGGTAAATTAATTATTTCTTGTCAGCTTTGTAAAATTTTGAAAATTCCAATTAAATTATAAATGTTTGTTTTTAAATATCAAAGAAAATGAGCTTGAAGAGAGTATTTTACTATAGTAGAATTTGAAGCTGAAGACTTTTCAAACTCGTCCATATGGAATATCTAGATTATATAGAAAGTCTTCTATTTAGAGAGCTACAGGAGGACTGAAGAGATTATGATGAAAGATGAGCTGGGAGAGCCTAAAAACTAAAAATTACAAAATAGTAAAACCCATAAAGGGCCACTGAAGTGAACGTAAAAATAAATAGAAAATTTTCAGATTTTTACTTAAAAAAAGGAGTGCCCCAGGGATCCATTTTAGGGCCTATTCTGTTATATGAGTCATTTGTTATATGAGCGAACATGTAAGTGATAATTTGACCTAACTAAAAACTATACCTATGACGTCTTTAGAGAGTTCTGTGCATTTCTCTATGATATCTTAGAGAACATAATGACGTCTTTAGAAAAAAATTTATTTAAAAATATTCTTTCGCGTGTTTTGCTTATAATAAATTACTGTAAGCACGCCACTGACACAAAAGTATAATGAATTGGTTTTGCTATGGATGCCAAATAAAACATTGTATTAACAAAAGTTACTGCATTTATATCAATGATTCAAGTTTTACTAAATTATACACGCAATTCGTTTTAAACACGAATGGTTAAACATAATGTGGTTAAAAAAATTTTTAAGTAAGATAAAGAAAACATTTTTTGGCATAATTAAAACTTAATTTTGTTATACAATAGTAAACAATACGCTCGTTCTTTTATTATGCAAATTTGGAATTTCTCTAGCTCTTTTTAATTGTAGGGGTTAAAGGACTTATGTAGAGGACCAAAATCGAGTAGTTTCCATTACACTGGAAACTCTGCCAATGACTGCCTATATAGTCCTTGTTCCGAATGGAAGAATATACAAAATGTGCCCTGAGGAAGCCAATCATAGAATGAATCGGGTAAGACTGGTATAATGAGAAAGAACTGGGGAAACAGAAAGCACAAAACCATCTGGTCGACCTCTAAGGCCTATGATTGTCTATATTCCTCGTTCCGAATGGAATAATGTATAAGATGTGCCCTGAGGAAGCCAATCATAGAATGAATCGAGTAAGACTGGTATAATGAGAAAGAACTGGAGAAACAGAAAGCACAAGACCATCTGGTCGACCTCTAAGGCCAATTGCCTATATTCCTCGTTCCGAATGGAAGAATATACAAAATGTGCCCTGAGGAAGCCAATGATAGAATGAATCGGGTAAGACTGGTATAATGAGAAAGAACTGGGGAAACAGAAAGCACAAAACCATCTGGTCGACCTCTAAGGCCTATGATTGTCTATATTCCTCGTTCCGAATGGAATAATGTATAAGATGTGCCCTGAGGAAGCCAATCATAGAATGAATCGAGTAAGACTGGTATAATGAGAAAGAACTGGGGAAACAGAAAGCACAAGACCATCTGGTCGACCTCTAAGGCCAATGATTGCCTATATTCCTCGTTCCGAATGGAAGAATATACAAAATGTGCCCTGAGGAAGCCAATCATAGAATGAATCGGGTAAGACTGGTATAATGAGAAAGAACTGGGGAAACAGAAAGCACAAAACCATCTGGTCGACTTCTAAGGCCTATGATTGTCTATATTCCTCGTTCCGAATGGAATAATGTATAAGATGTGCCCTGAGGAAGCCAATCATAGAATGAATCGGGTAAGAGTGGCATAATGATAAAGAACTGGGAAAATAGAAAGCACAAGACCATCTGGTCGACCTCTAAAAAGCTGGGTTGCAAAATAACAATCATAGGACAACCCTCAGAGGAGGAAGAAGATACCAATACATGAATCATGAAAATACCACAGATCTAACGAGGCTGACATGATGGACAATAATTCAGAAACCCAAAGCATCAAACCACCCTTCAAAAATACGAGTTGAAAGCTACAAGAGGACTTTTTAAGAGGCAATAATTATGAGTGGTAGAGGGCAAAACTCTAAAGAAAGACGATTCGAACCAGTTGCTTGTGGAATGATAATTTTTGGCACAATGACAATTAAACAAAATCGACATTCTTCCCTCATTGTTGAGTTAAATAAATTTAAAAAAATGCTTTAAACATCCACTCGTGCTCCTTTTCTTATGTAAATATGTAAAGTTAAATTAATAAATTATAAAAAGATGAAATTTAGGCTTTATGTGAAGAGTATGGACATAACACGCAGCTATATTTTATCAAATAACATGTAAAACTAGAGATATCTCGAGCTCCTATAGCGTTATCGATCTATAAAATAAGTAAAGATGTACTTTATCTCTTTTTATATAACGTACAGCTATGTTAATTTGTTAAAAGCTTTGTTTATATTACATAAAATTTTAATACAATTATGCATCACGAGTAATTTACATAAATTTAACCTCCTTACCAAATAAATTAATTAGTAATGCTAATCTTTTTAAAAGTACACTTTAACATGAAACAAATAATTTTTATTTTAATTTGTTATGTTTTGAAAATTAAATTATTTATTAATTTATTAATAAAACAATAAACTGCGAAGCGTACACACAAATTATTTACTGGTAGAAATGGTCAAAAAATAGCGAATGTGTCAAAGCAGGTGTTTAATTCGCCAACAAGAAGTGATTGGTTGACCCCCCAGGAGGTGCCACAGGGGGTACTTAAAGCAGGAATTTGAAATCTTTAACCTTTAATAAATGAGCGGCACTATTAATATTCTCTTTTTTATTCCTGGATTGGAGTTATTTACAAAACAGGATGTTGTCCCATGTTACTTTATAATAAGGATTACACACAAATATTGCATATAAAACTAAAATCATCTACCAACTGTCAACCCCCATATAAGGTAATGATTCAAGGCGCAACTTGTTTATTATTTTATTATACACTTTGAACTGGTATTTTGTTTTAAAAATATTTTATAACGAAAGCTCAAATTATCCGCTTCTTATTGATAGTGGTTTTATATTTGTTGGAATTTAAAGCATGCGTGTAAAAAGCGGGGGTCCTATCATATCTTCACGGGATCCTAGTGCTAACCGCGACTACCCAGGATCTCACACCTCTCTGACCAGGTGTTATATGCTTGACTGAATTTGATCCAGAAATAAACCTTGTCAAAAAAGAATTAAGTTCTCTTTTATAAAAATATAAATCTAACGCTCTTTTTTTGCCCACTCTAAGACGTATCATTTTGAAACGCTTCGCATTTGGATTAAGTTAGAATGATTGAGATTTTATTTAAGATATTTTAAAATTTAATTATTAAACGATGGGTTAGAAGTTAGAAGATTAACAGTTGTTGGACATTGAGATTTTATAAAAAAAAAAGTTGCACCCAACTGAAACTTCTCAAAAAGGTTTTTACAGGAAAAAGTGGCACTTCTATGTTACACCAGAAGAATTTCAGAAAAACTATTGAAAATTAATTAATGGACATTCAAAAGAACGTTTATTCAGTATCACTATCTAGATTTTCTCACGTTAGTGACAAAAGCTTGCTCACATTCATAAAAGGAATATTTCCTCATGTGGGAAATTTTGGGAAAACCGTCCGCAGCCCAATAAATTCTATTAGACGCTCTTAAAACGTTATTGTTTCCATCTAGGCTTCATGTTATGTAAAATTTTGAGCCGAACGCACTCTGGTGGACCAAGCATCCGCAACAGGTACGTAAAACACTCTTGTAAATGATTAAACAATTTACAAGAAAAGTATTAACGTAAATATCGAGCCAATCGGATTTAGGGATATGCTGTGACATGTCGACATTTATCCAATCACATCAACAATAGTTTGATGACAAATTGACACAGCTAACTAATTATTGTCCATCTGCGGTTCAGTGTGGTCTTATAACCACATCCTAGTTGATAAATTAATAATTATTCGTTCTAATTGAAACAAAAAAAGGTCTGGCCAAATATATCCTTGGTACATTGATAAATTACTTCCTCAAGTACGTTACTTTTAAAAAACAGTATCCGCCTATAACGGTATACGTTTATTACCATGCAAGTATGTACCTACTTTCGGAAACTATTATAGAATTATTTAAAAATTCTCCTTGGGTTATTAACAACTATTAAAACTATTATAACTAGTTCTAAAGACCAATTAAGGTCCTGAAATGTATTTTTTCTGTTTCGGTACTGAAAAGCGCTCCTTACCGTACCGTTTTGGTCGCACAACAGTATCGTAAGAAACTCTCTTACCATATTGTTTCTGGGGGATTTTTCTCTGTTAAGTTTGCGTCAAGTTTAACAAATGTCAAATATTTGCATTTTAAACTGAATGTTTGATTTGTTAATTTCTTCAAATTATGCTATTACAACGTTTTTGGGTATAGTTTTTATTTTTTACATAATTTTTAGAAGAAAAAAAAGTAAGTATAAGTAAATTTATTTAAATAATTATAGTAACAATAGATGATAATATAGTGACATCTATTAATAATAGATACAAGTGTTAGTAACAGTCTTAGAACATAAAACATCCGGCAACAACCGGTTGCCTATAAGAGAAAATGCGACGGAAACGACATTTTGGACAACTATGGATGACTCATTCATTTTGTCGAATTTGCATTATCATTGGCTCTCATGATCTCTCCTTAAAAGGGGTAGTATAAGCAACCATTTCTATTGGAAAAATTGGCCGGAAATCGCTAAATTTAGAAAACCATTGCCATCCATATTAGCTAAATGACTTTCCTGTTAGAGTAGCGGCTATTTATTCAATGGTGACAATAAATTGTCATTCAGTGTTTCCAACATTAAAAAAATCCCAATAAAGGCAATTGTTTAAAGTATAATATTTTAATAAAATGGCGAAATAGAAAAAAATATAAAGAAAACGTTTCAGAAGAACTATTAGAGCACTCGTTTTTTAGAAAACTCACCACTTTGCGGCTCTTATTCTAAAGCTGGACTCCTGCGTTAATAAGGTCCTTAATTATGCCACTTCCAATCACTTTATCACAAGCTTCAAATGGTACATACTAATGACAGTTGAAGAGTCTCCAGAAGCCCTATTCTATAGTACATAATTTTGTGTGGCGTCGGATGAAAATGAAAAAGCACTATCGAAAAGTATTGGATATCTGAACTTTAAAAAAATTTTAATCAAAATGGCCAACCTCGGACATTTGAATGGTTTGATATTATAAGAATATTCTATTCTATTCTAAATAGCAAAAATTGAAACATTTTGTCATCAGTCATCACAATCAGTAGTGGAGCCCGCAGGGCTCGCGTTGTGAGATTGCCCCAGGATGGAAAAGGTCCCCAAAACCTCATTTAGTATAAAAATTCGTTATAAAATCGTTGTGGTAAAGTAAATGGATTATTATAAGTTTTAACGTTAACAAGCATGGATAGAGGCCCTCAATCTGGATTTTGCGGGAAAAATGATCACAATACAAGAGATGTGGGTCCACCCTATAAGAGATGGTCAATACACCACAGATAAAGTTGGAACAGGCATAATTGCCATTAGTATCATGACTGAATGCCGGTTACTATCAAAAAATATTTTAATGAGACCCTGCACATCGTGTAGATAGAAATGATCTGCAACGCAGTATAACGACGGCAAAAGAAGATCCAACACCACAAGCAAACATTGAACATTGGAGATGAAGAAGTGATATTTAAAAAATTATTTGCTCACACATTGAAAGACTTACTGAAGGAAATGACTTTTTGGTTTACGATATGCCTTCAGAAATGAGAAAGTTTATAAAATCACAAAGATGGCAAAAGAATTGATATAATTTTGTTCCAATTGTTACAATTCATCTGGAAATTATTTATAAGCCCTTAAAGAAAATTCGCCCTATAAATAAAAAAGAAACAAAGCTCACCTTTGTGACTTATTTTTAAGCAAAAAATTTTCAAAGCCAATTGACGTCGACCCGTTTGTGTCATTTTTGCCGATTTATATTTAAATCCGTGTGAAAATGTTTCTTTTTCAGTAATTTTCCAGAATATTTTTTAAAAGTTAACAAATTTATGTCTTTGTAAAAGCAACTTTAAGAATTTTAAACTAAATTGGGAATAGTTTATAATTTAAGAGAAATGCGGAAGCCGTCAGAACTTAGAAGAAAAGTTGATGCCGTCGGATAAATAAATACAAAGGAAATTTTGGCAAAGGTTTTGAATTTGAAGCATTTAACACAGAAATGTGTGATGACCTAAAATTTTTGGCTCTGAAGATAAAAATTATCTTGAAAAAATTTCAAGCTCTGATGGGAGTGGAGTTTAAGCTGAACCACTTAAAAACACCTTTTCCCAATTTTTATCTTCTCAACGCGAGAAGAAACCGTAATTTCCTTTTCTCTTCCATAATTTAAAAATCTCTTGAAGCTTATAACAATAGAATAACAATGACTGATTGACTTAACTCTGATTTTCAGGAATGTTACTGACGTTTTGTTGTCTTAACTTATGGGAAAAAATTAGAAGAAATAAGTTGCTTGACCATTTAAGTGTTGCATATACGATTTGTAAGAATGGTGCAAGTTCATCATTTATTATTATTATTATACATAACAATGTCGAACAATAAATTAAAAAAAAAATTAATTCTCGGTCACGTTCTTAACAAAAAATATTAAATTAAAGATAAACATTATAGTAACAAAAAGAAGAAAGGGTCTATAAACTGAATCTATTTTAAATTAAATATTTATAAAAAAATTCAGACTTTTCGATCCACTTTCCCAACTGTACATATCCAAACAAGGAATAAATCCGTTTGCTACCTGGAATATTATAAGAAAACAGACAAAATCGAGATTCAATAGTATTGATTGAAAAGCACAAAGCTCGAATTGTATTCTTTCCATTATTGTATTCTTATTCAAAATAAAGAATTGCGGAACCCAACTGTCAAAGATTTGACAATGCAAAGAGCACCTGGTGAATGTTGAAAATAATTGTGATAAGTGCACACTTTTTCTAATTAAAAATTGAAGAGGTATTTGCAAAAATAACAAAAGGGGGGGGACTCATTTGCAAGAGTGTTGTAAATTAACACCGGCGTGATGTTAACTAAATTCCTCAACACGTCTAATGAATACGGACAGATTAACATAAATTAATATTGTATAACATAATGTAGACATTAATATTCATTTGCTTTTATTTTTATTTCTCACATGGCCTACTACAAGTGACTCTTATAATATACCTGGTGAGAATAGTTTTGTTCATAAAAACTCGAGAGCGGTTTCAATGTATAAATAGTTTTAAAATTATATTTAGGAAATTTAGAGAATTTATCATCTCGATGAGGTTATTAATTTTTCCTTATTTAAAATGACCAACTAACATTCCATTCCTTTGACTTATAAACCGCTTTATGTTGTTAACATTTTAATTTATTAACGTTATTAATTAATTGAGCAATTATTATACTAAGAAAAGGTATGAAATTTTCTGCAGGGTGCAAAATAAAAATGCCAAACTATTTTAGACAACAAGTTTTTTAGTGAGCGTTTCAAAAGTATTTCAGAAGCATCACCTGAACGCTACCAAAATACTCATTTTAACACCTAATCTTCCATTAATTGCTGCACCACCCGATACAAAGCAATCAAAAAATTATAAAGACGAAGGATAAAAAATTGACATTTGTTTAAATATAACGGCGTATTTACTTTTCATTTTGACTATCATCAATATTGCAAACAACAGAAAATAAATGTTAGAAACCTGTCAATTAAAATAACATTGAGAAATTTGATTGTATACGATTGATTAATTTTTCGCTCATTCACAACTCGCCTTTCAATCTCATTAGTCGTTAATTTAAAAAAAAGAAAAGCTCACCTGCTCTAAGCGCGTCCATAGGTACTGATGGATAAGGAATTGAATATGGATAACCTTCTTTTCGTAAAGTTTTCGGTTTACGCCTTGGCCTATACTTATAATCTGGATGTTCCTTCATATGTAGTGCTCTTAAACGTTTCGCTTCGTCGATAAATGGCCTCTTTTCATTTTCTGTTAGTAATTTCCATTCGGAACCTGCAAAACATTAACAATGAGCAAAAATTCTCAAAATCTCAAATTTAACACCTGGACTTTTAAAAAAGAGAAAATTTAAACTCTTTGTTGTTAACAATTGTTATTTGAGGCACGTTCCAAAACACGTTTTGAAAAAAAACAATATTTTCCTATAGATTTGAAGTTAAAACTGTCCTTTTATTTGCAACAAACAGCCTGAATGAGACAAAAGCGGCAGCGATGTCTCCTTAGTTGGCTTTGTTCAGCTTTATTGTTAGTAGAATAGATACTTCAAGTTACATTATTTCAAAGAGATTGTCTGTGATTGCTTTATCTTATTTGAACCACAATAAATGTTGGCTGGATTTAATCGAATTACACAAAATTATATAAATTTTAGCAAAAACATTTCTTACGTAAGTTGTCTACTTTAACTTTGAAATAATTATTAACAGATAGGTATTATTGAATATTTAGGAAATTCTAGTCTTTGTGAGTAGACTGGAAAATGTAAAGCTGGTCAAAATGAGCAACAAGAAAGAGCGGTCCTATTGACTGTTTTGGTGTATAGAGGCACTTGCTTTTCAATTAAAATTTGCAAGTTCCATTCTTGGAATCTAAATAATAAAATAAGTTCTTTGAGGTAGGTATAGTTAAGACCTAGGTATAGAGTATCACCTGTTGCAAGGCATTAGTAGAGCACCGAGAGGAAATGTATACGCTCATGCCGATGGATAACGAATGTGCGAATAATGAATGGAGGAGACAATGAGGAGACTCTGAGGAGATACAGACCAATTCCGAATACCACTGGAAGTCAAAAACGCTCACGTGGGAAAATATTGTACGTAACCCTCTCTTACTATTGGAGCTCAGAATGAAAGAAAGAGGCAACTCGATCCTAAAAAGCGCGTGAAGAAAGTTTAACACTCCTTTTATAATGAAACTAAAGTAACGCAAGTTTTTGTAACGAGCACATCTCTGAAGGACTGCAGAAGAATAGGTTAGCCTAGAAGGCTAAGACGACTAAAGAATTAGAAAAGTATGAAAACAATTAGCTCCAGTATTTTCTAACCTTGATGGCAGGGTGCTGGAGACGAAGCAAAAAAGTGTCAGAAGTCAGAATTACAACTGTAAAAATCTATAAAACGCTATTTCATTGAAAAAGTTCTCTCCGACAACTGCCGTCGTCTTGTCTCGCGAGCTGTCGCCTCGCAAAAAATTTCGAGATGTAACGCGAGAAACATTTATTTCTCGCGAGAAATCTCGCAAGTAATGCTCTAGGAGCTTCACGTGAGTCTCGCAAAATTTCTAGAATCCCAAATTCTCGCCTCGCAAAAAATTGTAAAAATTTCATTGAAAAAGCTCTCTCCGACGAGTACGGTCGTCTTGTCTCGCGAGTTCTCGCTTTGCAAAAAAAATGCGAGATGTGAGGCGAGAAAAATTTATTTCTCGAGAGTCATCTCGCGAGTAATGCTTTGAGCTTCACGTGAGTCTCGCAAAATTGCGAGAATCTCGCATTCTCGCCTCGCAAAAAATTGTAAAAAGTTTATTGAAAAAGCTTTCTCCGACGCGTCTTGTCTCACGTCTAAGGCTCGCAAGTTCTCGCCTCGCAAAAAATTGCAAGATGTGAGGCCGGAAACGTTCATTTATCGCGAGAAATCTCGCAAGTAATGCTATAGGAGTTTCATGCGAGTCTCGCAAAATTGCGAGAGTCTCGCATTCTCGCCTCGCAAAAAATTGTAAAAAGCTTATTGAAAAAGCTTTCTCCGCGACGACTACCGTCGTCTTGTCTCACGTCTAAGGCTCGCGAGTTCTCGCCTCGCAAAAAATTGCAAAATGTGAGGCGAGAAACGTTCATTTATCGCGAGAAATCTCGCAAGTAATGCTATAGGAGTTTCATGCGAGTCTCGCAAAATTGCGTGAGTCTCGCATTCTCGACTCGCAAAAAATTGCGATATGTGAGACGAGAAACGTTAAATTCTTTCAAGAAATTCGCTAGTAAAGCTCTAAGGGTTTCACGCGAGGCTCGCAAAATCGAGAGAATCTAGCATTCTCGTCTCCATAAAATTGCGAGATGTGTCTTATACAATCTCGCAAGTGAAGCCCTAGTTGCGTCAGTTAATGTTAGTGAATCAATCTCTTATGATACAAAAGATTATTGATAGGGGAGCTTCAAACTAGAGATAAGATATATAACCTGTGTTGATGGAAATCCAGTAACAGAGGGCATAAGCTCAAGCTCTTATAAATTAAATAAACGAGCATTAGATTTATAAAAGGCATTTATTTGATGCTGTTGATTTAAAAAAAAAAGATATTATAATTAAGAGCTCTAGAAAAATAATTCTCTCGACAAACACTATTCATTTTAACCCATTAGCGCCCAGTGTACCCACGCGAGTACAGCTAAAAGACATGACTTTACTGATAACTGCTGATAAGATATTAAATTACTGGCGCTGCCGAAATGTTAAACAAAGGTTCCTCTTACACATTAGGTATTAATTTTATTTAGCTCTGTTCAGGAAACAAAGTTTTATAGTTGTGGTTGCACGTCCAATTTGCAAGATATTTCTGGTAAGTTCAATTTGTAATTATAATTAGTAATCACAAAATTTCTTAGTTATAATTTTTTTTTTTTTTTGAATATGTTTTATATAAGACATATATCAATAATTCTGACTTATTGTCGTATCAAAATTTTGCAACGTTTTTCCTGTATGTTGATATAAACTTCACTGTACCCGTGCGAGTACAACGGGTTTTAACGTATACAAATTCACATAAATATAATATCTTATAGATTTTGAACATCTATACAATGCATTTTCCGGAAATTCGTCCATCTACGTTCTATGGCGAAAAGTTTGAAACGCTATCAAAGGCAATTGATAACATCGGAGATGCAAGCGTAAACAAAAATTTAGGCATTGGTTTTGTTATTTTTCTAGTTACGAACTTTTAGATTCTCTTCGTCAGAATAGTTTTAGAGCCACGGGAACGGTACGTGAAAATCGCATAAAGAAGTGCCCTCTTGTACCCTCTACCGAAATGAAAAAAAGAGATCGTGGACATTACGATTATCATTACGATAAAACAAGTTCGATTTTGTTTGTGCGGTGGAATGACAATAGTTCTGTTACTATGGTAACTAATTATGATTCAGTAGAACCTCTTGGGAGAGTGAAACGCTGGTGTGGTAAAAAAAAGAAAAATTATCTGTCGCTCAACCTCTGCTTTTTAAAAATTATAATTTGTCAATGGGGGGGGGGGGGACTTACTTGATCAGGCGACGAATAATTGTAGAATTAGTATTCATGGGAAGAAATTGTGGTGGGTGCTTTTCACCCACTAACGTGGGTACGTAACAGTTGTAAATGCTTGGAGACTTTATGACCTAAGCACAAAAGATGACGAAATGGACCTGTTGTTGTTCCAGAGAAACATTGTTCGCGATTACCTAAGGTCCTACAATAAAGCTATTCAACGAAGATCGATATCAAACCATCCGGCTCGTTACCAAGAAGCATTTTAGAAGATCCTGTGGGGCATTTTCCCAAAAGGATCGACAACCCAAAAAGATGTCGTCAATGCAACATGAGAGTCAGATGGATTTGTGAAAAATGCATGGTGGCGCTTTGTATTGAACGAGAATGTTTTAAACTATTTCATTCCGGAAATTAAAACGTCTTTATTTTTATTTTGATAAATATTTCTATTTGGTTTGATAAAATAATTTAATATTAGGTATCTAATTATGTTGCATTGGCAAAAAAACTGTTTATTTAAAATTTTTAATAATTTTATACGAAAATTCAAACAAATAAAAAAATTTCAATTTTATACGTTTTGTACCCTCATTAGCCCAGTGTACTCGCTTGGGTACAGGTCTTTTTTTCAAAAACCATAAACAAAACAAAAATTTTTTTTGGTTCTAATTAACTTTAGTCTTGTTTATAGACAATTTGTATAGATTTTACAAATTTTCAATGGCTAGATTGTCGGTGGGCACTAATGGGTTAAAAAGCTCTCAACTTGTATTAATAGTAGGTACAAGTGCTTTTAGTAGGTAAACTATAAAGGCTTTCATTTCTAATTTCAACAAAGTAGTAAGTCTGACCTAAACATTAATTAAAAAGTCGCGTCTTATTTTAAAAACTTAATTTTGGTGATTAGCGAAGTGTAAATATTTAACAAATCTTAAAATTAACTAAGGTACAAATAAAATTGTTCAGTAACAAAATTTAAATTACTCTGTCTGATAAAAATAAAGAAGTATTGTAGGGAAAAAGCATTAAATTATCTTACATTCAAAATGGATATCTCTAAGTGAACAATGAAGACCCATCATAGCTTGTAATTAATTCTTATCTCGCTTCAAAAGATACAAAAGCTGCAGTAGCGCTTTACAAAGTTCGAGACACAAAATGACAAAACACAGAACAAAAACCAGTGTAATGTAATACAGCTTTGCTATTGGGTGAGCCAATAGCTCGCTTCATTGTTTATCCAATAAGAGAACAGGTGCTCATATTTATAACAATGTAATACATTTATAAACTTTTGTATAAATTAAATCAATATTTAAATTAAACTGCTTTTTGCTCTTTTTTCATGGAAATATTAAAGCTCGGGCGTCCAATTTTCTTCTTGTGTATAGCAATACAGTGTATTACCTATATCATGAATTACTAAAGTAATAATACATCAAGACTACTTATAATATTTTTTAATTATAATTAATGTTTCTATCTAAGCGTTTTTCAGTAAAAAAGTCAATAATTGCAAATTTCAAATTTAAAGGTAAATTCAAATTGTCAAAATTTGCGCGCCACATGTGACAACGCTTCTGATAGGACGATTCGCATACGAGCAATTTGACAACTTACATCAACAACCCGCTTCACGGTGTGTTTAATTATGTTGAGAAATTGTATAAAATGTTTGTTTATGTCGTATTTAGACCATCGTTGTATAAAACTTAAAATGTCGTCCTAATAATTTGGTTATTAATATTTTGACAGTTGACATCAAAGTAAGCAAGCAAGGACTGTCGTTATTAGCCGTGAAAATGAGCAAATGAAAGATATAAATAATAAAGTTTACGTGTTAGCGTCTTGAAAAAATTGTGCATGGTGTTCACCATGTTATTAATAATTATTATTTTCGACTTTATGAGGTGTTTGTACACGTACAGCCTTTAAGCAGATAAATTAATTAATGTCTTCATTATTAATTGATTGCAACAAGTGAATGTCTTCTTTTATAAATGAAAAAATGGTGAATGTAAATAATTATTATTATAACTAACTGTTAAAATGCAACAATGCAAAACCTTTTTTATTTGAACAGTTTAAAAAAGAAACATTATTTACAACTCTAATAATTAATTGTCTATTAAAAATTTGATTATATTAGCCCTGAAAACAATTATCAATAAGTTTTTGTAAAAAAAATAAATATTTAATTCAAATAAAAATTCAAATTTGTCAATTTTACGCGCCGTAAACGACATCGCCCCCTAATTGGTCAATTCGCAAATGGCAACAAGAAACAAATGACTAAACGGTTATAGTTTATATCAACAACGCCGTTCTTGCGAGTTATTTGATAATGGTTGATTTTGTTAATCGTGTCTCATTTAATGTGTTTTTTGGTCATCGGTGCTTAAAAACTTTAAATTATTTCGTAATAAGTTGTGTTTAATGTTTTGTGATAACTATTTAAGTTAATTTCGCATGTGATGGTGAAGATGGATTAGGATTTACCCCATAACATTGGAGCGGATTTGATGTACACGAAAATTGCAAGGTAAAATTTAATTTACTTATTATCGTGTTAAAATTCGCATTGTAAATGTTCTAAAAAAATGTCCACGGATGTTTATCATAAAAATTTAATCTAATTGAAATTTTGTTACATCGTGCAAATTTTCCAATTGGTGGGAGCGAGACAGGCCATGGTTTTATTTTTAAATAAAGGGATCTTCTTTTCCAAATTGCATTATCAGTTAATTTGTTTTACAACGATTGATAAAAGGACAATTTTTTTTATTTAACATTTTTTTAAGTTAGGTATCAAAGATAGCTTTTTTATAAATTTGTGATGAACAAACCCTTTGTTTTAAATTTGAAAGTAAAGCTTTGATTCGAGCTTTTGATTGTTTGAGTGGAATGATTATACCTACAGGGCAGCTCATAGAAGCTTGACAAGCTGCAATTTTCATAATGAAGTAAACAATAAGACCGATTGTTTTGGTTAAAATATTACACAGGATAGGTCATAGAAACTTGACGATTTGTAGTTTTCATAATGAATAAATGATATGAATAAGAAGACTGATTGTTTGAGTGAAATTATTATACAGTATACAGGGTAGGTCAGAGAAACCTCACAATTCGCAATTTTCATGTTGAAATGAACTAGAAGGTGCTGGACTGTTGTTTTTGAGTGAAATTATTTTACAGGGTAGGTCGTAAGTCATATAGGAACCTCACGATTTGCAATTTTCATGTTGAAATGAACTAGAACTTAAAGAGTATTTATTTTAAAATGCGTTTTTGAAGTTTCACAATGACAGCGCAGGGTTGCCACATATTAATAAATCAAGCTACAAAACATTGAATTTGACACAAATTAAATTGTAATGTGACGACTCTGTACAGGGATGCCAAATTAAAATAGTCCCTAACTGCATTGTCTCTTCCATTTCTAATGCCCGTATTTATAGACAGATCTCAAGCACTTGCTCGTACTCAAGACTGAGACGTTGCTATTGGTTTTCATTGTATAATACAATAGAAACCAATAGCAACCGGCCTCGTCTCAGTCTTGAGTACGAGCAAGTGCTTGAGATCTGTCTATAAATACGGGCATAACTAACTTTAGGTTTGCTCCGGTAAGTGTCAAAAACGCATTCTTTGAAAAATACTCCTAATAGAAAGTTGATTGTTTGAGTGATATTATTATACAGGGTTGGTTATAGGAACCTGAGGATATGCAATTTTATTAAACTAATGGAGAATTCAGTGTTGGAGATGTCACTTCATCTCATTAATTTTTTAAAGAGCACAATTATGTCGAATATTTTTCACTCTGGCTGGCATATCTTTCTGTATAGGTATAGGAGTGTCAATTCATTTGTGTAATCCAAAGAAATAGTTGCATAGGTACTGACCGGAGAACGTGCCGTCCATCATGTCTCTTTTAGAAATCGCATCTCTCAAACCATTATCACGGATGTTCTGACAGTGGCTGCAAGGCCGTAGCCAGGGTTACGCCAGAACAGGCTGAGCCTGACCTGGAAAATTTTAAGCTTGTTCTAGCCAGAGCTTGCGAAGGAATTCGCAATAATAAGAAAACATTGATTTGAAAACTTCCATCCTCAGAAGAGATTACAGTGGTCAACAGATTTATACAAACCCAGAAGAGAGAAAGCCCTGGTTTTAGCTTTTTATCCTCCTTTAAAAGATTTTGAGTCTGCCCTAATAACCGAGTCTACAGCTCCATCATGACTAAAAAGCAGGAGTTATGAACTCACTCAAATTTCAAAATTCGTTAGCTTCTAATAAATCACCCTGTACAATAAATATTTAGATAACATTGGCTCTCTTAATAATCATTAAATATTTAATCCACTGTTTAAAGATTGTAGTTTGTTTATCCGCGTTTGTTCTGCTAATGGGGTTTATTACGGTTATAAGGATTTTTTTTTATAAAAGAGAATATCTAGGTTATACAGATGGGGAAGATTGGCAAGACGCAGCATAGAGATATCAATGGTCAGTTCGATTATTTATGTTGCCCAAGTCTCCAGATTCCCGAAGGTGATTATAGTTTGGATAATTCCATGGCAGGAATGTTTTCTTTTAGGTAAAAAGTTAGGGGCTATTTTAATTTGTCATCCTTGTACAGTGGTGTCACATGACACTTTATTTTGTGTGTTACTCAAGTTTTTTAAAGTTCGATACCACAAATCTAGATAGTTGTGTCAAAGTTCAAATGTAGAATAGATTACATCGAGATTTTTCGGTACACCATTATGAACAAGAACAACGTTCGTATTCGGATCCACTTCTATAGTCCTGCACTTTTATAAAGAATAGAGTAGAGCCAATCCGCTATAACGAAAATGTGTCTGGTAACATCTGGTCGCATCATTTTTAGAGAAACAGAGAGAGAGAGAGAGATAGAGAGAGATAGAGAGAAAGAGAGAGAGAGAGCACTCGCTCCCTCCATCTGTACTAGCAAGATATTGGCTCCGCACAATTTTTTATAAAAGTTCAGGACTATACTACCAGGATTCGTTCAAATTATAGTAAGGTATAAGTTATACTATTAAAGCGGCAAGTGTTTTCTGCATCTATCTCAATAGAAGCCTCTATATAGTTAGCTAAAGCGTGTGAACCCATATTAGGAATGAGTCACTATCTACAATTTTGGGTTTGGAGAATAGTTTGGTATGAGCTACAGACAGTAGCTACATGACAGCAATTCTGGGCTGTCGTATTATGAAACGTCAAATGTGCATGTTTAAATGAAGTGACCTCGAGGGGTTATCCACTCTCTGCAGTCAATGTACAAAAATTGAGCTGTCAACGGTAGTTATCTGCAGTCAATGGCAGCCATACCATACGCAGTCATGGGCAATCAACTGCAGTCAATGTACAAATTTAGAACAGTGGTTGACCCCTCGAGTGACCTATAATACCACCGCTATATTTTCTCAGATCAAAATTAGGTGTTTGCATGTTATCTAACATCTAATTGCGCCAATTTGTCTCAATTTAATTGAATTCCACTCTTTTTTTAAATTTTCTAAAAAAGAACTGGTCGAATAGGGACCACCCTGTAAAAAATTTACTTAAAATTGATTTTCATAAAAATGAAAAGGAAAAATTAGAGAGGAAAAACTGGTTTAGTTTTGAAAAGGAGAAAAAAAATTACAAATTTCAATCTAATTGTGCTAACAATAGTAAATTTTGGTGAATACAAAAAGGTCGCGTCCCTTTTAAATAATAATAATGATTTAAGTTATGAATATGATGGAGTGAATTTAATAAAGTAGATATGAATTTTAAAACTTTATAAAAATGTTGGTTTTTGCATATGAAAAGGGGTTTGTATCGCCATTCTGTAAACGTCATATTTTAAATAGAATTCCTCCCTAAATGGCATATCATAACACATTGTATTCTGTGTTTATGTACCCAAAGCGGCCATATGCATTATTCATATTTATATTCAGATCATCGAGTAGAGAAAGCCTGATCGACAAGTGACAGTTTACAGCTGCTGTTTCACAGTACTTTGCTCACTCAAGTGTTTTTATATGCACCTTCTAGGTAGATATACCTAAACAAGCCTCCATCTTGAATGGTCAGTTTAAATTTAAACCAGTATTTCGGTTAGATATGCACGGACACATGGAAGCCCTTTTGTAAATAATAGAACTAATAACAAAATTAACTTACCCAGTCTTTTTGATATCTCAGAGTTGTGCATTTTAGGATTTTCTTGAGCAATTTTTCTTCTTTGCAAACGCGACCAAACCATAAACGCGTTCATAGGCCTTTTTATGTGATCGTCTTGATGTTTTTTTGAAACTTGTGGAGCCGATAGACCTTGAGGTACTCCTAAAGCTGCTCCACCGAGAGATGCCATTCTCGACAGTCCCTCGGCGGCACTAAAACCACTTTCACACATTGGTGCTCCAGCTCTGTAAAAAAAGAATTTTTTTTATTAGTTAAAATTGTATTTTATTTTTTCTAACCTATTATTGAAAGGATCGTTCCAGTAGCAACTAGCGCCGGATGATCTAAGACAAGTAGAAACAAAACAATTTTTAATAAGAATTTTAAACACATTGACCCGCGAATTTGTATAAACAATTTATGTGCATATTATAACAATGTTTACTATTAGGCCAAGGTGTGAAGTAAATTTGTGATAATAATAAAGTCACGAAGCAAATTTAAATTGATATCGGTGATATTTAATATTAACGGAATCCAAAATAAGTTTTAAATGGCTCCTAAAGGCCCATTGCCTACCTACTTCTAAAATAGTTCTAAAAATCTCATGAGAATTTTTATCAGATCGACTTTTGTTAGACAAGGTTAACCTTGATGATGATAAGTGTGATGATTTGGGTAACATGTAGTGAATACAAATTGTTTTATCTTTTGAACTTGAAGGGATGGTGTTTTCGGATGTTTTAGCATCAGAGTGCACTGAAAGCACGCATGGTCCTAAACCACAAATTCATCGCACCATCAATATGCAATTCGAGATGGGGAAAAGTTATTTTTATTCTAAATGAGTAGATTTTATTGAGTTTTTTGGCCAATCAAAATAAAGAAATAAAACTGTCTTTTCGTCCAAAAATAGCAAGTCTTAAATAATTCAAAAATATAAATAAGAGAACAATAGTCGTCGACATTAATGTTTATGAACTGTACATAAAGTTATTCATGTTTTGGCACAGGTCTTTGTACAGATCTTGATGAATATGGATTTGACCCGATTCAAATGTTTTATTCATGATGTTGATCATTTAATTTACTAACAATAATTTAAGAGCACTTTAAAAATTGAAAGTCAAAGTTTTTTTTTTGTAAAATTTTCAACTTTAAATTAAATTTATAATTTACAACTGTATGAAAACATTTAATTTTACGGGGCGTAATAAAATCTTAAATAATGGTAAGGAATAAACAATACTTGAAATAGTAATTTGCAAAACTTATTATTAAAATGTCAGATAATTCAGGCAACTAATAGACCCATCAAACTCGTCTTGAAAATTAAAGTAACGTGTGAGTTGTCTTTGTAGGTAGGCTGTTATAACACGATAGGTAGATATCGAAACGCTTTTTCCCGTCGGCTTTAATAGGTCATCAGGTAAAATTTTATTTTTAATATCAACATTATTCATGTTTCAAATTAAAATTAATCAGTTTTTAAATAGGTACCATACTTAATTAATTTTTTGTTATAATTTTCACCTAAAAATATTGGGATATCATGAGGCCCTCATGACATTGGTTATAAAAGCTAATAGTGTCTTGCTTCTTTATCAAAATTCGGCCATAGTGTGTTAGTCTATGTCTAGGTTACGCGCTTGGGTAGGAAATGAATCCAGAAAAAAATATAGGGATTACTATTGCTTATTTTTAGCAGCAAACTGCTTGTTTAAATTTAACCTGTTGACAAATTCAATCAAAATATCATTCTAAATTCGTTGATAGTCTTTGACATATATAGGTAATGAACTTTGTTATTTGGAAATATTGTAAAATAACTAACCAGGCTTAGAACTGACAGAATAATATCGGTATTCATCGCAAGGGGCAATTAGGCATTCTGATTATGAAAATTGACGGTATGGCAATATTAGTCCCTATAAAACCTGATTGATTGTTATTTCAATCAGCTCTAATTTTGATTTATCGAAGGTACGCTAATTTGAAATCATCAAAGGTTGTTTTTGCTGATAAACTCGTGGCTCTCAATTCGTCTAAGGCTGAATCCTACATTACACATTTATTCCCAGGATTTAATTTTAGTCTCAGAGTAGGTATAAACCGGTTCACGCTATTGTTAAAACCTCTTTATACTGTGGGACTAAAATTGAATCCTGGAGATAAATGTGTAATGTAGAATTCGGCCTAAGTAAAGTATATGTGGAAGCACAGAGTCTTGAATAAAAAAACGTTATGTTTGGAACATTTCACAGTTAGTAAGTCCCTTGTATTTGATAAAGTTTGAACAATAACCTAATTAGGAGTAGATGTCCAACTAATAGTTGAGTTGACATATCAGATGTCAAAATATAGTAGCTCGGGTCACATTCAAAACTCCGATTAATTATAACAAGCCGTTATAAGCTTTCTGCAACCCAACATAAGTTTGTATAGTTCTGATATGATGTCGGACTAGCCCACTCTTGAAGATAAATTCATCTTACACCGTTGACTCTAAGCTCATTGTTCACGATATTGTGGATTCATCGGGCAAATAACAGACCCTAAGGGTCGTTTTACATGGACTAAATGTCGTACTAACTTGTTAGTACCGAATCAACTCAAGGAGCAAAAGCACGGGAATCTAAGCTTTAACATCATGCACGGTCGTGCATCGAAATTTCTACGCACTGCGTTAAAGCTCAGATTCCCGTGCTTTTGCTCCATGAGTTTATTCAGTACTAACAAGTTAGTACGACATTTAGTACATGTAAAACGATTCTCAAGCCCTTGCCTTGGCACTTATTAGAATTAAATATTTATACTTAACGGATTATTATCACAACTTCTTATTATTATTAACCAATTAGGTCACAATGGAATTGCCTAGATCCCAGACGTTTACTATGGCTGTCAGCCAATTTTGCGTTTTTAAAACCAACAGATATTAATAACAATAAAAGACATTTGGTTAGTTAAAGATCTAAGCGAAAGGTTATTCACTTTCGGCAGTCAATGTATAAAAACTGAGCTGTCAACGGTAGTCATCGGCAGTCATAGCATAGGTCAGGGTTTCAAAAACTTTTTCTCTGATAGAGCACTTTGAGGGTCTTTGAATTTTGACGGAGCACCTTGTATAATTTGAAGAGTAGGTACAGGGCTGGACTGGCCCGGCGGGCCACCGGGAATTTCTCGGTGTCCCGTGATGTGGCAATGAAAAAAATATATTACAAAAATTTAGATAAACTGAAAAAATCAAAAATATGAACCAGGACTCAAAAATCAAAATAACTGGAGAGACCTGTTCACGCACACAGAATTGCCTTCCTTGTGGACACTGTTCAGGCAGCCAGAACGTCTGCATAGCGTTCAGGCCAAAGCGGAAGGCAAGGCGTGTGTGTGTGGACGGGTCTTAAAGGCCGCGCCACACATACAGGTTTACCTTCCTGTTTGGCTTGTGTAGGTCGGCTTGCACAGGCCAAAGCAGAGCCTGAACGATGTCCAGACGCTCCGGTTTGGCCTAGGCTCGTCCACACACACAGGCCACCAGAATGTTAAGGCCGCCTGCACGATGTCCAGACACTCCAGTTTGGCCTGTGCACTGAGCAGGCCAGACCGGAAGACAAGCCGGTTAATTCACAAAAGAATGCCAACCTAAATTTACCCACCCGTGACTTTTAAAATATTCAATAAATAATTAATTTAATTATAAATTATCTAAATAAATATTTAATAGTAATTAACAATAAATGTATTAACTGAATTAAATAATTAAACTCAGGAAATAAGTCGTTTTCATCTATATTTATACATATCAAGGTGGTCACGTGTCGGTAGTCTTTAAAATCACTATAGGTATTCTTATACATCGCAGTAGTGGGGTTTATACATTTGGTCTTCCATCAAATGCTTTTGTCTTTTAGTTCTGCAAAGACAGGCTGCGAATTCTAGTGCAATTGAAGGTATAGAAAAGTGTACAGCTAAACTGGACTGATTGGATTGTTAGGCTAGAGGGTAAACTAAAAGTTACATGCACTTAGGCCACTTAGTTGAGGCCACTGTGTAGAAAAAACTTATCAGATTTTTCCAAATCAATCTAGAAGTAGGTATAGATCACCTGTACATAAGGACTACTACAGGAGATTATACAGAACCGCAATCTTCTAGTCACTACTCATTATAGTTATAAAAGTTGTGTTACAAATCCAAGTACCGACAAATCGGATAATTTGAGAGGTTGAGAGCCCCCCAGGCCCAGACCAGACGATATGAAAATTAATTAAAGACAGCCGGAATTGTATTACCTACTTAGAAAATAATTTCTTATTAAGTTAGCATTCTTTTTTAATTTAAGTAATATGTAGTATGTAGATATTTACTTTTAAATCATATTAAGTTGATTAACAAAAGTACATAATTGAAATTTCATACGGAAATTTTGATTATAGAGTATTGCTAAAATTGAATTATCATCTTTGTGTAATTAAATTATCAATAATTTTGTATATCCTCTCATTTAAAACGCCTGGAAATTTTCTTAATTGGTTTAATTTATTTAAACTACTTTAAATTAATTTTACAGTTAAATTAACAACTATTTATTTCGACTTCTGTAGGTATAGTATACAGGGTGATTTTTTTAAGTGGTACTAACATTGGGATCTCGGAAACCGTAAGAGTTACGAGGTTGGTTAAATTAGCAAAAAGTTGCATATTTTGATGATCTTTAAGAATCCGTTTAGAAAATTAAAAAATTCTAAATGGTTTCCGAGATAATGCAGAAAAACTGAAAATTGGCAATTTCGTTTTTCGACTGTAATTTCAAAATGGCGTACTTTAGAAAAAAAATTCTCGGGAAAAATTTTCAGGAGATCAAAAAAGCTATCAAACGATACCAAACTCGACTTTTTATCACATCGACGCTAGGCGTCGCGACGTACAACTTTTCATTTTCTTATGGGGGACCTATCACTTTTTTAACAAATATTACTCAGTAGGCTTGTCTAAATTCGGATACCAAATGACAACATTCTAACTTGTACTTTTCTTAATTTACACAACTTTTCAGGTTGTTATGTTACGTAATGTTAATATTTTACTTTATGTTATTTATTACGATTAAAAATAATGACTAAAACCTGGTTTTTAAAGTTTTAGAGAAATAATTTAATCAGGAAATAAAATTTCATTACTAAGATTTAATAAATAATAATTTATTTGATTTATTTTTATTTCCAGCTCAACTTAATTTTCAAAAATTTAAAAGCTAAGTTTTAATCGTTATATTTCATCGTAACAAATAACATAAAGTAAAATATTAACATTACCTAACATAACATAACCTGAAAAGTTGTGAAAATTAAGAAAAGTACAAGTTAGAATGTTGTCATTTCGTATCCGAATTTAGACAAGCCTACTGAGTAATATTTGTTAAAAAAGTGATAGGTCCCCCATAAGAAAATGAAAAGTTGTACGTCGCGACGCCTAGCGTCGATGTGATAAAAAGTCGAGTTTGGTATCGTTTGATAGCTTTGTTGATCTCCTGAAAATTTTGCCCGAGAATTTTTTTTCTAAAGTACGCCATTTTGAAATTATAGTCGAAAAACGAAATTGCCAATTTTCAGTTTTTCTGCATTATCTCGGAAACCATTTTGAGTTTTTTAATTTTCTAAACGGATTCTTAAAGATCATCAAAATATGCAACTTTTTGCTAATTTAACCAACCTCGTAACTCTTACGGTTTCCGAGATCCCAATGTTAGTACCACTTAAAAAAATCACCCTGTAGATATGCCAAAAGTACGAAATTATGTACAGGCAATTTAATTATAATTTCAGAAATACATACTATCATATTTTTATTTTAATGCTTTTTTACTGCAAATTATTCATAATTTTAAGTAAATTTCTGAACTTATAGCAATTATTGCTTCTTGTACACCACACCTTACATAATAAATTAATAATTGCACATAAATATAATCCAGAGTTGAATAAACAACTTGTACATATCGTAAGGTTGATTAATTAAAATTTTCACAACTTTTAATGATTGACTTGTTTACACTGACTACTTTGATTTAATTAAATTTCCACGGCGATTTATAAATAGTTAAACGCCAAGCATCCCCCTCGTAAATAAATTAGATCAAATGATTTCCAAACCAAGATTATCGTAGTCTTTCAGAAACCTAAAGAAACTGTTTTCGAGGGTGGGTTGTATTAGGGAAAACGGCGTATAAATGTGCAATTTTTTAATTATACATACTTACATATAGGGTGTTTCAAGAATGTTTGTGGTCTTAATTAATTACAAATTTTTGGATTTTGATTTGTGGTGCACTCCAGAGGCTTTAAAGAAACAGTTTTCGAGGTTGCGTTGTATAGGGAAAACGCCGTATAAATGTGAAATTTTTTAAATTATACAGGGAGTTTCAAGGATTTTTGTGATCTTTATTACAACTTTGAGCCTTTCAATTTTAATTTGTATGGTGCGCTCCAGATGCTTTATAGAATACAATGTATTGTAAGGGCCTTTAGAAGAAATTATTCTATTTACATACTTAGATAGGTGGATATTTGCGATATAAATACCTACCATTTATTAATAAAAAATTTGGATATCAACTCTTGTGCTTTTAGATTTATTGCAATCCCTAATTTCCACAGAAGAGGGATAAATCTATAGTCTGTTCCACGAAAAATAATCAAATCTGGTTTTGAGAACTGAAATAATTTTTGTCTGTAGCCCATTCATGCGTTATAAATTGCTCATAAAATAGAGCTCAACTTTCAATAGTATTTATCAAATTACAAAAATTATTTCTTTCCTGTAATTGACGTTTTTGTACCTATAATTTAATTCGAAAATGTAGGTAACATTCAATTAATTAAGTACACGCTTCTTTTAAATAGAATTGAGAACCATCAGCTTTATAAGTATATAGTCGAGTCATCCTGACAGCTTATATATGATTTGGAGATATGTAGACAAGAAGAAGGCTGTCTGTCAGTCGTTTTAAAATGATACATAGCTAGTGTTAATGCATTTACTTTAGCTTAAAACGGTAGTTGAAATTAGTTAGAGAAATAATATACTTTTTGTTCCACCAGACCAGCAGGTATTAAACAAAATTTCCAAAAACTACTTTTACAAGCAGGCTTTGTCAACTTTGTTGGGAGATTAAAAAATTTGCCTAATTCTAACCTTTTTAACAAAAATTACCGACAAGAGCTACTTGAACACTTTTAACTTTTGAAAAATTAGCTGTAAAGTCAATTTTCTATAGTGCTCTATTGTATTTTCTTGACCTGAGCAGAGAAACTCGTTATTATTGAATAGATTATTTTAAACCGTCTTGAAAGGTAAAAACACATGGCTATTTAAACTAAAAGCCGTTTTCTGTTTATTATAGGGATTAACAAAATTTGCCTATTATACTCTTTCCAATTGGGTATTCAAAAAATTCTGAGAAAAGACTACTTCAAACATTCTTTATCTGAAGCAAATGCAAAAAGAATCTTTTGAACTGCTCCAAGGAGACTTTAAAATTAGAAAAGAAAATCTGACAGAGAATTTTTGCTAACTTTGGAACGGTAAACGGGTAAACCACATGGCGAGTAAAACCGCGCATCATGTTCAGAACCGCAAATTTTTCTTCGCTTAATCATGAAATCAAGATTCCAATCTCTTGAGATAGCCAAGAGCTGAAGATAATTTTAGAAGTGGTAGCAAAATTGTTTCATCAAAAGAAATATTTTTGGGAAATAAGTATGTGGATTTCTTCCTCCACTTTTCTAGCGTTCCCTCAAGTGGGCCATATTAAATTATACTGCTTGTAGAAGTATTCTCAGCATATAAAATAATTTGTCTCAAAAAGAGCTTATTTTTGGATTCCGACGATTTTTGAAAAAAAATAATAAATTATTCCTACCTTATAAAATGGCCAGTAGCGGCCTGTCTATGTAGATCCAGATCAATCTTGAGGCTGTAAGGGGAACCGTTAACAAAAAAGTCAAAAACAAACACAAAACACAGTCACAATAATAACAAAATTGCCTATTGAATAAATAATGACAACAATCGCGTATACGTGTTCGCCACTGTAAAGCACAAGACTCTTTGGTGTTTGGATCGCATTCTAAAAGTCCTTTCAACAAGCATGCGCTTATCGGTAATTTTGGTATGAACCAATAGAAATACTGGGTGGAGTTGGATATATTATCAACACAGGTTATGGTTAGACTCTTTCAGTGGATCCGCCTCTTCATTGTCATGTTAATTTTTGTCTCTCATTCTTTTATATACAGGTGTTTTTGAATTGTATGGCATACTATTTTATTTTACTTTGATAACAAATGGAAGAAGTGGAAAATATTTTTTTAATCTTAAAATTAGAGGGTAATTAGTGAAAATTGCATAAAAATAGATTAGTGGAACAAATTAAAAGAGATTAGGTTAGATGTCGATAAAAGAAAACTTTTTCAAATATAAACTCATCACTGTAATTGTTTAGGGGATGAAAGCGTGCCCTATAACTGTTACATTACTAACCCCGGCCACTACCATTATAATCATAATACACATTACAGGGTAATTATTAAATTTGAATTCATAGTATGCTAATATCAACACACCCCACATTTATAGTGGAGTGCAACAAATATAGCAAAGGGGCGCAATGTAAAGTCGTTATTTATAGTAGAATAAAAAGATTATTGCAGTTTTATTATTCATATTGGTATTGTTTAGTATTTGCTTTAATGTTGGCATAGATAGATGTTTATAATATCAAAAGAAATTTATTTTCGTTTTACAACTTTGGATATAATGGGTATTGTGGTGACTGATGGTACAACAAAATACTTGATGATATGCCAATGGAAAAATTCATAAAGAAAAATATATCTATTAAAAAGATTTTTAAACTTTAAATTTGTTCTTCCCAATTTTTACTAAATTATGCGGTTTTATTCCTGATGATGGTTTTGAATGGATTCTTTCAATAGTTTCAACCTCGGTTTCAACTTAACATCGATAATACTCGTAGATCTTCTGTATAAATTAAGTATCGACATGATTCAATAAAGTCAAAAATATAAACTTTGATATACAATATTTAAATATTACCTATATCTTTGGGTTCTCAACTTTTTTCTTATACTTAACATTTTTAATTTTTTCTAACAAATCTTATCATCATTTAAAGTTTTCCCATTTTCTAAACGCCCTTTACGTTACATCAACATTTTGACTATGGCAAACGACTTTTCAGAAGAAGCAAAAGTCTTTATAAAGAATGACTTTTTCTCAAAATGAAAAATAACGAAGTTTACAAGTATAGTTAGGTCCGCGGACTACAGACACACTGTACAGGGTGATTTTTTTAAGTGGTAGGTACTAACATTTGGATCTCGGTAACCGCAAGAGATACGAGATTGGTTAAATTAGCAAAAAGTTGCATATTTTGATGACCTTTTAGAATCCATTTAAAAAATTTCAATATTCAAAATGGTTTCCGAGATAATTAAAAAAACTGGAAATTAGCAATTTTGTTTTTCGACTGTAGTTCCAAAATGGCTTACTTTATAAAAAATATTTTAGGAAAAATTTTCAGTAGGTCAAAAAAGCTATCAAACGATACCAAACTCGACTTTTTATCACATCGACGCTATACGTCGCGACGTTCAACTTTTTATTTTCTTATGGGCGACGTATCATTTTTTTCGCAAAAATTACTCAGTAGGCTTGTCGAAATTCGGATGCCAAACGAAAACTTTGTATCTTGTACTTTTCTTGATTTACACAACTTTTCAGGTTATGTTATGTTACGTTAGGTTAAAATGTCACTTTATGTTATCTTTTACGATGAAAATTGACGAATAAAGCTTAGTTTTTAAAGTTTTAGAAACGTAAGTTGATCAGGAAATAAAATTACATTACTAATATTTAATACATAATAATTGGACTTATTTTTATTTTTGATCAACTTACGTTTCTAAAGCTTTAAAAACTAAGCTTTATTCGTCAATTTTCATCGTAAAAGATAACATAAAGTGACATATTAACGCATAACGTAACATAATATAACCTAAAAGATTGTGTAAATCAAGAAAAGTACAAGATAGAAAGTTTTCGTGTGGCATTCGAATTTTGACAAGCCTACTGAGTAGTTTTTGCAAAAAAAATTATATGTCGCCCATAAAAAAATGAAAAGTTGAACGTCGCGACGCCTAGGGTTGATGTGATAAAAAGTCGAGTTTGGTGTCGTTTGATAGCTTTTTTGACCTCCTGAAAATTTTGCTTGAAAATTTTTTTTCTAAAGTTAGCCATTTTGAAACTACAGTTGAAAAACGAAATTGCGAATTTTTAGTTTTTCTGCGTTATCTCGGAAACCATTTTGAATGTTTAAATTTTTTAAGCGGATTCTTAACGGTAATGAAAATATGCAACTGTTTGCTAATTTAACCAATCTCGTAACTCTTACGGTTTCCGATATCCCAATGTTAGTACCACTTAAAAAAATCACCCTGTATACACTGTGGGCAAATGTTCAGTAAGTTGTTCGATCCTTAGGCCAATTTATTTAGCTTTACTCGAGGCTTTATTATAACCATAGCTTATTTAACCCGGTAGTGCTCGCGCGTCGCGCCACTGACAAGACAAAAAGCCAGACGAGTTCGTAAAACTTTTGAATAACTTTTTCCTCACGTTTTGATTTTTATTTTATTTTAAATTATTTTGCTGAATAGACATCTTCATCTAATTTGAAAATCACTTAGTTATGGTTAGTATCGGGTTAGTAGTAGAAACACTATTTTTTTTCAGAAATATAATATAATTGGTTGGTGAATTAAGGATCAACTTTAAAATCCGCGTTTGGCGTTTTATCAGACTATGCGAGCACTCTCGTTATATTTCAATGCAGGAGAACTGTATAGGGTTAAAATCGAATTATAATTTTATTTTAGTAACCATGTGAAGAAGTGAATTGTCCTTTAACGTTCTCTGACCGTAATTAAATCGTATACCATGTATTAAATCTACATTTAGTCGCCGGACGATTTTTCCAAAATATTTTTAGCACACGATCTAAGCGATGGGTAAGAAAAGTACCTATGAATGTAGCGTAATAAAGAATCCATCAATTCTACCTATAGATTACTTAAACAAAATCGATCTGCATCAGATCCCCATTATAGTATCGGTTCTTGCAAATACCTATTAAATTTTTGACGTACGTAATGGCTTCTTTAGGTTATAATTATAGGGTTTTCCAAAGAAAAGTGCTTGTTAAGAAGTTCAAATATGATCACGAGCACGTGGAATGTCGCGTTGCTTATAGCCTTAGTTTTGAAGTCGGGGAACACTATACTCGGACATTTTTTGTGAGGAACATGCATAAAGCAGAGGTGGCCAACATTTTTGAAATCAAGAGCGTAATGAAAAAAGAATATTGCTCAGGACCGAGGTGGAAGGCTCAGCGTTCGGACTGAGTCATTGGGGCAGTGGCCGGTTTGGGGTGTGCCCGGACCGTTTGGACGTCCCAACCGACCCTGATGCGCGAAATAAAAACGGAATCATGTCCGGGCGCGCTTGAACGCGCGGGTTTAGCCACCACTTCTTCAAAGTGTTACTTTTGTATAAAATATCCTGCTTTGCGAAGATATGAGGTGGAAAATAATAACAATTAATGTGCTCAGGGGATTTTTTGCTAGACTCGGGTATTCATCTTTAATAGAGATCCAGAATTTTTCAGGAGTATTTTCAATGAACTTATTACAATATTACAATCCCACACAAAAATTATTTGACATTGTATTGATTTTTTTTTTGACAAATATTTTGAGTAATTGTGTAGTAGGTATTTGATTTTTTCACGTGAAAACGTTTCACGGATCCCAGTGCTCTGTTCTGCTTCTATCTCGATATGGGGACTACCGAGTTGTACCACGACTACCTGACTTAATCCTGCAGCGTAAAAGGTTGCTCTTTTTTGACCACCGAGTTGTACCACCAAATTGAAAAATTAAGGTCTGTTACTAGAAAGAAACAAGAGTATATAACTTCTAAAATAAATGAATTAGAAGAAAACAAAATTACTAAACTTGATTTTGTAAGATCTTTATCTTTAAGCTACCTATCATTATTAGCTGCAGTAAAAAATAATCCATTTTATTGTAAAATAATTGTAAATTTTTAGCAAGTAATTAATATGTGTATGTAGGTTTCTTAGGTATATGTAATGTATTTGTATATTTCAAAAATTTTTAGATAAATATACGTATTTTGTATTATATCGGATACAACTGTTTAGTTTGTTATTAGATTTTATTATTGTAAACTGTTAATCCTCTTCAGAAAATTGGTGGTACAACTCGACTATAGGATTATATCTACCTGCTGTCCCGTGGTACAACTCGGTGTCCCCGCTCGATATATAGGGTAAAATCGGGAGAGATGGTACAGAGGGTGAGATGGCGCAGTGAAATATTTTATCGATATTGGCTATTTAGGTGATTCAAAATACAGTCGAAGTGTTTCTAACTTTTACACATTGCAATTAAATACTATTTGAAGTACTTTTGCTATCTATGTGTAACGAAATCTTTGAAGAATTGTTCTAACCTACAATTTTATTAAAGCATCAGTTCGAGGGGGGGGGAAATGGGTGCGCCATCTCACCTGTTTTTTTTAAGTGAATAACGTATCTAATTTAATGATTTTTTGATTTAATAATTACAAACGAAAAGGAAGCTGCTGTAGAGCTTCGTGGACTCGTGGAATGAAGAATTAGTAACTTTAGCACTACAAGCTGTAAGAAGTGGCATTATTGGAGTCCATGAAGCATCAATACAGTTTAGGGTACCCTGTAATACATTACAATGTGTCAAGAAAGAAAAAATATTTAAAAAAAGTTTTATTTAGTGTGCCATCTCTCCCATGCTGTTAGGGTCTGGTTTTTTAATAATTTTTTTGAATCTACATTCATTTGTTGACACGAAAAAAAAACACTATTTTTTTTACTTTATTTGTTACCTTTGGTGCTCTGTAAAATGGTTTAATGATTAAAGATTTTTGATATTGACTATTTAATATTTTATCACAAAAATAAAAAAAGGTGAGCCATCTCTACAGGTCTTACCCTACTAGACACAGTGGCGTAAATAAAAGGCTGGCGTTGCGGGAAGGTTCTAGGATATAAAGGGTCCCCAAAACTTCGTTTAGTATAAACATTCGTTATAAAATCGATTGTGGTAAAGTAAAATGATTATTAACGAGGATGGGTAGGGGCCCCCATCTGGATTTTGCGAGAAGGCCCTCAAACTCTTAGTTACGCTACTGACCAGACAAAAATAATCCAGATTGGTAGCACAATACAATTGGGCCGTTCAAGCATCAAGGTGCCATCAAAGTCATTTTTCGCATTTTTCTTTTTATTTTATTGTTCAATTCACGGATGTTTTCTGACATGTTACCAGCTTACTATGTACCTATGAGGTAAGAAGATAAAAACGACTTATTTAATAAAATTAATTATTTGATTTACTTATTTATTATTAAATGTTTATTTAGAAAATTTCTTATTAAATTAATTATTTATTGAGTATTCTAATAGTTACATGTTAAAAAACATCCGCGAAGTGAACTATACATGTATACATACTTTCTTTACCTTGCTTTAACTTTATAAAATACTAACCCAACTTATTTAACGCGGTGGCTACAGAGCTGCATACCTTTGGCATGGTCATACACGTGGTTCTGCGAGCTAGATGTAACAAGCCTGTTGTAAAACTTAACAAACCTTGATGAAAGCAAACTAAATTCGTATGTGGAAGAATGTTAAGTAGTTCAACTCATTTTAGGTTATAATTAAAACATAAAATAGATAATTTTACAATTTTTGTAATGTTTGATATCGGTTAGATACATTCATTTTCAGTTGGAATATTTAGCTAGGTATAAGAATAAAGAATAATAAAAATTTATTATTTCTAAATTATTCATTTTTTCACCATCCTGTAGATAATTTTTCTTAAACGATAGCTATAAAGTATAGTATACCTACCATAAACACATTGATGCTAGATAAAAGAAATACAATTATATATTATATTTTTTTATTTGGCGTCACGTTGTCTGCAAAAGTTGTCGGTGTTTCCCTAAAATAATTATTTCTATACCTCTCCAGGTACTATTGATTTGGACACCTGCGACAGAACAATTGATTCATGTTGCTAGGAAACCTACCCATTGCACGTTAAATCTGAGGATTTGACAAATCTGCATGCGTCGAGGACTTTGAACTCGATGCCGCTGAAAGATTTTTGTCATAAAGGATATCTTTTCATACAGAGGATTTTCTCAACTGCTCTTCTTCTTCTTCTTTTCAATGTACAAAGGGGGTTATTAAATTGTACTTTTCAGAAGTCTGAATATTCAACGTGAACAACCAATATACTTATACAATACAAAAAAGCTTTCAAATTAAGATGAAATTTTATTCGAATGAATCGTTTTCTCACAGTTTTATTAAAAACAAAATTTAATATTTAAGATTGATAAGAATAAACTGCATTACGCGTAGTACATAAATGTTTTTACAAAAAATATAATTGTTGGAGTGATTTGTATGTAACTACTTAGTAGCTTATTTTTTGCTTCAATGAACATAAGCTTTTTCTTTCACATGAGAGAATTTTCATTGACGAATTAGCTGTTATTTTCTAAAATCGTCATAATTTGTTCTTAACAGATGTACCTACTATTGGCTGTTGCATCTGTCAATATAAATTGATTACTAATTGAGATACTAAACTTGGCAAATTTATCAACAATAAAAAGAATAACACCACTTTTGAGGTTCTTTTAAAAAAGGTATAAAAATGATTAAGCTCGTTGAATACCAGGTGCTTTTTTCATACAAAATAGTTAATTTCGCTCATTTCTTAGTAAAGCGGTGGCCAAACGTAAGAATGTTAGCCAACATTCCGAGTGGCATAACCCTAATATACAATAGGATAAAATATATAGGCTTCCTCGAGATGCTTTATGCTAGGACATTGTGAGTGCGAATGGGTGACACAGTTCAGTTGTCGTGAAAAGATTCCCCACATTAGCATGGGTTAACTGAGATGGCCAAGAGCTTTACAAGTAAAGCGAACCTTTTATGTTATTTAACCTTTTCTTATATGATCAATAACTGAACGTATATTGGCGTTTATCGTATTTGTCACGAAAAATTTACTAAAAATTTTTTTTTTATTTTTGTAAATAAAATTTTATTCAAAAGTTATTCTTTACATTGAAAATCTAACAAAATCCATTTGAATCCATTGTGAATTATTAAATCGACTTTAAGCTTGTTTGTGACGGTTGCGATTTTCTTTATTTGATATAACGTGCCCAGAATACTAAATTAGAATTCGATTTGGCTATGCACATATTCGACATCGATATAAAGTGGCCCAGCGGTGGGATTAAGAGAGTGCTAGGTTCCATCAAAGGTCGAAATAAAGCAATTTAATACTTCTAATTTGCTGCCTCTATCCAGCTTTGGAAACCGTGAGGTTTTAATGCCATAAAACCTTTTCCTAGGGTCGTTTGGAATCCACATTAAACTGATGTAGATCATAAGGAGAAGGCCTTGGTCTAAAGCCTTTGCCAGTTCATCTGTTCTGCCGAACTGAATTCAGTTTTTGCTCCTTTGTGCTTTATTTTCTCAGTGTTTTCATTTCTTTTAGTTGTCTACTCCTAGAAGTTTCGGCTCATTGTGTCTGCAGTTGGTGGATTCGGTGAATGACTCCGTTCAGACGAAAGGACAGTTGAGACTCAGTATAGATGATCTGGAGATAGAACAGTTGGGCCAAATTTTACCTGAGATTCACGAAGGTGCTTAGCATTAACTTAATCATGGTCCAAATGATTGCTCTGAAAAAATCCGCGCTGATTTCTCTCTTCTATACTCCTATCTTTATTTGTATTAAAAGTTTGGCCCAACTAGAAGCTCTCGGGTGATCTGATCATAGCCTAAATAGCTTAGTTCTCGGCTCGCCCCCTATCCTTGCCATAAAATATAGGCAGAAGGAGATGATGAGCGATTAGTCAGTTGTTTGAAACTGTTATCAGTTTTTTTGACTTTTAACGAATACCAGTATAGCTCACAATAGTTACATACAGCGGCAAAAATTCCCTGGAACAACTATATATGGAACAATCCATTTTTCCCATTTGCAGAATCTTTCGAGTGACGAAGCCACGAAGCTTGCGTTCTTGTTTTATATTGTAACTTTTGGAAAATTCTAAGATGGCTTATCCCAGACTTCTGCCAATCCTTTTTTAATTTATAATTTAATTCCTAACTTTGTAAATTTTAGTTTTATTGCCTCATAAATACTTCTACCACCTATAACGTATTTTTGCAACATCTCAATTCATCCATTAACACCACATTTAAAAATCTTTTTAAAAAAGTACAATGGAAATAAATCGTATATTAAAAATGTACGCCCAATACCTTCGAATTTTTTAAATGAAAAAAAATTTGGTCATGAATTGTGCACCAGCACAAAAAAAATCTATTGTTGTAAAAATGTCGATATATATAGACATAACCGTGAAGGGTTACAAATAACAAAAGTATTGGTAAAAAAAATGGGTCGCGATCCAATTTTTTATTCATTTCCAGGGTCGCCTTATAGGAGGATATAACCCTTGTACCCCTAAAGTTATGATTTATAAGATTTGATTCCCATAAACGATCTTGTAGAGTAGACATAGATGTATAAAATGTATAACAAATCAAAATTAACATAACAGTGTTGGATTTATTTAAAATTGAATTGCGATTCGAGACACGCATGCCATTTGTATTTGATTTAAAATAGAAAATCACTTAGGGGCGTGTGCAAAATAAACGCATTTTTTACTTTAATGCCTAGTAGATATCATTTAAATTTGACTTTTGTCCATTACATATTCATTTATTCTTATTTCGAACACATGTAGAAAAATAAAGTATCGATTACAATTTAATAAAATTGCTCTTAAAATTATAATTTTGGTCGTTTTCTTTCGCTCAACTGATTTTTGATTATTTCTAATTTAAATATTTGCTATTGTACTTGTAAAAGGATCTTTAACAGAACGAACATTTTGGAATATAACGTTACTTACGAGCGTATATAAATTTATGTAAATTTTTGTTACAAAAATCTTTTTCAAAACTTTTCAGTTTCTAACGTAAAATTATTTCCATCGAGCAGATGTATGAAGGTTAACGTTTAAATTTAAATTTTAATACCTGCTATTATACGAAACAGAAAAATATAAAAAAAAGTCACAAAATTACGAAATACTAAAAAAAATAATAGATGAATTTGTTCAATGCGTGTGAAATCCTATTAACCTGCAATTCTCAAAATGCCAATATAAGAACTTCTTGTATCACTTCTATTGTCCACATGTCGATCAAGTACGTATTTTTCGATTAGACTTCAAAGCACCCTTCAGGTTTAAGAGATTACGCTTCTATTATTGTCTGATCTGATAAGCAATTTAAAGATCAAGGGACTAAACTTGTTCCAATTGTGGTAAAAAAATCCTTAACGAAGATTCTTTTTAAAAAAATATGTTGTATATGATGTATTTTTGCCCTCGTATTGGATTTCGATTTCTGTTTGCACAACTGAAAACTGACCCTTGTTTAGATTTTATGTTGTGATAAACGGTTAATACAGGGAGTTTAATCATTTGAGATAAATCTTAAGAAGCTCATATAGCTTTAACGATTTTTTTCTCGTTTCCTATTACTAAAAATTTAACGAAGACGCTGGCGGGATGAAAATTCAGAAGAGAAAAGTTTGAAAACACTAACAATCGGTACATACTATACAACTTTATTGTTTAATTAAAGTTAATTTGACCTGCCCAGCACATGACATGACATTGTTTCCCAAATATTGTATATTCGTTTGTTTTCGTCTTCCAATTTTGATTATTATACGTTCTCGTTTATAGTTAACAACTTTTACATCTTTCAAAGGGGTTAGAAAGAGACTCTAATCGGACTCTCCGGTCAAAACGGCCTAGTCGTGTCGCATGCGTACAAATTTTATCATCTAAAGTGACTCTTGTCGCCATGAACAACCACAACGCTGCCTCTTTTACAGTTAAAAAATGCATAGAAATTCCTTAATCAAATAAATTAATCAGAATTCAAGTCGTGACCTTAACTTTGCTCAACATGTCGAATAATTCAATTTTTTTTGTACATATCTGGACACCCTGAATATTTATTTATCTAAGTAATTTAAACTCCGCTTAAAAATTGATTGCCCGGCGCCTCCACCATAATATGTCACGTTTGGGTTCGTGATATCCTTGATGATTCCAGGGTGTACCAAGATTATTTGGGGTTGGTTAAATAACATGCTGATATACAAAAGAGTTCGTATAATATTTAACAACTCTTACATGTAAAATACGAGTACAGTAACTAACTATATCTATCTTCATGGTTACCCTTCAACACTTAAGTTTAACCCGCGACTTTCGCCATATTCTCGTGATCGTGATCGTGATCCTCGTCAGTCAACTGACTTCTTTGGAGCCCAATGACCAACTAACTTCTTACAACCGTCTTTCCCTGGCCTAAGTATTTCCTGTCGATTAGTCATTTCCTAAACCTAGTTACTTATCTATTACAATTATCTGCATAAATATACACATTTCGGAGTTGTGTATTTCCTTGTTCCTATTATTTAGGTTACTCATAATAATTAATTTCATAACATTTTGAATTACTCTTACAACTTAGGAATGCACCCCATAATGTTTATATGTGACATTACCTTTACATATTTATATTTCACACTTGATGATGTTATATTATAGCTTCAGAAGTGGGATATAACGTTTTTCTTCTGAAAAGGGGCTTAGAGTTTAGTTTGAGATTAAGTCATGGACTTCTCAACAAAAGTTATAATCGGTCTAACACTCCAAAAGTCATTGGGTGCATTCACCGGATGTAACAGTTGTGGAGCAGCTACCAAATCGTTCGGTGATCCCTGCTTTGAGAACGTGTGTGGTCATGATTTTATCGAGCGCATTTCATTTCCGTTATGTTGAACTATCTCGATACCTGCTCACTTATAGTAGTAGTAGATAGTAGCGCTAGTGATGTAGCAGCTTCACAACTATTACGTCCGGTGAATGCATCCATTGTTTAGCCACCACCGGACGGGTTGGAAGATTGAATATGGCAGGATAGTAGAGTATACTCTAATTAATGTTCTTAGATAAATAAATATATGAATCTTTTGGCAAAAAATTATAGTGTATCTAGCCATTAGTCATATTAGATTTGACATTTTCAAATCTTTTTTCTTTTAATTTACGTTTTTGTTTCTCTCCAATGGGTCTCTTTACGCAGAGTCGGACAGGCCAGCTTCGCAACTTTGACAGGGCCAAACGTTTTTAGAGGCCAACCTTTCATAAAATAGTACATACGATTAACCTAACGTAACGTAACTGAACGTAATGTAACGTAACGTAACTTAACGTGTAACGTAACGTAACGTAACGTAACGTAACGTAACGTAACGTAACGTAACGTAACGTAACGTAACGTAACGTAACGTAACGTAACGTAACGTAACGTAACGTAACGTAACGTAACGTAACGTAACGTAACGTAACGTAACGTAACGTAACGTAACGTAACGTAACGTAACGTAACGTAACGTAACGTAACGTAACGTAACGTAACGTAACGTAACGTAACGTAACGTAACTGAACGTAATGTACCCTAAACATAGGAATAGGAATTTTTATATTTTGTTTGTTTTAGGCACCTATTAATTTCTCTAATCCTTATTGAAAATTACAGATCTTTCTAGGGCATCGGGATGGACTCAAATTACAACTGTTGCGACCGGAATAAAATAAACTAGTCCGACTCTGCTCTGGGGTCAATTTAAAATTGAACTTATACCACAAATATATAGCTACTAAAGCCAATTTTACCTAAATTTATTGTAAAAAATTCTATCCATTATTATGGGTACTATACTTTTTTCCTAAAAGCCTCATATAAATCCATTCTTACCATAACAAAATGACCAAGCAATACACACACACACATGAGCACGAATATAGTGGAAAAATTGTAAAAACGTCCTAAGAATGGTTTAGACATCTGTGACCGACATTGCTATAATATAATATTTTTGAAAACCATTATTGTTATGCCATTCTTAAAGGCGAATTTACTTTACAATACTTTAGCATTGTTAAAAAGGGTGGTTTACAATATTATATAGAAATTGAATTTTTACAATCAAAACGCAAAATAAAATAGTTTTCCAAGACGAGTTAATTACCGAAAACAATAATTTCTTGTTAATTGAATTTTGGTTTATTTTGTTCCTAGTCGAGTGTCGATTACTAAGTAATGTTAGTTTTGGACAGTAATTAAAACGCCTCAAATTGATTAAGTGAGCGCCGCTGCAATTCGACACCGCATCCGAACGCCGATCAAACAAAGACGCCCTCAACTACACCAACACCACCGCTTATAAGGTCGGTCGTATTCCAACAATTCTATTATAAATTTCTCTACTTGATTAATCAATATAATGTTAAAATAAAATTAAACTCGACTAAAAGTTTAGTTTTGATTGCAATTTGCAAATTTATTAACTTTATAAGTGTATTTTACTTTATTCTTATTATACGCTTCATCAAAGCTTTAGCGTTAGACATCACCCCTATTTCAATTCGAGACCACTTGAAGGTATGGGGATTTAAATCGCTTTGCGTGGTTTTTGATTGGATTTATTTTTAATTAATGTCTATTTATGCGTTTATTGGAACTGTCAAGTTTAGATGGCAGCTTAAGATTTTAATTTACAAATTTTTATTTTCTTCGACTTGACATTACATTCAAGCTTTGATATTGAAGAACTTAAAAACAGACCGATTATTATATTGGGAATCACCTCTTATCGACGAATTGTTAATTTTGTGTTTATAAATTAAGCCTATTTAAACCATTTTAGTATTATTGAATGCGAATAAATAAAAAAAATGTTATAATCGGTCGTAAAATTCATGTAAATGTATTATTTATTCTTACATCTTCTTTTGTGCGAAACGAGCGAACACCGGAATGTTACCTTTACGTATGAGGGCATTTGAGTCCAAGATATTCGAAGCATGACCGTATTGTTGAAGTAATACCCTATTCTCTAATGCCACACACAAATGTATTGTCATTGGCGAAAAGACCATATGACAATGTATTATATTGGCTATTCAAAGTATTGAATCTACTGTACAGTTTTATTCTATTCAGTATTTAACAAAAGGTTCGCTAAAATATACACGCGTTACAAATGCCGAAAGGTTTTGTTCTTTTGTACGCCAGTGTTGAGCCCATTCACTGTTTTGTTGAGAAGGAAGTACGAAAATAAAGACTTGGATAGGATTTTATGTTTTTCCTGAAATTTTATCGTACAGTTGTAGGTGTTCGCAGGTAGAACCGTCTTATACCCACTAGTTAACTACTCACAATACATATTATCGCTCTAAAGAATATGTGAAACTTAAAAAATATTCAACACAAGGGATGCTATCTTCCATCTTTTATCAAAGAACAGGCAACACTTGAGATTTTGTTTCTAAAATTCCCATTCTGTAAATCTTGAGTAAAATTTTGATTTTATCTTATGTCTGTTAATTTTGCGTTGCGTTATCGAAGTTTCATCTAGTTACCTTCTTCCTTCATCGTTTTTCTTAACCAAGTTTCCATTTCCTGGGGCGTCATTTTAAGGTCTGGGGTTTCTATTGAACAAGCAATATATGTAAGAGAGGAAGAACATAGTAACAAAACCGTGCAAGAGGTAGAGAAAGGTTGCTCATTTAAGATTGAATTCAGTTACTTTCATACAAAAATCTACCATCATAAACTAGCAAATAATACACGACTTCATTCTGCTATTAATTACTCAGTGGAACCAATCATACAGACACGCTAATGACTCTAGTGCAGTGCAGGACACAAAAACGAGTTTTAAAGTTAATCAATTTTAAGTTTTTTTCTACCATAGTTTTTAATGCTCAGTTCACAGTCTCATACAGTCTTCATCAATCAATCAATCAATTTTAGAGAATCCAAGAAAAGTGGTCCAATGATTACACCTTGAGGTACCCCAGAATTTGTCACCCTACCTAACACATGTTAAGTAGGAAGTGAATCTATAGATAGTTTTGGTTATACAGCCAAAAAAGCTCGTTGAAACACAACTAACATGTGTTCAGTGGAGTGTTATAGCTTCATGGGGCCCCAGACAAAGTTCAACTTCGGGGTCTCATGTAAAATTTGGACATTTTTCTTAACCCAGTATTTTGAAGGGATCGTTACAATCTTGAATTTAACTATTTAACACTGTATATGGAAGAAAACTAAAGCTCCACCAGCGCAACCTGCTACACATTTTGACTTGCACCACGCGCACGCCAGCAATGTTGGGTCCCTACATTTAAATTTCGATGTTTTACTACAGTAATGAGTTTCTAAAAGAGTGGTTTTGGGAATCAGGCAAAGGCAATTGTCTTGTGTCCCCATAGGATAATTGGCTACTGCATGTGTTTGTTTATAGGGCGTTTGACAAGTGCTGATGGAAATAAAAATTAGTAGCTTTGAACGAGTTGACAAAAATCCTTGTTTAGTATCTTGACCCTGCAGAGCATACGTGAGGCCTGACAGGCCTACGCTGTTTTATTTTTGTTGTACCATGTATAGTTTTAAAACTAGACTTATGAAACTTAATGTACCTTTCGACCTTGATTAGAAGTGTAAGATTATATAATAAAAACAATTAAATAATTATTACAAGTGTATTAAATTTCACATAGAACAGCAATGAGGCCCGAAAAGCCCCACGTATGTACCCCCGGGATTTATTTTAGCTGAGTGTGTGTTAGTTTATTATGAATTTAAGTGTTTATTTTATTCAAATTTATTTTTTTTGTCACGTTTTAGATTTAAACAGAGTGTATGATTAGTTTATGACTATTAATTACCAATTAATTCAAACCTTAAAATTTTTTATTTTAGTTACTTATTGGAAATAAGGGAAAATATTGCTCTTTTTGGAATAGGCACAAAAGTCGTAATTACAATAAAATGTGTATAACTTGAATTTCTATGGAACATTCTACCTTTGTTTGTGCTGATTGTGCGAAAAAAATTTTAGTTTTGAAAATTCAAAGTGGCTTTTTATACCTAAAATAAAAAAAGTGTAAGTTATGCGCATGCTATGTAATAATAATGCCATTTTTATTAATTAATTAATTTGTAGTTACTTGATCACAAATATTTATAAATATTTTATGTTTCTAAATGTTAATGATCATTTTCTACATAAAAAGTTTTTAAAAAATTATCAAACTAGGAGCCTGACAGGCCTCACGTATGCACTGGTGGGATTATTTTTCACGTATTTACTGTAGGGTTAATTAAGTATAGCGTTAAAGGTCAAACCACACATCATCTGCTATTCAATAAGGGCATTGGCAGTAGTATTCACAGTTAAGAGATTACTCTATTTTGCTATACTGTGTTCGTAATCCATGGGCCAACAACGGCCAAACAAAAATTGAACATAGTTTTAGCAATAGCTTATAGTAGGTACAAGAAGATAAACCAAGTTCGGAACTTTAAATCCTGGGGATGTTAAGGATGTTAAGGCAGTTCAAATTTATATTCCAGAAAAAGCAAAACGGGTTTATTTTCAGGGCTGGACTGGGAAAAAAATTATTACCAGAAAATCTGATAGTCCATGTTTTCAATTTATCTAAATTTTTGCAATATATTTGGGAGATTCTCTTGTTTACTTGTTTTTATAGGTGTTGACTAATCTGTTCTGAAAGAAACTGTGAAGACATTATTAGATGGCGTTCCTTAGTCTTAGAATTTTTTTATGATTTCAGGGAGAAATCACGGCAAAGTTTATGGTCTCTAAGAGCTTGTCTGGTGTGGTATTTAAAATATCCCTTCCTCTTATGGGGGACGAACATACAGCCTCACATTGTAAAAATGTAGTCGTGCATGACAGCTCTTCGAACGTTCGAAACCGAGAGGTCAACTACTGTTCTATCTGTACACAAGCTAACGATGACTGCCGTCGACTGCCCATGGCTGCACATGATTACCGTTGACAGCTCAATTTTTGTACATTGACAAAATGTGAGAAAGAGAGAGTGGATAACCCCTCGGTTCAAACTCTCGACGACTACGATGGTTATCTTTTTTTTCTAATGCCAATGAAGAGGGGAGGGGGCATTATGCTGCACCTTAGCTTCTTATGAAACTGTTTAGGTGTCATTCATCGCCTTTCTCTTCTGATACTTTTTATTATTCTTCTTCAAAGTTATTATTGAGAACCAGTATTTGTGAATTCTGTGAATTCAAACTCACAATTGTAGATAGTGACTCATAGCGCGCCTTCTATTGAGATAGATGCAGAAAACGTACTTTACTATAATACTAGCAGGACCCGTGGGCTACGCCACACGCCTTTTAATTTAGCGGCTCTTTAGTTTGCAAAACCCTTGGCAAAACCTATCAAATCTTAATTAGGTATATATGAGCCCAACATACTCTACAATGTAATAATAAATCGATATTGTGAAATTTGTGCGTATGATAATAATAATGTAGAAGCAAAAAAAGGGCGCTATGATGTTTATTAGGAAAAAGGTGGAAGCAGGTGCTATTTATCGTGCACCACCAATGACGGCACCTCCACCACCGTTTTATCAGAACCGTTACCTCAGGAAACCCTCTACAACCACCTGCTTTAATTTTAAGTAGCGCCGCTGCCTTAGGGACCTCTATAACCCCCCGCTTTAATTTAAATTGGGAGGCACATGCACCATTAATGTAAACATTGCCGCCACCATGCTCATCAAAATCCCCGCTTCAGGGCACCCTACAACCACCCGCTTTATTTTAATTGGGAGGCACATCCACCACCAACAACAGCACTTCCGCCACCGGAATCACCAGAATACCCTCAGGGCACCCTACAACCACCCACTTTTATTTCATTTGAAAAATACGTGCACACCACTAACGCCAGCACCACCGCCACCGATATCACCAGAACGCCGCCCCAAGGACCCCTACAACCACCTGCTTAAATTTCAATTGGTAGGCAAGTGCATCACTAAAGTCAGTACTATATCGCCACCGAGAACAACAGAACTGCCGCCCCAAAAACCCTTACAACCACCCGCTTTAATTTCAATTGTGAAGCACGTGCACCACTAACGTCAGCATCGCCGCCACCGATATCACCAGAATCACCTCCTTAGGAACCCCTACAACCAACCACTTTAATTTCAATTGGCACGTGCATCATTAAAGTCAGCATCACCGCCACCGAGTACACCAGAACCGCCGTCTTTAGAGACCCCTACAACCACCCGCTTTAATTTTAGTTGAGAGGCACATGCACCACTAACGTCAGCATCGCCGCTACCGAGTACACCAGAATTGCCGCCTCAGGGTACTCTTCAACCACCCGCTTTAATTTCAATTGGCAAGCACACGCACCGTTAATGACAGTACCGCCGTCTCAGGGAACCCTATAACCACCCGCTTTAATTTCATTTGGAAGACACGTGTACCACTAACGACAGCAACCCCCCCGTACTACCAACACCGCGTCCTCCGTAGCCCCCACAACCACCCGCTTTTATTTCAAACGTAAGGCAGTAAATTTCTTGGCGAATTTGTTAGAGTAGATTTTTAAAAGTAAAATTTGAAATATTAATTTTTAGGTGTCAATAAATTATAGAATTTAACTAACTTGAAACCAAAAGGAACGCATTCAAAAATGATTTATAGTTCATGGTACATTTCTGTTTGGTATAACGTAGTTTTAAATTTTAGTTTTTGGGAGTTCTTTCATATTTTTGCCAATTTCTAAGCCCCCAGTTGGCATATCGTAATCATACCTAGCCTATGTTACTCCCAAAAGTACGATCTATATGTGAAAGAAAAAATTATTAAAATCGGTTCGGTGGTTCGCGAGATCTTAAGTAACGCACATACATACATACATACATACAAACATCTTACTTTATATATTAGTATAGATGATCAAATCTTGGTAGTAGAAGTGGATTCGAGTACGAACGATTGTCTATAATGCTGTACCGAAAAATCTCGATGTAATCTATTCTTCATTTGATAATTGACCCGACTTTCTACATTTGTGGATTTAAAGTATAGCTTATCTATGAAATTTTTTAAACTAAAACCTAAAACTACATTTTTTGCTACAGGAACGATGCAGATGCAGTCGAATTTTGGAAGTGGAACACATCATAACAGGTAGGTCCCCACTGTGGTATCGTTTTTCTAAAAATTTGCAGTTGCTTTTTGACAACTTTTGTCTCCCATACAACTTAGCAATTAATGCTTAATTTGAGCTTACATTACCAAAAATTTCCAAAAATTGACATTTGGAGACAACCGGAGACAACTTACTTTTTATATCACGTTTTATACAGCAATTCTATTCTACTCTTTTTAATTTAGTAGCAATATTTATGGGTAGGTGCATCGGTTGAATGTTGAAAACACTTATAAATTAGAAAAAATTTCTTCTTCAGTTATTTTTAGAATAAAAAGTGTGATGTATGTAAATATTCTGTTATTTATATTAGGTATACCTACTTCACAACACAAACACAATAAAGTACCTACGCTTGGAGAAATTGATTTAGAGCAACTGTTGTTTATAACTATCAAAAGATATAATCTGACAGATTTCACACTTATTTGTTAAATCAACCTTTCAAACTTTTCTTAATTTAATTAATATAGGTAACGGTAATAATTTTCTTTTATATTTACCGACAACCGGTCTCAATTTATTAATTAACTTTGAAATCAATTTGTGTACTGATGTTAATGTTTTAGATTTATCTTTATTTTACTACAAATTAAATAAAAGAACATACGAGATTTTTTCTCTAAACATTTCGTTAATTATATAGGAAAGTTCTGCAAGGTATGTGCTCTACATGTTGAGTTGATATATTTCAATCAAATTTTCCCGACGTCTCGCGTCGTAAACAATGATTTGTAAAAAAAAGCACTCTCGTCCAATGGTCAATAACTTCATTTGCTATCATTTATCACTATATACTCTGTTCAGAATATAAACAAGCACTAGTCGAAAGAGAAAAAAATACTTAACAACATAAATATTAAATTGAAAATGAAAAGAGAAGAAGAATACTAATTTAACGTTAGTACTTGTAATTAAACTAAAGACAAATATAATAAACCACATTCATTCATCAAACATTGCACATCAAAACCACTCAGATTAATCAAAATCTCAGCCAGAAACGTGTCTACAAAACACACTTCACATAATCGTTTTACCAACACATCATCAGCAAGAAGACAACAAATACATCTCTTGATGATTTCACAACACCCCAGTCTTGAATTCATTTCTTGTTTACCCTTCTCATTCAAATAAATCCACTTGCCTATAGCTCTTGTGTAGTAAAAATCCCTATTATCGCTTTGCAGGTCCTTTATAAATGTAAATAGCAATGCGAGTGCAAATATTGCAGTGGATGCGATTGACATACGCCCTTAAAGACGGTCATTAGCACGCGAAACCACGCTGCGATTTTAACCATATACTTCATAAAGATATTTTTTTAACATTGCCCACCGCACCACCTAATTATTAACAAATGTAAATGGCGGACGTGAGGCACATACGGTCGTAAAAGTTTATTTCACGAACGGGACGTTTTATAACAATGAAGGGTCTTATAAACAATTGAACAATAAGCTTGTTTAACTACAAAAAGGGATAATAAAGTGTATAGTGTAATAAAATAGAAAAACTGCAATAAAATAAAAATAGTTGTTTACAAAAAAATCACACCCTAAAATAGGGGCCAAGCTGTCTAGATGAAACTGCCGGTCTTTTCTCACACAGATATTCATATCTACAAATTATGATACGGTTATTGTCCTTGTGGTTCCGGATAGAAGGTTCACTTTACTTTATAAGAGAGCTCGATCGATCATAACAAATGCGACATGACAGAAAGCATAGGTACTTCGTCTATTGTAATCTGCCTATTGTGTTACCAAATGTATCTAAAATTCTTTTAGTTTCGATTTTTTTTCAAAGTCAAATTTATGACGAATGGGTATTAGCGAGCAACCCACCAAATTCAAACTCGATACGAGCATACGAACATTTAAAAAATTTTATACCTCGCTAGACGTAGTGGCGACTAAAATACCACTTCAGTAGCACAACACCTGAGAATTCATAAGAGAACCACCTAGTGTGCGTTACACCCTCAGAACCAAGCCTTCCAATATAAATGCATAAACATATGAATAACCTACTACTTCTTGAAACCAGTTTGCATTTTTACAAAATTTTACTTAAAAAATTTTTCTCAACATTTTAGTTGAATTAGTTTTGGGCAGACCCTTTTCCGCAACCCTTTCATTTTGTTAAATCAAGTTAACAATAGAAACTCCCTAACTGTGAACAATTATAATGAAGCAAATCGAATTGGCACAAACATTCTCAGCGGTGGTGACTGCGTACGTTGTATAGTGTAGGTATAAGGGAATTTTGTTGCTAAAAAGTTCTTTAAGTTCTGACATTAAATTATATATAAATATCTCAGCGTGAATTGAAAGCAAGCTGTGCTTTTTGACACCGGTATTTGATTTTTAATTTTCACAAAGGTGGTTAAAATACATTGCGAAATAAATCATAATATTATTTCGTTTTTCTTATTTTCGATTTCGTATTTAAAATATTTCGTAGGACCTCCTTCAAGAAATAAATTATTCAATTATAGTCATATTTTTTTGTGCCAAAAGGAAGTCAAAGTCAAGTATGTAACTTCCAGATTTTTAGAGAATGTCAAAACTTTTTTGGTATTTATCCCTTTTATTTTGTCTGTTTTAACAATGTTTTTGTAAATAATGGTTAAATCAATTATTGAGGACCACGTTCGTCGCTAAGATTGAATCTCCCCATATCATTTAAGAGTCTCGGTTGTTATCGACTATCCCTAAAGGGTGGATCACACTACATGATTTCTCATAGGAGAAGTCATATGACTTCTCCTGTGAGAAATCATAGCTAAATAATAAGCTCGGTCATAGCAAAATAATAGGGAATTTTCAGAATAAAACTATTGGTTATTTACTATATTTGGTTATTTACCCCAAATATGGTAAATAACTAACAGTTTTATACTGAAAATTCCCTATTATTTTTGGTTATTATTTTGCTATGATTTCTCATAGAAGTCATATGACTTCTCCTATGAGAAATCATGTAGTGTGAACCAGCTTTAAACAATAATAAAACAAATACCTTCTGATGTTTGTCTGAATACTAATCTCATGCATCTTGTAGTTCTAGTAGTAGCTCATATTGATCAGGTAAATTACAGTCCCAATTCTGAATATTTCATCCCAGCTAATTCCACAATGAGAGAGAGCATTGTGGGATTGTGGCAAGATATCCAACATCTGCATTATTGTATTGGACCATTCATAGAACAGTTTCGACGTAACTTTGCGAGCTAAAGACTAGCTAATTTTTGAAAGATCTTAAATTAAAAATACTATCTTTCCTCCAGCGACTCTAAAAATCTACGATCATTAGAGACTTGGATACAAAAATATGAGAAAGTTCCTCACTCACCCTGCCCTCAAATATTATATTATTTGTTCATTCTCGCTGCTTTTATTTCCAATAAAAAATTGTTGGGCGTCCTGGACTAATAATATCGCGTTCAGGTTTGTTAGATTGGGATCTCACTAGGCTACTAACTATTGCCAGCATGGCTACAAAAGTAAAACTTAAGTATCATGTTCCAGAATTTGATCAGTACGTATTAGGGGTAGTTGCAAGCTGCGCGAAGGCTGGACTATTTATTTACATTAATATGTTTCTCAAATTTTCACTTCGACAGTAGGTCACAGACTATGAGGTTTGGAACTACCCCATATCTCAATTATGTACCTACATATTTTCAGATTTATGAACCTTTACCAACAGATGTTTTTTTTCTATTAGGTTTCTTGCAACATGTCTCTTGTTGGAGTGATCACTGATGGTGATATTCAGATCTGATGATTCTCCGCGTCAGCAGAGTTTTAAAATATTAAGCCTTAGCTTCTGGATGTGCTGCTTCCATAATTTTCGATTCTCCCGACCTCTCTCTTTCAATTTCTGTGATCTATGGTTGCCTCCGCTTTTACTATTTAGAGTAGGTGATTTCAGAGTGATTACTGATGGTGATATTTAGATCTGATGATTCTCCGCAGTCCGCAGAGTTTTCAAATACTAACCCTTAGCTTCTGGATGTGCTGTTTTCATCTTTCATAAATTTCTATTCTCCCGGCCCCTCTCTTTCAATTTCTGTGAACTATAGCTGCCTTAGCTTTTATTATTTAGAGTAGGTGATTTCAGAGTGATTAGTGATGGTGATATTCAGATCTGATGATTCTCGGCAGTCCGCAGAGTTTTCAAATACTAACCCTTAGCTTTTGGATGTGCTGTTTTCTACTTTCATAAATTTTGATTATCTCGGCCCCTCTTTCAATTTCTGTGGACTATAGGTAGTTGCCTTAGCTTTTACTGCTTAAAGTACGTCTACTTCTTTTACGTCGTCCGTCTGCCAATTTTGTTGACCACAACGTCCGTCGAACTTGCATACCATTGGATGCATCTACTCTTTAGCGTTCGTGCAACTGTCTAAAAATTAAAATATTTATTCAAAAGATTTTTGATTAAGGTATAGGTTATGAGGACCTCTGTTTGATACTAGATGAGTGAAAAGAATTTATAATCAGCACGTTATGTGTGTAGCATCGTTTTAATTTAATTACCATTGTTCGTAATTATTTTTTTTCAAATTTAGAAAGTTTGGTACATTTTAAGAAAGAAAAAAAGCTTGGCATATTATTCTACCTCGACTTTCGAATGAGGTGCACACAAAAGGTCTAATACGGATGGACATTTATAGCCCACTGCTTGACGCGGCAAATCTCGAATTTGCTTTCTTTTGTTAGTCCTTTTGTTAGAATAAAACCGTAACTGTTGGCATTTATAACGACTGTAATGTTATGTTTTCTGTCATGTGTCTTGCAACTTTAGGTACCTGGATTTTGTTCCTTCTTTTAAATTTAAAATCAAAATTTAAACAAAAAAAATGTGTACTTAATAAGTAAAGTATTTTAGTCGTCGATTATATTACAAAAACAAAGATTTGTCAACTCACGCATCGAACAATTAATCTAACACTTCTTTCCCGCTGATTGCTTCTATTCTTTATACACGACATTATTCGTTTATACGCCTATTCAAGCATAATCTATCAAAACTGGTCCTATAAGCGATCTTACAACATGTCCAAAAATAATAAATGAGAGACACAGAACTCATGAATGAACTTTAGAAATTTTTAAATGTAAAGAATATATTTTAGGAATTTTAGAGGGAAAGCTTATTCATAACCACCTGTGTTGTGTAAAAAATGGTTATGTGTAGGGGGTGTCACGGCATTATAATACAAGGGTCCGGTCTCACTCATCTTAGTAACTTTACTAGACGTAGCGGCGCCGCCGAAAAAGACCTTCTGGATATAAACTGACCCATCTCAGACTGCTTGGCACCCTATGGTGGAATAATAAAATTTAACTGTGATAATTTTAAGCATTAAATTTTTTGTTTTATTTTTTTCAATAGATCGAGTTTAATTATATTATGGTTGAAATTTTGAAAAATGACAATTTTTACATATTTTCCCTTTTGTACAAGTTTTAGGTAATATTTTAACAGCTGTCTACCTACACGGTACGCTAGTTATTATTATATAAATATATGTATATTCTGTTGGGACGATTCTACAAAAGATAAATCATTTTATATGTGTACTAACAAAACGAAAATACATTTGTTACAAAAATTCTTTCCAGCTCTTAAAATATCCAAGTTATTTAGATTTATTGTAATCAAATGCAAATCCCGTGTTTTCAATACATGATTTATTAATTTTTCATGAATTACTATTATAGTTTACCTATTTTTGCTTTTAAAATTCTCCTTGATTAATTTCTTGTTTATATTTTTGTTATACTTATATTCATTTTTATTGAAGGTTGTTTCTAGAGTTTATGTTGGCAGTATTGTTTCGCTACTGAATTTTGCTGTGGTAAAATTTCAAGGTGTAACTTAACATATGTTTATAGAATGGCTTATTGAAAGTAAAGTGCCTATTCCGAACTCCGGGAGTCAATGTAACTTGTATGGAATGTAAATTGAACAGCTCTTATCTTGCTAGCAGCAATACTTGACTAATAAAGCATTGTTATTTCAGTAACATATAATCACTATTGCTATATCATAAATACCAACTTAACATATTCTTTTGAATTTATTCAACTTGGGCGAGTTATACAAAATTCACAATAAACAAACATTGAGTTAAAAAAATATAATAATTGCTTAATTAAAAATTGATATACCGGATGTCGGTTTGAAAATGTCAAGTATTGTCAAGTAACAAAGGTAAAGGTAGCAGCTTACAGCTTGTGACAAACTTCATTGATATGGTTTTGTGATCTTCAATACACATACGAGAATCTAAAAAAAGGGAACATTCTCTCCATCAATGGAATGTCTAATATATGGGCAGGTAGAAACTGTATTGAGGACACATTTTGTTTTCTGTGAAAACTGACCACACCTTTTATATTTTTCGGAGTGATCTTTCACACGTTTTAAGAGTTTCCGGTTTTTTGTTATTACATTCTTTAACAACAACGTTGTTATTTTGAATTGTTTAGCTTATAAATGCCGATGTTCACAATTTATACCTATATATTGGTCTCATGTTTTACTATGAGTCAGCAATACATCAAATGAATTTACCTTTTTTTTTTACTTCAAGAGTATAGAATTGGTAATTTATATTTCCATCTTGAGCATCTCTTCAAGTTAATAATCGTGGTAGCTTAATGTAAATTTATTCAGTCAAGTGTACACATGTCTATATATTGGTATAAATAGTACTGTTATCTCTTTATTCCTTATAATAATAGAATAAATTAAACTTTAGAACTTGAAAAATATTTAAAGAAAACAGGCCGAAAATGTCCATAATTTGAATAATTGCTTCATTATACTTATTATTGTTCAAGCATTTGAAGAATTTGCTTGGAACGTGAAACTCTTCTTCATAGTATATGCTTTCACAGTTTTTAAATTTTTGTAGTTGCTTTCTTAATTAAGTATAAAGTCCAGAACTTATGAGAAGAATAGGGCGGAGGCAACATCTGGTTCAATTTTAGAGATATACAGGGTGTTAGGATATTCCTTGGCCAACGGCTTACACATGATTCTTCAGGTCAAAATAGTACTACAAGTTCCTATAACAAAAAGTCCAAACCCCACTAATAAGAAAGTTGTGTAGCCTCAAAGTTGAGTTTTAAAATTTTTATTTTTGTCATATTTACTTTAGATGTTAAAGAATTTTTTTCAAATTTGTTATAGGAACTTGTACTACTATTTTGACCTGAAGAATCATGTGTAAGTCGTTGGCCAAGGAATATCCTAACACCCTGTATAGAGAGATCACTCGCTTCCTACAACTATACTACACAATAAGTTCCGGATTATACCTAAGTAAAGCAAGTCGGGGGAAGATGACATACATTTTTTAATTAATTTATAAAAACGTTATTATACACATTTAGATTAATTTAAAAATATGTGTTTATCGCTCAAAGAATACACTATTAGATAGCAATATCAAATCAACATAAATTATTAGTTAACATAGTTAAAAAATTTTTTTTGTATTTTTCGACAAAAAAATCTTGACAAAAATGCATGGGGCAAGATGCCATAGTGAGTTTTAGTCCCGAATAGAAAGTCGGGAGCGGTACTAAACGAAAAACTGTTTTATCCTTATATATTATTGACTTCAATCGTTACATGTGTCATCAATCCATGTATAGTGCTGAACTTTTATAAACGATAGGGCAATGACGACTAGGGCTGGGAAAAATATCGATATATCGATATATCAATATTTTTCTAAAACATTTCGACTAGTCCATATATCGATATATCCATAAAATTATCGATATATCGATATTTTTCCTAGCCCTAGTCGTCATTGCCCTATCGTTTATAAAAGTTCAGCACTATACATCTTTCGTGTAACCACTTCTTGCAAATTATGCAGCAAATCCAATCTACGAAGTCCATTGCTATCGTAATAGTTTTCATTACACATTTTCATCATTGTGGGCCCTATTGTCGCATTATTACTATAAATCTAAATAAAATGAGTCTAAGTTACATACTTTGCACTAATCTGGCGTCTTACCCCATTGTATGGGTGAAAATGCAAAACTCTATAACTAAATCAAATTTGATGCAAATTTTTTTGCAAAAATTACAATAGACGTGAAAAGTGCTGTCTTTTTAGCTAACAATTCGTTGATATCGATAACACAAAAAAAACGCCTAATAAAATTTAAAAGCTGAGATGTCGCAAAAACTTCGTCAATCATAAAAACGTAATTTTTTAGAAAACTTTTCGATGACTTGCGAAAAATCGTTTTCAACGATGTTTACTAGTAGCTTATAATCACAAGCAACCTATACATAAAATTTTCCGGAGATAGGTTGGAGGAATTTAAAAAAATGCTGGGGTGGCATCTCGCCCCACAGTGGCGTCTTCCCCCGACTTACCTTATATCTTTTTTTCTCCTATTAGAATTATATAAAGACTGGTATCCCATCTAAGCATGAGTCTCTATCTCAACTTCTCAACTTGTTACAATATAAATTTCAGATGATGCTTCTCATAGTAGGTATAGCCTCTGTTAGAAAATCTTGATTGGGAAATTGTAAGGCGGTATCTTTCAGTTTCCAGTTATAACAGTGCATCATAGTTATATTATTTTCTTTCTCTGAAGTACTACCTCTGTTAGTTTTATTGTACAAAGGTAATGATATATCCCAAAAACAGTGATCAAAACAAGATCAATGAAACATGATAAAAGTCAATATTTGTCTTTATGACTATACCGTTGAGAGTGAGAGCGCTGCTATATCACAGTCGGAGAATACCGTCTTCCGAATCGTAAATAGCCTCCTTGTTTACTAAATGTTTATGCTAAAATCAAATTTTGTATACGTAATCTAATAAAATAAGCAAGAAAGCTTCATTATTAAGCGTTCCTCTGCGGTTGAAGCGCTCGCTCGCGGATAACACTTCGGTGTGTTCCTCAGGGCTCGATAATTGGTCCTTTCTTGTTTATAATCTATACAAACGACCTCATGGACAACATAAAATCAGGGAGCCAAAAGGTCTTTGCGGATGACACAACACTCATGAACGGGGCAGAAAACATAGGCGACTTGAAAGCGAGTTTTTTTAGCTGATATGGTTTGAGGCGAATGGTCTTACGTTGAATGTCAATAAGACCCAGGACGTGTTGCTTACCACTAAATTAACTAGCAAACAGAGTCTTGTCGCAACACCTGGACAAGCTGTGTCGAAGGCTCTTCACCCAGGGCTGGATTGGCCCGGCGACCTGTAATGTAGCAATGAAAGAAATATATTGCAAAAATTTAGATAAATTGAAAAAATAAAAAATATGAACCAGGACTCAAAATAACTGTAAAGCCCCGTCCATACATACAGGCTTGACTTCCGTGTGGAAACTGTTCTGGCGGCCTGCACAGGCCATACTAAAGCGTTTGGACAGCGTTCAGACCGTCTGTACAGACTTCGTATCTCTTACGGTGTCAGAGATCCCCATGCTGTGCATGTTATATTGGAAACACTGTATAGTGGGAGAGACAGCAGCATTAATCACATACCATACCCACTTCCATAGCGTGGCTACTTATGGTGGCATTCTCTGGGAATTCACAAGTGTAGCATATACATATAGTGTTCCTGCAACAGAAGAGAGCTCTGAGATGGCTCTGGGGATACTGACAGGAGTTGCTCAAGCTACCAGCTGTAAAGAACTTAAAAAAAATACAAGATGTTTATCATCCCTTCTAGTTACATGCTTGCATGCATCTGCCACTTCCACGAGCATAGAAATAGTCGTCTCAGGCGTTCAAATCTGCACCAACATAACACTAGGAGTAGGGAAAACTGTATACTCCCGAGGCACCGCTTAACTAAAACACAAAACTCTTTCCAATTTCTAGGTACTAAAATGTACAATAAATTGCCTGGACATATAAAGGAGTATAAAAAAAATATATAAAGAGTTATAAAAAACTATTTAGTAACAATAGCGTTTTATAGTATTGTGAATTTTGTGAATTCGCTGCTGGTGGATTTGGAGTGAGGGTGACTGGCACTGTAGACGTTCTTCTTCTATATTAATGGCCAGTTGTTCTATCGATACTTATCTACTGACGAATAGATATCTATTCCCTAAGTGTTCAAAAACCGGTTTCAAACAATAGAAATGGTTAAGTTTTGGAATGTTATGGATCCATAACTAAGCAAAAATGTACGAGCAACTGGCCATAAATCGTAAAAAAAATTTTAAATTGTAAATTGTAATTTTTTTGACTTCCACATTTTTGACTTGTTATGAAAATCTTGATAATGTAAATAAATCTAATCTAATAAGAAAATATAATCAGTGGTCACATTCACCTGACATAGGGCTTTGGAATTTTTATTGTAGTGTACTTATTTTTTAATGTGATAAAAAGACAACGTTTGGCCCCAATTTATAAAAACGCTCCCGAAATAACCACCTTATTTTTGTACATCTGCTTCATAAGCTAAATTTAAAATTTGGCCCAACTGTACGATCGGGTTATAACGTTATCAAGAATTTGGCCCAACTAGAAGATTCCAGGGTTATTGGCTACTTCGTTTCCTTGTTACTTTATATTTTTCTGTCTTTCCTGTTTAAAAGGCTTAAATCAATGCAAACCACTTTTTCCTGTGATTTCTTTGAAAAGAAAACTTCCAATTTTTCAACTGTTTGACCAAAAAGCTATTTCAGTGTTAGTGAATATGGAGATGGACCCTAACGAGCCGCTTCCCACTATGTTAATTTTAGGCCTAAAAAAAGTTCTAACAAATAACTACAGTTCGACGTTTTTTTAAAAAAGATAATTTTTGGAACACAAAATTATAACTTTCAAATTTTTTAAATTCAATCGAATCCTAGAATTAGTATAGTGGCAATCGGCTCTAGTGAGCAATTATTAAAATTATTTAATAAAAATTCATGCATTAGGTACATCTTCAAATATAAAAGAGCTAAAGAAAAGGGGCAAGATGTGAACCCCTTTATAAATAAAAAAAAAGTCAATAAAAATTGAATATAATTTCAATTTGTCAAAACTTATAAAAAATTATTAAATTAAAACCGTGACCAATATTTTAAACAAACACAATCAATTTTATAAAGCCCACGATACATCTAGTAGTATACATTTCATCGGGGTATCAGTGTGCACCCCATATTAGTGATGGCACATTAACTCCACAGAATCTATAGTCTTGCAAAACGCTATCATCTGCTTTTTTGTATACCCAACTTATGGGTTTCATAGAGACCAATTTAAACCAATACGATACAACATCGATGTCCGAACGAATTACGTATAAAATAACGTCCTATATGGTAACTACATATGGCTCAAAATTATTACGCTATACATGTAAAGAGATATTGAGAAACAATTTTGTACCCTATTATTGTTTATTATAAAGGATAAATTGATTTTGAAGGGATGCTGTTTGTTGGACGGATTTTATAGTATCTATTGAGCGTGTTTTATTTTATTGTTGGTGTTTGTTGTCTACTTTTGTTATGTTAGCAATGTGCAAGTAGTCTCTATTGTTTGCTATTTATTTTAGTAAGCCTGTAACGTATTCATGAGAGAATTTTTTTTCAAGGATTAACGCTTGTTGTAATCCGTCTTTTCACTAAGGATGGTGTGTCGTGTATTTCAAGTTTATACTCCGATGGTGATATTTGACCCCAAATTAAATTGCTTTATAATTAAATTATTCTTCTGCATCATATTCTTTTATTTCTATTCTTTTTTAATTAGAGATTACCACAAAATGATTTTGGTTAGAGAGAGATGAAATTAGTCTTTTAAAATTGGTGAGAGGAACCTGGAAATAGAATATTTTTTGGTATCTGGGTGTTCTCAATATAGCTTCGAATTTTGGAAACGTGCTTCTCATCTAAAATAACTGGAGGAAGATTTTGAATTGAGGCTTATAAATTTTTATTTAAATATCAGATTGGATCCTATTGGATTAATTTGAATATGCCGGTGTTTCAAATGCTTTTATGTATGTTATCTTTACTTCTATCAACTCTTTAGATAGCCTCATAAAATAAAAGTCGATTAACGTTAACTAAATGAAACTCATTTTATTTAAAATTTATTATTAATTTCGTTTGGTGTTAAATATTTTATAAAGTACGTTGACGTAAAGGAGAAAATAACATGTGTAAATGATAAAAATAGTTAAAATAATACGTATAATTTTACAATACTTACCTAATAAAAGTTAAACTTTTAAGCAATTTAAGTATAATGAATATACAACAAATAAATAAAATTAACACCCTTATGTAAATGGTACAATAGAAAATAATATGTGATAAATTAAAAGATAATTTCCATACGTGAAATTCTTGTAGAACATCGGCGGGGTAAAGGAAAGGCAGTAGCATTAAATGAACCCCCTCGGAGATCAAAACGAGTTATAATAAATATTAATATTCCGAGGTGTAAAAGAAAGAGTTACCAGTTTCGATGCAACTTTATGACCAAATATCACCTGCTGCAATAAAACCATAAATATTTGTATAAAGAATAATGCATTTCGGGTTTAAACGAGACCTTTACGAAGACCTTTTGCAAACTCAAATCTTGATGAATTTTTAAAAATTATTACATAACCAACTAATAGCCGGATATATTTATTTAACAACCGTGAAGGCTGTGGTAGTTTTTTAGTAGCGTGCTAAATGGACATTCAATCTTTAATCGAAATTAAAAACTCTGTCTATCAATCTCAAACTTACAATGGGAAGATTGACTTTAAATATATCTGATAATTTTGGCTTTACATCCACCGCTTCTATTACTGCCCGCATAGTTTAAAGCTTTCAGGTGTTCATTTCGGCGATGCTCTTTAAAAAGCAAAGATCTTAGATAGCTCTTGATGGTATCTTGAAACCGTGTTAAGGGACATCACTATCCCCTGTTAGTAGGCGTAGATAGCCCATTGTTGTGTAATTGTATGTTTTTTGTTTGAAATGGATGTTGGAAACACCTTAATGTCAACTGTCTTTATATTTTAAAAGCCACCTGGATAGCTTACATCTATGGTATTTATTACTAAACACAATAACTAATGGTCATACTTTAAATCAATTTAAAATGCTTATAAAGTTATAAAAAACGCTACATTTTTCTTTATTACTGAACTTGACTATTTAAGACACTTTAAGCTGATCAAATTTGAGTCTTTAGAACTGATTAATCAAATATTTTTTATTATTTCTAAGAGTTTTGGTACAAAAAGAACTGTGGACGTTGTTGTAGAAGAAATTATAGTCTTCAGTTATCTTAACCTCAATCACTTACTGCGAGTTTCTCTAAGGATAGTTATCTACTGACGAATAGATATCTATTCCCTAAGTGTTCAAAAACCGGTTTCAAACAATAGAAATGGTTAAGTTTTGGAATGTTATGGATCCATAACTAAGCAAAAATGTAGCAGAAACTGGCCATTAGAGATGTGGTGGTGTAATGTCTTTGCCATTGGTGTACCTATAGAACGTCTCACGACGTTGTTCGACGCCAATACTTGCCCATTTCGTCAATTGTCTTATTGCCTTTCTCTCAGATCATTCGTTGTTTTCCTGATGCCCTTTTTAGAAGTTTTGGAGGTCTTAGTCCTCGATGGTATCCATTTCATAGTTTTTTGTGGTCTTTCTGGAAGTATTTCATTTCGAACAAGCTGAGCTTGCCTAAGCTATATGAATTGCCTTCTTTCATGATAGTTCTTTCGACTCTCTTCTGTTACGTTTTCATTTCTACCTCGCCTTCTCTGAAAATTTCTTGCCGCTTTTACAGTTGGCAGAAGCAAACACCATTCCTGAAGAAGCGTGATGGCAGATGTCGCCATAATATTAAATTCCTAAGACCGAGTTTATAGAACCATTGATAAGATATCTACTCCTTCAGCTTAACAGATACGCGTCGCGCCTTCTTACTTCTTAAAAGTCGAAAAAACAGTTTAAACAAGGTACATCGGTCCCATCGTAATGTTAGCGAACTGTTAGTTATGGAAGCCGTGTTATGTACCAGAAACTCAGGATATGACTGCATCAACGTTTCGTCACCCCACATTTTTAAGATTCTTTGATATAGGTATTAGGGGTTCACGCGAGAGTCTCGCACCCACAAGAAATCTTAACTGTCGTCTCGCCTCGCCTCTCATAGCTACTGTTTCTTGCAGAACATCTTAGTTTGTTATTTCTTTGTTATTTCCGGTTATTTCTTAAAACAAAAATATATTGAAAGGGATTGAGAACGTTACGTTTGTTTTTGTTCTGGCATTTAATGGTATAGTTATTTCCTTAAAACATAACGATCCGGAAGGAGGATTAGCAACCGTTGCTATATCTAAAAGAAAATGGGACCCAAACGACATTTTAGAAAACCATAGATGACTCATTCATTCCATAGAGTTTACATTATTATTGACTGTCATGATCTTTTGTTATAAGTGGGAGTAGAAGCAATTTCTCTGAATAGCTCTTTCCTGGTAGAGTAGCGGCTATTTATTTAATGGTAATTTCATATAATCATTCATGTCAACCCAAATACAGTCTGTTGATCGCTTTGTAGCAGAGACGAATTTTCAAATTCCATAAAGGAGGTTATTAGTATAGCATATCTGGTTTTAGGGCAAATCACGGTTGCGGTACGGCACTTCTTAATATTGTCGATGATATTGTAACGGCTACCGATGAAGATATGGTCACTACCCTTGTGCTTTTAGATTACTCAAAGGCGTTTGATAGAATTAAGCATAAGCTTATGACAGCAATTCTCCATAATATTGGATTTAAACCTGATGCCTTGAAATTGATGATGAGCTACTTATTCGACAGAATGCAAATTGTTAAATACAATCACTCATACTCCAGTCCTTTAAAATTCATTAGTGGAGTTCCCCAAGGATCAATCTTGGGTCCGCTGTTGTATATTATTTACACGTCATCTTTCCACGAGTGCCTGAATTACACGAAAAGTCATTTTTACGCTGACGATACTCAAATTTACTTATCGAGTCATAAAAATCAAATATTGCAATCTAATTTCCTTATTAATTCCGATCTTAATTCTTTATATGAACTGTCGCACAGGTATTGTTTGTCTTTAAATCCTTCAATGTCACGCGTCATGCTTTTTGGCCGAAAGAATGCCCGAAAAAAATGCATATCACACCTTAGCATTATGATAAATAACGAGCCCGTTTTGTATACAGATCTAACAAAAAATCTTGGGCTATATATGGACTCCGACCTTAGATTTGATGCGCATGTTAATAGCATCATCAGGAACTCTTACGCTAGTTTGAGACTCTTATACTGCAGTCGTGCTGTGTTGGGTGTTAAAACTAGGGTCATTTTGTGTTGTCGCATATGCGTTTTTGCGATGTAGTGTATGGGCCTTGCTTGACTCAATACAATAGAATTCGACTGCAGCGGATCCAGAATGCGTGTGTTCGGTTCATTTGTGGCCTGCGAGGACAGGTTCATATAGCGCCACATTTGGGTGCTCTTGGGTGGCTGAATACAACGCAGCGACGAGTATTGAGTTACTCAAATTTATGCTTTAAAGTTACAAATCAAAAGACTCCCTTGTATTTGCATGCTAAGGTCAAGTATCGCAATGAGATTCATAATTTAAACACGCGTTCAAAAATGCTCGCTACTAGGTATTCCTACCCACAAGACGGCCCAGTTTCAGGGATCTTTTTCATATGTTGCTCCAAAAATTGTTAATTTTTTAATGAGTAATTCACTAAGCTGTACAGCAAATGTTAAAATATATTTAAAGACTAGCTTTAGTTCATTGCCTAAAATTTAATTTATATTTAATTTAATTTTGAACTTGTACTGTGAGTGTTGCGACTCTGGAATTATTTTTCGGTTATTTTTGTATTATTATTAGGGGTTATGAGCACTGTTTAAGTTTAAGTATGAATTATATATAGGCAGCAGGGAAGACCAATTCTGCAAGCAATTTAATGCTGCAGAATTGATTGCTGACCTTTTCTGTAACATACTATTTTATAACATGTAATAACTAATTGTTTTTCTTTGTTACTGCAGAATAAACTCATTTATTATTATTATTATTATTATATAGTTCTAATTTTTTATGGGGTATGAGTTGCAAAACCACTCTGGAGAAAGGCATGTTTTATGCTCATTCGCTCATGCTAATGCCATCGCGTATTTTCTTAAATATTAGGTTGTCTTCTCTGTTCTTGTGATTTCAAACTCTTTCAACCTTTTTCATCAGTGAGAGTGGACAAGTGGCGTTACATTTAATTGAACGATTAAAACCGATAATAATCATGAGACATGGGTGGGATTCGCCAGTGCTCTGTAGAGCTTCTGCAATGTTTTGAATAAATCGAGGAATAATAAATTATAAACGACGAAACTAAAAATTGAGGCGTTGTGCTCTGTGGGGACTACTCGTTATAAAGTTACTTAAAGATATGTTAAACTGTTCAATAAAGTGTCAAGAAGTAACAGAAAGAATTTTATTCAATCAAAAGTTGAACCACTGCAAAAAAATACCACAATCGCACATCTGTTATTAAATTTGAATATCTATTTTTAAAACTGTCTTTCGGTTATTTTTTATTGTTATTTGTTTTTATAATATCCACCTACACTCGACAACCCACGATCATTCTGCTTCTGTTTCTACCGTTTACTGTTTTTAAATTATTATTAATGTCTTAAAACAAAGTAGGAGATACGGATAGGAGTGTACCTTTGATTTCAGTTGTGTACAAGTATCATAAGGGCTCAAGAAAATAAAAATTAATGGTTTTGCAGTTGTAATAAGGTCCTAAAATTTGTTTACGGAAAGCGGAAGTTATTAAACAAAAAGGACGCTCATAGACGGGCGTCACAGGAGTCGGTATAAAAATTTATTGAAATATTAGCCAAAACTCTAGACTTGAAGATAAGAAATCGGTAAATTACAAAAAACGGTTTTCAAGGGTATTATATGACTTCATGACTTGGCGTCAATTGTCGAGCCTAAATTCAAGACACGTTTTCTAAAATTTGGCGCCGAAAAGCAACAGAACTATTATCCTTTTACATTTACATTATCTGAAGATCTATTTTTGGTGTAACTGTTATAAAGTGTTTCAATTTATTTTTCAATTTTAAACATAAAGGGATGGAAAATAAAAAATAATTAATGCAAAATTATCTAAACTTTTTGTACGATCCATATAATGCATTATGTTTAGTGGACAAAACAAAAGCTCCACACATGTAGAGCTGATAAAGGATAAAGACCAGGGTTGAACCAACTACAATAACCACAATGGCGCAAAACACATTTTATCATTACAATAGCCAGATTTAATTTAATCTAGCGAACAAAAACAGCCTGCTTCAAAACTTAGTAAGGGCTCACGCTTTCCATCGCAATAAGTAAAGTTAAATTTTTCGTAACAATTATTATTATAAACTTGGAACTTTTTTTAAAATTTACAAACTTAGTTTAAAATTTTTTTTTCTAATAAAAATTCATTATATTATTTGGGCACTTATAATTTGAGCGGTTCATTCGTTTTATAATATACGTAAAAGGGTGTCAAAAAATGACAGAATTTATGATTGAATCACACTCGAGTTAGTTTTGTATAGAGACCTCGTTTCGCTTAATCAATTTACATTCACATTCTATTAATCACATTAGATTGAATTAAAAGGGGTAAACTTAAATTTTAATTTACCATAAAAACCTTTTTTTAAATACAAATGGTACATTTATATGGTTCAGAAAATTCTTATAAATAATTTCAGCAAATTGAAGACAATTACTTCATTAAGGGAGGAAACCAAAGGTTTTTGTTGTGAAATTTAAATTATTTTAGAGCTAGTTTATATGTATTTTCGGCTTTCTGTGGAAATTCTGCAAACAGATGGTTTAACTTTTGGCATATCGGTACCAACTACATAGAAAAATTTGAAAAAGTTTGTTCTTTTTTTTTCGTAATCATCACCTACTAGTTGTGTTGAGAGTTGATCCTCTTCTTATTATACAATAATGGTGATGTATGTTCCATGTTCCTTACTTATTTTTATATAACTGTCATCCATTGGATGGGTAAGTCCTGCTGTTGGGACATGAGTTAAGTTTACACAAACCTCTGTATAGAATTTTTTTACTATTTGCTAAGATGATCTTTAATAACGTACTACCCCACTGAAGCTCCATATAAACAAATCAAAAACGTCTTCTACTACTACCATGGTAATGGTGGTTGCTTTTGAGTTGAACCTATCAATATTATCAATAGAAGTTTATCAATTTCTGTTGACTAAAAGTGTGAATGGGAATATTTTGTCTTAGCCATATCATCAGTTCCATCCAGTTAAGCAACTAAACAAAATTCCTATAATGGAATTTTTTTTTGATCTTTGAGCCTGAAGGTATAGCCCTGGAAATCTGCATATAATAATTTTTTCAACCAACGGTTACCCAAAGCAAAAGATTTTTCCACGTTATACTCCCAACGTCCCAACGATTTGCTAGTCAAAATAGCAAACATCCCTCTCAATTTCATAAATTATAAATCCAATCATGCGTCAGCAAAATTATGCTTTTATCATATTTTCAACACAAGAAGAAAAAAAATGGATAAGTGCCATCATTATATTTGTAATGAATAATTTCTATACGAGCGATTTGTTGTACCCATATATTTTTCACACAGTACCATAATAATGCTATTGAGTTCTATTAAGGAACATTGTATTCATCGAAGCTTAAATCCTGGTAACAAATTGAGTAAAATAAAAATTATTTTGGGTAATTCTATTTGCTTTACTTTGATTATACGTCTTGACAAAAAATAATAATCAGCTTAAATTGAAAAACGAATGTTTGTAAAGGGTTTTAATAAACAAAATAAACCACAAACATATATTTTTATCAGATCTTATCGAAAACGTGCTTACAACAAAATAGCCCTTACAAATTACTTTAGTGTGTCAATACAATTGTAACCTAATCGTTCGATCGCACATTTAACTTTCATTGTTAGAATACACAATGAGTGTTTGCCAACCAACGCTGCACAGCTGGTCTTAATATAGGGTAGTTAAAGGTTTTCACCCTTATGGTTATAGTATGTATGAGTCAATGATTGTGGCATTACATAAATAGCGTATGTCGACGACAAATCGGCCGTGAATCGATAGATCCTGGTAATAGATAACATTTCACACACTCTTGAATTTAACCGACAAGATTTGCTTTGTGACCAAATAATTTCACAGGGGGGTTATTAATTAAGTTTATGTATTATACATATTATTTACACGCTGTTGAATTACTTTAATACAATGTGCAACTTTTGATTGACTTCGAGTGTTTAAGTATTCAAATTTTGTTTGACTGAGAGGCCTTTTTCATGGGAATTTCATAATATTTATACTTATGCATCATACATTTTCAATTTCCAAGTCATAATTCACTGATTCCTAAATTACGTCTTTTATTAAATTACGTCTTCCTATAGGAAATCGTGTGAGACAAATCCAATAAATGTTAAAGTGGATTTTATAGACACTAGGGGTTCACGCGAGAAGTCTCGCATGCCTATCTCCCACTTGCAATTTTGTGCGAGACGACGCGAGGCGAGGCAAGACGACATTTAAGATTTCTTATGGGTGCGAGACTCTCGCGTGAACCCCTAATAGACACTTTCAGATTCAAATAACCTCTTTCTTACCTTATTGATAGTGCTATTAATTCTACAGAGCATTTTATACAAATATAGGTGCATTTAATGGGTGATATAGGGGAGATATTATAGCCATGAGCCAGCCTAAACAATTAAAATGGCACACTCTAGACTCAATGGTGCAACCCCGAAAACCGATTTTGGTTGAAAGTCTAAACTACAACTATGTATAGCTATGTGTATAAAAACTATATAAAAATAATCTTAAGGTATAGGTAAACGAGGTCAGCAGCTGAGATGCTGAGTTATTTACCGTTGTTGTGATTGGTTGCTATCATTCAGCATCTCAGCCACCGACCCTCACTGAATGGACCTAATGTTTTAAATATCCTGAATGATAGAAAGAATAGAGAATAAGAATATTTATTTTCTTTTCGCTCCCAAAACTCAAAAAATACAATAAAAAAGTGATTTTGCATAATATAAGAATCAAAAAATTTAAAAAATATAAAAAAATTAATTCGGTTCAAAGTAGAGTCAAAAAAATAACACGCCAGGTCGCCAAGGAACAATCCCGTGTCAGCGTCTCTCTCCCTCCAGGCCGAGCAGAATAGTATCAGGCTGCTATAATGAATTAAATGAATGACAAAAGAAACGATAATATGATAATGATTACATGTACCTATATGGGATGAGATGAAAATTTGGGTCGAGACGTAAGTCTTTAGGCACCCGGAGATCTGAGCCGGAATCCCGAGCAGAACCGCAAAACCCGCAGCGCACCTTCGCAAGAACCACAAGAGCCCACGTCCGAGTATAAATCGGAAATAACTTTAACGGCTTTAAAATTGACTTACGGCCGTTTGCACCGGTTTCCCTTAACTACTAACTACAACCAACAACATAAATTTACTCTCCAGTAGACTTCTTAATTCGCTTCTTAACGAGCGTATTTTAAGTAACGAGATTGAAAGTTTAACTAGAAAGTTTAACTACAAGTTAAATTTAACTGGAAGTGGTGCAAACGGACCATAGAGACGTAAGCCCCTACGATCGCCACGAGGACAAACCACGACCCCCACAATCTCACCAAAGCCACCAATACCATAAGATGGCTCGTTTGCTTCTTATCTTCTACAAATTGTAGCATTTCTGTGGCCAGAGAGACTAGAAAATCGTTCTTTGTTCCTCGGGATCATCACCTTCTTTAATGAGAGGAAGCAAAATAAAAACATTTGCTACGCTACTGCATGATGCGCTCATAATACTAGATATTGAAAATGAGAGTTTTAAGATCTACAGGATGTACGAAAATTCTTGGGATTATGTAACAGAGCCGTAGCCAGACTGTGTTATCAAGACAGGCTCAAATAATTCCAAGGGAGGATGAACAGCTAAAATCAGGGTTTTTTCTCTTCTGGGTTTGTATAAATCCGTTGACCACTGTAATCTCTTCTGAGGATGGAAGGTTTTTGTCCAAAGTTTACAAAAATTTGACTTTCACTAATTCAGTGTTTTCAAATTCTTCGGCACCAATTAAGAACTTATCGTTTTATTATCATTGCGAAATTCTAAGCAAGCTCTGGCTAGAAGAGCTACTACTTCAACTCGCCCGAAAAAAAGGGTGAAAGGTACTTTTTTGTGTTACGCAATTCCAAGAATTAAAATACACCCTGTATAGCAGGGAATAGGGTTGTACAGTGTACACACCAGGAGCCATGGTGTATCTATGATAAAAAGACGTTAAAATTTTAGCAATGATAGTTGCTGGGTGATAAAAGATGAATCGAGTGTGAACAGTTCATAATTATAGGAACGTGTCCGATACATCTTGTCATCAGATGGGGATGACAGAAAAGACGTGAATGTAACATGCATGTGAAGGGAATAAGGAGAGAGATACCATCCTGAATAGCAAAAGGCACAAGACTAGGGCTGGGAAAAAATATCGACTATCGTCGATATCATTTAAGAAAAACATCGAAATATCGATATATTAAAATATAATTTGCAATAGCGCCCACCTCTACACAAGACCTCTATGGTCAGAGGCGGTGCTATAGGCTGTAAGCAAGGTAAGCGTCACATAGGGGCGCAAACTGTTAGGGGCACAATATGTTAAGGGCGAACTGGGAATAGCCTCATTACAAATATTTTATAAAATTGATAATAACAAAAGGGGCGAAATATTTGAACATTGCACGAGGGCGTCAGAATAGAGAGCGCCGTCACTGTTCATGATGCTCTCTTGGCGGTAACGTCTTCCTAACATAAAATGAGCTTTGGAGAATTCAGATGAAAGACGGTATTTTAGTCTCCATACCATAGACACCACCGGTCTCAACACTCTTGGTTGGTTCTAAACAATTGGATTTAATGAAATTAAGAAACAAAACATGTGCATATAAATCATTGAGTTTCTTTCTATTATCCCTCGCTAATCATCTTTTTGAAAAATATTTAATTTTCTATAATTATTTCGTAATCCAACCATATGCATCGCCAAACAATTTAGATTTATTTATAATAATTATAATTATTATTATTAATTTAACCTTTTTGTTGAGAAAGATAAATTCAATAGGTGTTAAAAGATAATTAGTAAATTATAATTAAATATAAAAGTTCTTCTCTTCACCAAAACGCTTTAATTTAATTAAACTCTCATTATTAAATAATAATATTTGTATGAATTGAAAAAATAAACTAAAAAGGAAAAAGTTTGAATCGAAAAGTTAAAGATTGCTTAATTGCCGCCAAGTCTTGGTAATTAGCGACGGCGAGCTGAACGGCGGCCATTTTCTAATTACGATGTTATTGTTTGCTAAATGAGAACATTACACAAGGCATTGTATAAACCAAGCAGCAATTACATCACTGTATGGAAAATAATATTTAAACCTTTACTTACAAAGTGGTTGTGTGCTATGCTATACCAGTGACTCTCAATTAGTTATTGTTTTTCCAATAAAAGTTATAGGTTAGAATTTTGAAGCGGTCGGAAAGTGTGGTTCAAGCTTTAACTTTTATAAGATTTCTTGTTTTAATTTGTATGGAAAAAATTTTTTTGTTTGAATAGCACTGCCATAACAAGGTGGGTGTAAAGCCTTCAACTGTTTTAAGTTAATTGGTATTGAGTAAAGGTGACGACTAAAAGACCCATTAATTAACACGGACAAAAGAAAATTTTTCAAAAGAACTTGGAAAAAAATTCAGGCTTCTGTTTTATTTGTTTTTGCAATTAATTAATGGCAAATTTTCTTTACAAAATAGACTTTGTCCTTATTAACAATTTAGCATGCAACAAAAGAGTGTGTAAGTATACTGTTAGGGGGTTATAAAAACGTCTTTTTTGATATAGGAAAGTTTTATTGTTGTTATCACATTGGCGCCATATATTTTGGCTCACAAAGAAAATATTAGAGTTATTTAAAATTTATGAAAGGTAACAAGTTAATAAATAAAGGCAATTATAAAAGAATACCTTAGAAATCCGAAATACGCAAAGTTGAAGAGATTCTAGGATTTAAGTCGGTGCGTTTTATTGGACGCAGGCTATTTTACCGCCTGAAAAGTACAATTTTGAAAACTCAGCAAGACTCATAAACATGTTTATTGTAGGGTCACTGTTCGGAACAAAAAGAATGTTTTCTCAAAAATTTTCAACAATAACTAACGGATGCCAGAATACGGATTTTGGGCACACAAATTGCTAATTACTTAATTTATAAACCATGTAAAATTTAGTTTGTAATGTAATAAAAAATTATAAAAATTTTATTTAATTAAATTGGATATTTTTGTGTAGACTTTTGTCAATTTGTTAAATTGAACCAACAATAATAGCTAATAAAAAAAATATTTTGAAAGTCAATTTGAACATAAAGCTTTTCAAATACAATATAATAAGTAGAGGTAATAAAAATCTGTTCATCCAAAATATCTTTTCAAAGTCATCTTTGACTGTAAAAATGACAATGCTCTTTATATTGTGGATTGTAAAATGAAAAAGTTTTTGAAGAATTATTTTTGGGGCTACAATAAATTAAATGTGCAGTTTTGGGATAATTAAGTTGTCCTAAAATTAGATACGCTTTAGTATGGACCTTTAGGTTGTAAACCACAGATGGTTACAATTTGTCAAAATATTATTTTTGCTTTCAACATGAGAAATTATAAGTTAAATCACGTTTTTGAATAATATCATCAAAATTAAGTGTCGGTTCACTTTTATAATAAGGCCTTTACGAGTAAAGCAAAAGTAATAACGGTAGCAATTATAAAACTCCACGTGAAACGTTTATTTGCTGAATAATATCTTAATATCATGCTTTATAATTGATTTAAATTGAATTTTTAATTAATTCAATATTTGGGATATACGAGGGATGACAAAAAAATTGCTAAAAGTTTTAATTTTATACTTTGTGTGCCCACCCTGAGATCGAAGGAACGTCAAGCTAACATGACAGGTTTGGAATTTTAACCTGGGATCTTTCACTTCGTAGTCGAGTTCCATATACCATTGGACTCTATTATACCACCCATCTTTCCTTAGATACCTATTTTCATTCACGATTAATAGTAAAGTACACCTCTTCTCGCTCTTTCCCAACCACCTCTCGGAGAACCAGACTCCGAACCGAAGCTCTCCCAACTTTAATAGTTACGAGCCATCCGTTACTCAGTCTCACCTTGAGATGGGGTTAGTCTACATAAGTTGGAAATACTACCCGTTAGTTCGGTTTATCACGGAGGTTAGTTTAACGGCCAGTTGCACCCACGCACGCTGAGCCCACCCACAACTTCTTTCATGTGGCACTCGATTCTTTTCCTTCTACTGCCAGCACAAATCCTTTTGGACTAGGTCACTTTAGAAATCAGCATGCCCTGCTGGCAGTTTTCTTCTATTTGAAAAGACAGTCACTACCACTCTCGGCGGCCAATTGAGCATTACATTACTTTTCGGACTTCAGGTGCTTTTTAACATTTTTTTGTGCAGCGTCATTCTCCACTTGATATTTGGGGTTGCGTCTCTGTAGGGTGAGCATTTTCGTGGAGTTTGAATATTTTTTCTTCTTTTTCGACATAATCCTTTCTTACATGACTCTCTCTTCTCTACTTGATGTTTGGGATTGCATCACTGTAGAGTGAGCTATTCCATGGAGTTTGAATATTTCTTCTTCTTTTTTGACGCAATCCTTTCTTACACGACTCTCTCTTCTCTATTTGATGTTTAGGATTGCATCACTGTAGAGTGAGCATTTCCATGGAGTTTGAATTTTTCTTTTTCTTCTTCGGCATAATACTTTCTTACATGACTCTCTTTTCTTGCATCTATGTAATGTGAGCATTTCCGTGGAGTTTGAATATTTCTTCTTCTTTTTCGACATAATTCTTTCTTACATGACTCTCTCTTCTCTACTTGATGTTTGGGATTGCATCACTGTAGAGTGAGCATTTCCATGGAGTTTGAATTTTTCTTTTTCTTCTTCGGCATAATACTTTCTTACATGACTCTCTTTTCTTGCATCTATGTAATGTGAGCATTTCCGTGGAGTTTGAATATTTCTTCTTCTTTTTCGACATAATTCTTTCTTACATGACTCTCTCTTCTCTACTTGATGTTTGGGATTGCATCACTGTAGAGTGAGCATTTCCATGGAGTTTGAATTTTTCTTTTTCTTCTTCGGCATAATACTTTCTTACATGACTCTCTTTTCTTGCATCTATGTAATGTGAGCATTTCCGTGGAGTTTGAATATTTCTTCTTCTTTTTCGACATAATTCTTTCTTACATGACTCTCTCTTCTCTACTTGATGTTTGGGATTGCATCACTGTAGAGTGAGCATTTCCATTGGGTTTGAATTTTTCTTCTTCGGCATAATACTTTCTTACATAACTCTCCCTTCTCTGCTTGATGTTTGGGATTGCATCACTGTAGAGTGAGCATTTTGAGCATGAGCATGAGCATTCTTCGGCATAATACTTTCTTACATGACTCTCTTTTCTTACATCTCTGTAAGGTGAGCATTTCTAAGGAGTTTGAATATTTCTTCTTCTTTTTCAACATAATCTTTTCTTACATGACTCTCCCTTCTCTGCTTGATGTTTGGAATTGCATCACTGTAGAGTGAGCATTTCCATGGAGTTTGAATTTTTCTTTTTCTTCTTCGGCATAATACTTTCTTACATGACTCTCTTTTCTTGCATCTCTGTAAGGTGAGCATTTCCGTGAAGTTTGAATATTTCTTCTTCTTTTTCGACATAATTCTTTATTACATGACTCTCTCTTCTCTACTTGATGTTTGGGATTGCATCACTGTAGAGTGAGCATTTCCATGGAGTTGAATGTTTCTTCTTTTTCTTCTTTGACACTATGTCCGTTCTTACAGGACTTTCTCTCTATACATGAGCCCATAGAGTGGGTTTATAACGGCCCTCCACCACCAAAAAGGCCAGAAAACCATTTTATAGAAAAACAAATGGCAACAGTTTTCTGAGATGCTGAAGAAGGCTTGCTTATTAAATATATGCCGAGGAGGTCTATCATTATTGGAGAGAAACATAATTGGAACTTTAAGAACTGCTCTTGAGGAAAAAATTTACTGCTTATAATATATTTGCAAAAAACGTTTTGCTTCACGACCCTGTCGGATTCACATGGTCAAGAAAGTTAAATAGATAATCCAGTGACTGTGGGTTCATAGAGCTAAGTCTACTACCTAATAGCTCTGACTTAGCTTCGCCTGACTTCGTTTTGCTCAAAAACTTAAAAAACCATCTAAAGCGAAAGCGTTTTGCTTCAAATGAAGCACTCAGCCACGCATTAGAACAATATTTTGCAGGGTTGCCAAAGTTATATTTTCTAGGGATATAAAACAATTGGAACAAAGAAAAATAAAATATTTATTTTTTCATTGCTATGTAGATTTGTATAGATATCATAAATAGATGTCCTCGTAATTTCAATGCTATTAAAATTAGCGTTGTGAGTTCTCTGTTGGAGTCAGTTGATATGGAGTCAAATATATACTTGAAGTTTATTCGCTTTAACATACAAATTGAAATTGATTTTTTTTTCTTTCTTCGTAATAATTATTTCAGTCGATGCCCTAGATGATTTAAAAAACGATTCTAGTGAATGTCCATTGTTTCGGCGTTGTTTATAACGTAGATTGGTGCATCTGAATTCTTGATGACTTGTCAAATTTGACCAATTTCAAAGCTATTGTGATTTCATTGTCCTGGAAATGAAAAGACTTCATTTGGCTCCTGCAAGTAATACAAAAGTCGAACATTCCATTCCTCTATCTCGACTTGGTTTTAATTGAAGTTTTTGGCTACTGTACAAAGATTGTAATCGAGGAAACACCCTTTTGATTTTCAATCAATTTCTTATAATTTAAACAACTGCATTTCTATTGTTGGTTATATTCAATAAGCGATGTTATTTAATTTTAAACGAGCTATTTTGACGTTAAAATTGAAGGCTGCCAAATTATGTTTTTTCTCCACCACCTACTACCTATAATTTTGTTTTCAGTTTATTTGACATTTTACCTTTTTTTACTATCTCATTTTATTAATTAAATTACAATTGGAATCAGTTTGAAAAGAATTTTTTTGGTTAGTTTGGTTGATTGGTAAACGAGACATGGTTTGCAAAGCTAATTTCCTGCTAGTAACTTTAGTGGACAATCACGTCATTAATCTTGCAATGACGTCAATGTAATGTTTTGTTGAATCTCATTTTAAACACACGCATTTGAAAAACAGCCGGTGACAAGTGACAAGCGATAGATTAGCTCTTTTTTTGAGATTGTATGTTTGATTATTGGCATAAATGGCAATCTAATCAAAGAGAATGACTGGAAAAAACAAAACTTGAAAAAATGGCGGGTTTTTAGTGAAAAATTTGTGGAGATGAAACTCCTTTTGGTTACCTACTTTATAGTAATGAGAATTGAGAATGTGTTGCGAAATTCGATATGTTCGTCGGGTTCGCAGTTCACACAGACATCATCCATCCTATAATGTGTTTGTTAATTTATGTCCATCGTTATATCTCTGTACTTGACTGTAATATTGTATCTTAATTATGCTTAAACATTACGTTTCCATTTAATGACGAATAATGCGGTTACATAAATAATAAATTTATGCAATTCTTAAAGCTCAAACCGTGTTTTCGTAACATTTGTTAACCGCAGCTTTTTTTAAATTTTGATTGAATTTAACAATTTTTATAGGTACTTTGCATAATTGCCTTTTGTTTTTAAATAATGTTGGTAATTGTCTTGCAAAAGTAATGATAATGAGCTATACAGAAGTTATTAAACAACTGCAACGATTAAAAACAATAGTTTATTCTTGCGACAAAGGGGATATAGAAATTTTATTTGATGGAACGCCGATTCCAACTATTATTCGAAATTACTATGTCTTTTAGATGGGGTAGGTTTGACCAGCACCCATGATGAAACTCTTTTTCTTTTTTCAAGAGTTTAGAACAGTTGTTAATGCAAAAGGGTGTAACGATGCAAAATTTTATCCGGATGTTGCGATGTTGGACTTAAATACTGGTTCAGTATTATATTATCCTGGAAATTTTGTATTGTTTAAAGCTGCTACTTATCATTTTTCTCTTTAGGGGAAAATTTCTTTTCCCCTAGCGCCTGATATCAAAATGAAGATTTTCAAGCACTGTCATTTAAGCCCAATCTCCAAGAGATTGGATCAAAATTACCCAATTTTATATTTTGTATTTTTATTATGAGCGTTATCAGTGATAACAGCTGCTTTCCATGTAACTCGGCAACCATAGGAGCTAGAGCTCCCGTTTTATTTTTAGTGTGACCCTGGTGTCATTTTTTTCCTTTACAAATTAACCTTATCAGTTGATTAATTACTTATCTAAACTTTTTAAATATATGTTTGTAAAATTATTAAATGTTTGAATTCAATGTAAAACTACGTGGAGGGTTATAATTAGTAATAAAATGTAATTGGTGGTTTTTCGTTTTACCTTTGTGATTCATTGCCGACCCTGAATATTTTCCAGCTTTTCATTAATTTTTATTAATTAGTAGTTAAATTAAACAATTAGTTAAACACGAAATTTTAATTTAAAATTACAACTTTTATGCCGACGTGCTCGTTATTTTACTGCGATTCCATTGAGCTAACTTTTATCCTCGAGCTCGCGTTATAATTTGTAACAATTAACTGATATACTCGCTCTTGTGTTTAATCCCATTTGCTGCATTTTTATTGGTTGTCGTGCGAATCCGAGGTGGCCGCAGGATTTCCAATATAAGCTCCTACTCCATTTTTGATTGGGGACTTCTCGTTTTACCATACTGGTGAGCGGGAGAGCACTTTCGTTAATTTCCTCTTACTTAATTTCCCCTAGCCTTCAGCGATGCCCGTGGATTTACATTTCTGGATTTACAACCCTAGGACTATTGATCTCTCTTAGAGTACCGCTTTGGGACCTTGAAGGTAGGACTATTGATCTAGAGAAGAGAAGTTTGCGTGTCAATTTTTCATCAGGATTATTAATGTCTCTTAGAGGACCAGATTGGATCTCAGAGAGAGGATTATTGATCTGGCAAAATACGTAGTCCCTGGTTCTTCCTTTTAGATCTAGTGATCTCTCTTAGAAGACCAATTTGGATCTTAAAGAGAGGACTAGTGATCTGGTGTGTACATTCTCTTTTCATTAGGTTTAGTGATCTCTTTCTTAGAAGAAGGGAACTAGTGATCTTGTGGAAAAGAGCATTTTGAGTTTTCTGGACCTAGTGATCTCTCTTAGAGGACTGGTTGGATCTTAAAGAGAGGAAAAGTGGTTTGCGACTGCTTCTGTCCCGTTCGTGTTTGTCCAGGCCTAGTGATCTTTCGTCGAGGACCGGTTGGATCTCGAAGACGAGGACTAGTGGTCTGAGAGAACAGTGGCCGAGTCATATTCACCGAGATTGGTATTTTGTTAGTTATTATAAGTTTTTTCTTTAGGAAGGTTTTTTTATTTTTGTATCAGTGCCATTTAGGTACTTTAAAGGGAGAATTAATAAAACACCCGGTTTCAGTGCTACAAGGGTTCCTATTTAAACTCGTATGTGGGCCATAGTAGTTATATGAAACTTTGAACGAAGTGTTAAGCCAGTCCCACATTGTATTTTTTTCATAAAAATTCATAAAATATAATCATGAAAATTTTTAAAAAAACTTGGCGTTATTTGGGTATACCACACTGTAATAATTTGGTAAAAAAAAATTACTGATTGTAAAATGGGTTGCATAACTCCAAGGTCCAAGAAATGCATTTAAGTACAAAAAATCTGCTACCAGACAACAGAGCAAGGCGCACGCCCGCATCAACAACCAATGGAACTCGTCTTTTCATAAAAAAAAATAGAATCGTTTGTATTAATGTGACGTCACGTCAAAATATTTACGTGCAGACGCATAATCTCATAAATACAGTTTTTATAAAAACTTCGTAAATATAGCCGAGCACACTGTAAAAACCAGTTTTATCAAAATTTTTGTGAAAATATTTGGTGCTTTTTTTACAGTGTGAATTCGGTATTAGTTAATATTTTTAAAGTATTGGAATCTAATGTAGGTAAATGGAGGAGGCTACGTATTTTCACTGTATGGTCATGTTTCGTCTCCCAAGCTCTTAAACTTGGGATTATATTTCTCATATTTCTTCCAGAGCCATATTGTAATAGAATGGACTGATGGACACTAGTCCATATAATATGGCATACCTACCTAGTGGTCTGAGAAAGCTCTCCCTCTTATAGTTAAAAAATTCCATTCAAACTGCCTGTTCAGACAAATCAAATTTTAATTAATGAAGTAATACAAAAGATAAATTGCAAAATTTTAAATATTTTATATTAAATATTAGACATATTACATCTATTATTTGGGGTTGCTGATATATTATTGTCATCAAGAGCTTAGGGCAATAATGCCTTGTACAATCTCACCGACAGCTAATATTGTACAGAAGATTAATTTAATACAAAGAACATGATATAAGCATGAAAGCTGGCATGTATGAATATCATTAATAATTCTTCCTAGTGCTCTCTTTGAATAAGAAAAATGTTTTTATAAAAATTCTTTTAAACTTTTTTTTCTCTCCAAAATTAACGAGGTGTTTGTATTCTACCTAAACTAAGTTTACTTTTTGTTTAGAAGAATGACGAGAAAAGACATCCTCACATTGCCTCTTATACACAAACTAATTTTGTATAAAGAACATTTTAGACGTGCGTTACTAATGATAAATTTACACTTTTAAAATCATCTGACGGATTACAAATTTTAAAATATTAATTCTCTCTCGATTTTCCGCGATAAAAATTAATAGCTCGTATAGATCTCGTCACGACCATCAGCTTTAGCAGCCCTTAATAACGGATCAAATTATAACCTCATACAGTTGTTTTATAATTTTATTAAATAAATCTACTATGAGGAGAAGTTTTTTTTGTTTTGAAATGAAAAGGGCAGCACCCGAAAGTACATATTGATCTTTTAAAGAAAGAAGTTGTAAACATAGAAATCGTTTAGCGTTTAACCAAAGAACTTCAGAAACTAATGTGTAAACAATGTTTAACACAAGGTCTATTATTAACTAAATAACTACTCGATAGAGAACTACTTCACACTTCGACCCTTACTAATACAGTGGTCAAAATACATTCCTACAACCCTAAAGGAACGGTCAACTAATTATTTTAGACCCTGTCTTGTCTTTATAATACGTATTTATAGTAGGTATAGATAACACGTTAAGCTTGTAATTCTATTCTAATTTGAATTAATTTTCCTTATAACGCAAATTTAATTATATGCAAATACTCAATTTAATATTATAATTCAGTAATAATAAATATTTATTTAAATTGCAAGATGTAAGCAATAACAGCAAACCAAGAGTTTCAGACACAGTCATCTTCATTCCAATTTATGCGACGTGTATGCTTTCAATTTCGATATAATAACATTCTGTAGCTTTTGTGCCGATAATTGTGTGTTAGTATGAGATAAATTTGGTAACAAAACTCGTCTGATCACAATGCAGATTTTAGTGAAATAATAAGATGCTAGTTACAGCATCTAGAATGGCGGTAACTTGTCAGTCTGGCTGAGAAAACAACCCTTACGATTGTCTCCTCTTAAGTTATACTGTAATCTATTATATTATGTAAATTCTATTTTGCTAATTTAGAAATTTGATAGCACAATAGTAAAATAATCTAGTTAAAAATTATTAATTATTAAAGTTAATTCTATTAACGAGCTGAAAGAGAAGGTTAATCCTACCTTACCTATTCACTAGTTTGAAGCAACAGGCTCGAGTAATCTCGTCGCTTTTGACCAAATTTCTCAAATATTTCTAGATAGATGCAAGCAAAGTGCATGGGATATTAGAATCCCTTTAGTCTGATGCGTGAATGCGATTGCAATCGCCGGAAATCTGAAGCAGATTGCACAGTGGCCGCTCAGTGAATGGACATGAGAGCATGCGATGTAAATCTATCTTAACATAAACGAGTTACGGCGCATGCGCTCATGCGGCTTTATACCCGGTTTAGCTGAGACCAGCTTAAGCCATGATTACAAAATCGACTCTTAAGACCTGTTGTCGGTACTTTGAATCTTAGTTAGTTAAACGCGGTTACAAGTAGAGGCGTTACAAATAGGGTTAGTAACCGGGGTAGTTAAACATGTTTTTAACCGAGACTCAAAGTACCGACCCTTAGACATTTAGAGGTAGTGTTTGAAATCGTTGCAGAATTTTCTTATCTGAGCTCGGTGAGCGAGACTAATGAAAGTGTAACGGGGTTGTAACAATAATTAATAAAGCACTCTTAGGCATCCCAGCTGCTCTAAGTTTAATACCAGGGTATAATCACACATCTTAAAACGCCCTGTAAAAATCTGAATTGCCCTAAAGAACCAATAGGACCGACTTTTACACTCCAGAGGATTTTTCGAAAACTTCTGACTTTTCTTTAGGGATCTTTAGAGTTTGAGGTATGATGATACCAAATTCCAAGTTCTTAGGATGCCTAAAATTAAATTTGGTAGCAGGTTAGATTATAGCCTAAAGATATCAAGAAAAAAAAGAACTTTCCTGAAAATCTCCCGGAGTTGTACACACTCAGGGGTCGATTGGTTTCTAAGCCTTACAGAAATGCGACCAATGTTGATCTTTTGTTCATAACCCTACTCGTATTTATGTTCTCAGGAATTCAGTCTTGCCAGCGAAGCGTAGGTCCCTGACAACTTTGCTTTTCAGTTTTTCAGGCGTCAATTGAGCCCGCTGAGCAATTGCAGAGAATGTATTTGGTGGATTCGATCACCAATTCACAAAGTTTGCATATGTAACTATCCTCCAGTCCCAGATTCTTGAGGTGGTACCTTACTGAGCATTGTCCAGTAAACAGACCCGTGATGAGTCTGATTTCGTTCTTTCGTAATAGAAGAAGCTTTATAGCATTCGTAGTCGAGTACTAAATGAATTTCTTGGACTGTCTTTGTCTTGGTGCGTTGTTTCAGTGCGAATTTTTGTTTTCAATTTTCCATTTTTAGATTTTTACCCTTCTATGTGTTCTAGATAGTCCACAGAATTGTTCGGGTCTAATCGGGAGGGCTTTTGAGCCTGTTCTAGCTAATTCATCAGCTATTTCGATTCCTTAAATTCTCTCGTGACCTGGCACCCAATGAAGGCAACTTTGTTGTCCTTTTCTAGAGTTTTGAGGGATTGTCTTCATTCCAAAGTGGATAAGGACTCAGAGCTATTAGACTGTACAAACAGTCAACGAAATGCTAAAGATTCACGCCCGTGAGAAAAGGCCTCGTAGCAAAACACGGGTAAACGTCTAGTTAATGTCGATAATTCCGTTGCTCCCTCTGCTTCCATATGGCCTAACCATTCTCGGGCCTAATGAATTGATAGCACTGAGGTAGGTACTCTATGATATGAATGATAGTATTTTAATTAACATCTCATCATTCATGTTGTTCTTCATTTGTTTTTTTTTTACTATCTGTTGCAGGTATAACCGATCAGGAATATTGAATATTCACTTCTAAAAATCGTGAATTAAAACTAGAGCTCTCTATAACTTTTTCCATCATTTCCTTGTTGACATCTCTATAAATCGTACTTCTGTATGAAGCGTGTTCTTTCTTCTATTTCTTTTTTAATATTCTTATCTTTCAATCGCCTTGAATAAAAGAATGGTGAAAATTGAACGAAAGATTTTGAGAAATGTAGATGTCTTCTTAAATGTTTAAAAATAAATTTAAGTTTTAGGATTAGGATTGTTAGGGTGGAGGGAGAACCGAAGTCGACTTAGGCTACTTAGTGAGGTCCATTGTGGTGCTTCCTCGAAGAAGCTTTTTCGTCCCTTCAGCCCTAAATCCATCGCTCCGTCGGTTTTCTTTACAGACTGTAACACATATTGTTTAAATTCTATTGCTCATTTATACTGCTTATATTATGAAAAATTTGAAAAACTTACCTCCAGTCGGTGACTAAAAAGCTAAATAGTTTTCATTAAATGTCATTATATTTTGAACACTCTGTATAATCAAAATAAGTTATCGTATTTGTTTATCATTTAGCTTAAAGAGACATAAGTACCATTCAAATCAAAAATTATAGCTTGTCTTGTCACTTTTGCAAAATTTTATGTTTCTTCATAACTCTTTTCTTCATTATGTTCTTTTTCAGATGGTTATATTTCACATTTTGATTGACAATTGTCTAAAGCAACTTAAGTATTTTTAAACTCTTGAACTTATTAAAGATTCCAACATCTTAGCAAGATCGTAAAATATTTTATTTATTAGTCACACCAGGTAGAGGTCATAATTTTTATTCAAAATTTGTTTGTATCGTGTAGAATTGATAAACTGACATTTTTATACGTTTTTTAATTTTATATTTTTATTGCTGATAAATTAATAACGTATAGGTGCAAAAATTAATGTTATAGGTACACTAAAAAACAAGTTTTCAAATTTGATTTTGTTTAAAACCAAATTAAATTCGGTTCATGTGACGTCATTTTAAAGGCCATTAGTTACGGTACGAAATAGGTTTTGACATGAGAGCACTAAATTACTAAATTCTTCTTCTTAGCGTGCCGTCTCCTATCTCTGGTGATCATCTGATCATAATGGCTATACACACTTTGTCGACTGCTCCTCTTTTGAACAGCTAATATAAAGATGGTCAAGTGTTCCAACTCTCTTCTTTCCCATGATCCCATGATCTTCTTTTGCATAATAAGCTGTAACAGTTATGGTATTTTTGCTTCTTCTTGTAACACATGACCAAGCTACTCAAACGTTCTTGTTCGTAAATTCAGGCTACTTTGACACTTAAACTATTATCTTCACATTTGAAACTAAAGAAGAAATAATTCTAAAGTGCGTGTTCATGAATATGAGACTCTGTAATTTAAAATTTGAATCTATATCGTCAGTCGCCACTCCTATTTACTCAAGATGTCTAGATCTTCCCTTACTTGTTTTTGGTACTCATCCATTCATCTTCAAATTCTATACTCATCAGGTGATGATTTGTGGATTTCCTTAGGATTGTGATACCTTTACCAGTTCCATGCGTTTACCTATAACTAAATCTTCCATGGAAGAGAACACTCTTGACTTATCCGTTCATTTCCTATTTACCCCATGATGGTAATGATGGCGTCTCCTCTTAAAAACAATTAATTAAACACGTTTCTATTCGAAATAGTAATGTCGAGAAATCAATTAAGCAGTTCGGTGATAATTTCCAAACAATGAAATTAAAGAAATCAAAAGGGGTCGCTTTTAACACCACAAGTACCATATTAAATAATAAATCATGTACGTAGCTCGAACCCCTCAATTATTCAACAATAGTTAAATGTAATTACATTTTATTAAACGCATACGTTTTACTTGTTATAAAGCTGCTACAAGTGCCCTCTTTAAGTTCACTCAAATGTCAAAAATTAATTGCCGGCTGCATTGATTAAAGATTTTTTTTAAATTATATTCGTATCAAAAGAACGAATAGTATACGTACTTTTATATTTCTTTAATCAATAACAATATTTTAACGTTACTCTTTGTGTTATGTGAATTAAATTATTTTTCAAGAGACCTTTTTTGTTTCAATTGCTTTTGTATGGAATATTACCTTTGTATTTTTAATCAAAGGCTGTTACTTTTAGCTTATATTTGTAAAAATTTGTATACTGCATGTCCAACATAATATAAACCTCTAGAAGAAAATATAGAGGTGTGTACGGTTTTAATCTCTGTCCACCGAACAGATGCAGCTAAGCCACTCCCAAAAAAGCACGCGATATTCGAATAGAATTTTTCTAGTGGTCGAATTTTGAAAATCCGATTTACAATACTTACAAGAATTGATATCCGTCAACTTTACTTAACAGAAATTTGTGGGGAGTGACTTAGCTGCATCTGTTCGGTGGACAGAGTGTAGTACCTATGTCAAAATCGCTTAATTTGTGTAGGACATGTAAGCATGGAACTAGGGACTTTTTCAGACTCTGCAAGAGTCTCTAGCTTTACAACATTGCTATGGTATAGCCACGCAGTTTAGGTCAGTGGTGCTTATCGTATCGTAATCTCGCTGACTCCATTGAATAAATAACCCCCGCTACTCTTCCAGGAAAGAGCCATTTCGCTAATAATATGGATCGCAATAGACGAGTAAATGTAGCGATTTCCGGTCGATTTCTCCAATAGAAATGGTTGCTTATACTTCCACTTATAAGGAACGATCATGACAGCCAATGATAATATAAACTCGACAAAATGAATCAGACATCCATAGCTTTCCAAAATGTCGTTTCCTTCGTATTTTCTCTTATAGACAACGGTGGCTAACCTTCCATCCGGATCTTTATATTTTAAGAGCTGATCCCTATAAATACTTACCTACCTCATTATATTATTGTTACATGTAGTTTTCTTACTATGAACACTAATAAATAATTAGAATCATTTCATGCAATTCATCAATAGTTGTTCCCCATCAATAGATTTCACTAATTATTTATTTGTCTTATACAGGAAACATTATTGTAGTCGTTACTTATCATCAAAGACAATTATACCTGGAGGGAGTCCTAAGTGAGAAGATTTTGTTGTGAAGGAGTGAAGAAGCAGCTAACGAGCTTTGATAGCCTAAGGACTACGAGACCAAAGGTAATTAAACTCTTTTGAAATTGATTGAATTTGAACTAAATGTTTTTATTACTTACAGGTAAGTTCTGCTTCAGTCTTCAGAGATTATAGAAGTGGGGTGAGTTCCTTTAACTTTTTTCATGTGAGCACCACGTCGATTGACGTTCTCATTATTATTTTTCCGAATATTATTGTAATTTGTTGGATTTCCCTTGGGTTCATTCGAGCAAATAACGCAGTTGATGGACTGCAATTTTTTTAAGTTCTGGACTTAGGTCCAGTTTTAAATTAGCTGTTAAACTCAAACTTGGTTTGGTCTGGAAGCTAAGCTCACATCATCTTTCAATTTCACAGTATTCAAATACATATTGGATTAGACCTTAAATCAGAGCTTAATCTGACCAATTTTTTAAATCTTAAATCGACACTGTCGTACTGTCACGACTCAGGTGCCTCCACGACTGTTCTCCTGACTCTTGAGGGACTCTCAGGTTGTACCAGGATAATTGGGGGTTTTATAATACACGTCCAGAGTTTTAATCAAATATATGTTTATTACAATAATTAATTTTAACTCATTCTGTTGTTGTTACACGTTAGACTTAATTTCGAGTTAAATCCGCGCCTCTCTTACGATCAGTCGTTAACTAGGGTTCCTCGCCCTCTCAATCTCAACTGATCCTGTAACTGTAAATTTAGCCAGTTGGTAACTAATTCTCGTGCCCTCATTTTAGGCCTTTTATCAATTCTTAACTTTATTTACAACTGTCGTAAATGCTGTCTTGTGGATAATTTCCTTGTTTTGAACTTGCATTAACCCAAACTACTGTTCTAGTTATTGCAATCTTTGATACCTACTTCTTAGTAATAAACCTATACGAGGTCTGGCTATTATATAACGAGACTGATGGTGTAATAGTATATTATAATACATGTGTATAAGAAAGACTTTATCGCATTAGCGACGAAAATTACAAGTACGAGCTTGCGAGTGCTTGTAACGGCGCGTATGCGATAAAGTCTACTTATACACGAGTATTATACGCTATTTTTTATTATAATTGCAACTAAAACCTCTATAAAAGAGAAAAAAATCTGTATTTAAAATTTGAAAATTAAGCATGCCGATTTTGGATATATTTGTTGCCACAGAGATGCTTTGTGTTTACATTACAAAACAACAGTCGCACAACAGTTAATATTATTGTTGTTACCTAGACGACTTTATAGAGCACTTGTGCTATAAAGACGATTTTATGAACGCTTTTTAGTGTGAAATTGGCAGATTATAATGCAAGTATAATAAAAAACATTTTATTCTAAATTTATACATATTTACTTATTATCCCCTTCAATATACAGATACACCCCTACTCTAGCCCTACAACGCTGCATGCGAATTTTCCATCTTCTGAAACAGTGCTGGAAGTCTTCTTCTGTGAACTCAAAAATCCGCGCACGTGATAATTATTCAGTGTTCTAAACTTCTTTTAATAAACGATAAGTTTCAGTAGCGGTTTTTCCAAGTTTCATGTGAAATTTCACGGCAATTCGTTGCTCTATTTAAAACACTTATCATTTTTCCGGTAAAACAGTAAAACAGTTCTTATAGAAACAAAGGTCACGGCCAGACTAATACGTCTATAGACACGGAAGGGGTATCAATCGAAAGAGAAGGCTTCAAGCTATACAACTATCGGTTGTACGACTTTGGCGCATGCGTAGTTCTTCTGTAGCAGCATCAGTCTCGTTATTTAATAGCCAGACCTCGTATATTAAATAGCACATAGGTAATTTTATGTGTGACAAATACTTTACATCTTGACCTAAATTTTAAATCGTAGCTTAAGTCTGCACGTGTAACCGATCCTTAGGTATTATTATTTCGTAAGCTATGGGACAGTTGAACCTATTCTACAATATGCATATGCATCACCAAAGGAAACTTTATTTTGTTGCCCTCTTTATCCCCTTTTGTTTTAACTCGAACCCGCTGTTTCTATTATGATGATCAAACTAACGAAATGGGGTACGTTTTGCATATCTTTTAATTTTTCCAATCTTGTGAAAGGGCATACGTACCTTCCTATACAGGCAGTAAGAAGTAAACGATTAAAAATTTTCTATTCATAAAAGCCTAAACACACAATTGTCAATTTTGCGAGTTGTTTATGCGAAGAAAAGTTTGATTTTAGAATTATTTAAATATTTACTTATACCGAGGGTTTGTGTTACGTTCGCGTTTCTTTATTCCTTTAATAGACTATAGATATTTTTGTTGATACAAGAAACGGTGCTATTTTCATTTCCCTAAAAGGAATAGAATTTTTACAATAGCGATCGATGCGTTTAGGGCGACTTAACAATGGACAACAATCGATTGCCTGTCTGATAAACATGAGTTCATTACGCGATTACGTTACCTACTAGCCAAAATGCATACTAAAAAGGGAAATTGTGGAGAAAAATAAAGTTTACATAAGTATCTTCTTTAATATCTATGGTATGGGGCACCGTTGACATTGACGTGAAAGATCGTTTTGAAAATATAAAATAAAGAATTTGATAGACTCGATTTTTGTTGAAAGAAATTATGAAAGGTATGGTGATCCGTTTTTCTTCTATATTTTTGGTAAAAACCAATCTTATTCAGTTGAAAAAGTGTATCAGGATGAGAGGCTTGAAACTTCTGGAAACTGCGCTTTTCGGTATTTCAAAGTTGAGTTTAATGTTTTCTTTGTAAAAATAAAAAGAAGTTTATTAAAAATATGACTATACAAATATAAAATTTGTGTAAAAGAAAGTAAACAATTGGGCTCTTATAATTTTGATACAAAATAACAAAAACTTAAAGTGAAAATACAAACTTAACTTTTTACTTAACTTCTTGAATAGCCTTTTATAAATTGCCATTAATTTCTTAATTACAGTAGTCAGTAAATTTTATAATACAATACTACAAAGAAATTTAATTAAAGGGTTTTCTTTTATGAAACTTTCTTTTCAAAACAATACCCTTTAAATAAATCGAATTCTTTACTATTGAACAAACTTTTTGAATGGACATTTTGTTACAAAATTTTTGAAAAAATGATTTTTTAAGGTTATGTTCAAAACGATTGTTTATCTTATATCTATTGTTTTGTTAAAAAAAATAATTTTAAATTAATTTTATTAAATTAATGTTAAAATGTGTCCGTGATAAATAATTGCATTTTGTTCTATTGAATATTGGTGAAAAGGTGCCTATAATAATGGAAATAGAAAGACCTTGTATATTAAATGATTAATTTTTCAATTTTCATTAAGTATAATTTTTCTATCTATTAGGAAATTATTGATATGTTTTACGTTAATGATTATTTTTTAATCAAAAACTATTAATTATTATTATGCGAACCTTTTGTATTGTAAGGTTAAACACTTTACTGACCGAATTTTGTTTACCCAAGTTCACTTTGAAAAGGCGGAGACAGCGTACTAGGGTTGTTTAAGGTCGTTCACGATTTTTCATTGGTTCGATTAAGTCCCCTCTATTGTTATATATTTTTATATAATATAATATTTTTGGAAAAATATAAGTGTAGGTAAGCTTGAAAAAATAAATTTTGAATTTATTTTCTCTAAATAGGTTCTTATTACGGTACTTACGGTACTTATTATTTAATTAAGTACTTATGTATAATTTTTTTACAAATTATGAGAACTGACTTTTGAATTGTTTTGGTAATTAAACTTTATTTTAATATTTTCGAATGGTTTTAGTTAGCAGCAAAGGTATTTTTATAATCCATTTTTTTTTAAATTTTGTACCAATAGAGGACGTAACGCCATCTATTATATTTTTCATCTATGTTTAAAAGTATTTGAGTTCTTTTTAAATATAAATTAATGAAAATGAACAAAGTCTGAAACGAAGTTTCATTACATATTACATTACTTGATTCCTTGATTCTTTGATCTATCCTCGGGGGTATTTTTCTGGATTTCTTTTTACATCCCTTCTTGATGATTGTACTTGTAACTAATAATGTGTCAGTAAAATCTTCTGAAAATTTGATATTTTATAGTTCATAGTATCTGGATCAAAATTCCTCATGTGCTCAAGGTCAAAAATTTTCCAGTTCTTGAGATACCTATCATCTGTTTGAAGTCATTTTTGGAATTTTTTTAAAGAAAGATGGTATTTTAAGTAACTTAAAACTGTGTATTTTTGAACCTCTTTTGTTCGAGACTAATGAACTATCTATCACAGCGCCCACAGCTGATATCTCCTGAGAACGGGATTGAAAAACGATGGCGTAAGTAGATGGTTGTTAATTAGATAAGGGGCCAACAGTTTTACGTTCTCTCCAAATCAAAAGTGGAAAGAAATTTGAGTTTTTTGTTACAAAGTATGTGGAGAATCGAACCCCTGTATTTCAATTGATAATTTCCAGCTCTGCTGGAAAGTATGTAGACCCTCACCGGCTCATTTGACTTTCTGAAACTGAACCAAGAACCAATGTTATTCGAGGCGATTCTTGTTCAGACTATACATAATCCATACATTGGAACCGCACTGTAGTTGCTATACACATAAAATTCTCCGGAACAAATTATTTATTGTCAAATGCATGGTTCTTTCTATTGAAATATGATTTTTCTAAACCTTTTAGTTCTTTATTTATCTTCATATAAACATATTCTTGGCTTCTCCAATTATAAATTTTTGAAATGTTGGGAAATCTTTCAGTTACGTATGGATCCTAGGTTAAGTAATCTTTTTCTATACCTAAGGTACAGTTGTTCCAAGGAATCTTTGCTTCTGTATGTCAAGATAAGTGAACATACGTCGTTACAATTTAGCGTCATATTACGCAGCGCCAACAAATACGATAGATGCTAGCCGAGTTCTCCACCGGCAAAGATCCGCTAGAACAACTGTAGAATGCAAATCAAACTCTAAATTAAATAAAACCCTCAAATCGATATTCCCCATGGTTAGGTATTCTTAAAAGTAAAAATATGAAGGAGTAAGATCCAGAAATCCGAGCGGTTAAAACTGCTCTAGATATTTTTTTCGGTGTTGCTGTATGATGAGTTGATGAGATAAAGACTTATAGGACCTTCTACCGCTTTATTTAATTAGTCTTTGCTTTTACAATAAATATTCATTTTAGAATAGGCAACACACCACACATAAAAATAGCGTCCATGATGAGTGCGTTCCACTAAGCGACCGCAACGACCGCGCTCACGACCGCCCAATTTCCTGTTCCACTAGCTAGTAAACGTTGTGGACGCCTTCGCTAGTGGAACGCGTTTTGGGCGCATTCGTTAGTGAAACGTGTTGTGTGTAGTGTGCTTGCCGTAACAAAACATGGCCGCCACCAATATGTCAATGACAGCGGTTATTAGTACGTTAATTAGAAGAAGATGTGTGTCCGAGACCGAGAGCGATAGCTTATCAGACTCAGATGTCGATTGGACGTTAGCGTTAGGGAACATAAAAAAGCGTAACCTTCGCCCTCGTATAGAAGTTTATGGAGATGTTGTAGGCCGTTACATACAAACCAATACACGATTGAAGCACAGTACTCCTTTAAGAGTGTTAACTTCCTTTCATCTTCCTTCTTTATCTCCTCCACATCAACACTTTCCATTTCTGTGCTGTGGGGCTAATTTAATTTGCAAAATAGAAATCCGTCGACACAACTTATCAAAAATTTTGAAATTGTGACATGATTGTGACGTTTTATCCAGTTTTATCAAAATATGTTTCAATGCGCACGCGCCAGCACGCGCTTACGTAAACGCTCACGCCGACCCACAAAATTTTATGGGCGAAATGAGCGTCTTGTGGTCGTTATCAATGACGTCATCTATGACGTAAACGCCCGCGACCGCAACGACCGCGGCGTCAAGTGGAACGAGTTGGGGCGTTGCAATCGTTGCGGTCGCTTAGTGGAACGCACTCGATGTATAAGGGTGTATATCTTCTACACCTACACTTTTTAAAGAATACCAGAACAAGGGTAGTTACCACTACTGCCATTTTACGTAGAACTCAAAAATTTAACAATATCCACACACTGTTCTTTCTATTTCTCCTCCTCGACAATGTTAGGTGTAACTGCTGATCTTGATCTTGGGTTGTAGGAAACTATTAATGGTCCGTTGCAAATTATTGCAGTTTCGATGTGACTGAGCATGAGCATCTACATTTTGATATCTGATACGTCACATTCAAAACTCTAATCAAATGTAACGGATCGTTAAAAGTTTCCTGCAACTTGCTGCAACCCATACTGATAATTGTAGTACAGATTTATGCTGGCAAGTGATGGGAATGCGCATCAGAGCTTTAAATTTGTATTTAATTCCACCAACGCAGTAGTAAACGTATTTAAATTATTAAAAAGGCGTGTCCAAATTTGCGCAAACTTATTCCTACCGCTCGCCAGCATAAATCTGTATTGCTATACCTATCTAAAACTAATCGGCGCAACTGTATTATACGACAATACGACCTCTTTGACGACTGGGTAACTATTTATTGGAAGACATTTAAATTTAGAAAATTTGTTTGCTCCAAATAAAACTCTACAGCTGTCACTTATTTACATGGAGAGGAGACACAGGGTGGGGCTTTTCTTATAGGCTCATAATAATAGCCGCAGAGCTGCTCTGAGGCCACCTGTTGGTGATTAACGAAATTAAGGTCACTCGATGTTATCTTAAGAGTTAGGAATTTCGTTCCCTGTTTCCTTGCTTGTCTTATGGACGCTTGCACCACTTACAGATAAACTGACAGATAGTTTATCCGGCGGATAAGTTGTGAAAATATAATTTATTTGCCACATAAACTAAAATCAGTTCAAGAGGCCATAAGTAGCAGGTACTTTTGTAGAAAATTTATTCGTCGTTATTTGATTTATCCTACAGTTAGATGGAGGTGCAAAGGTTGTTGACAACTTATCCCCCAGATAAACTATACTATCTGTGAAGTTTATCTGTAAGCGGCGAAATCGTCCATTAGAGTGTGTGAGAGTATTATATCCCGTGGTACAATGAAGCATCAAGTCGGGAATAATGCAGCAATACTACCACCAGTGTTTTCCGTTTTCCCTCAGCTTTCCGAGGGTTTATTTATGTTGGTCTTTGGTTGAAGACCCCAATCCGAAATTTCTAAATACACCATTGCTCTACAGTGGCTGGCACAGTACCTAGTATTAAGAAAACCCTAATTTTTCTTATTTGGATTATATGATTGAGGATGACAGATAAGCTCCTACTTACCCTTCTAAGCCCCTATACAAGGATAATGTAGATTTAATTTCCCCCATCAAATGTTAGTTTGAAAAAGAATATAACCTGAGACATAATTTAATTCATATACATACGTTCTTGAATTCAAAAGATTTTTTTTCTCATTTAAATCTGAATTGTGAACAACTGTTGAGTGCATGTATCACCCTTCTTTTTGTTTTAATAATTTTTGTTTTTCTAAAGGGTATTTTTGTATGAAAGGCAAATATGGATTGAAAAGGTATAGCACTTTTTCGTTTGTGAACTATTCAAAGTTAAATTTTTTTATTTACATATATGTCAAGTAAGCTTTTAAAATCTAATAATGTATTTCAACATTTTTTGGTGTTCATGAATAGGGTAGGTAAAGAAAGAATTAAATTCAATCGAAAGTGGATAAAACTTCCTGAGTTAACAACGCGTTTCTGACATAACCACGTGACTTAGAGTGCACAAGTGTAAATTTTCATCACAATACTGAATCGCCGGCTTTTCACTTGTATTCAGTACTCAAATATCTGCAACATACAGAACGCCATACTGTTGTATATATTGAAAATCTTTTCAATTGCTTTGTAAATTCAAACCACACAAAGACCCATTTTTGTAGTTTATTTGTAGCACCGCACTGGGGAAATAGCTTACGTTTTCTTCAATTACAATTTTCTATACTTTAAAATTGGGTCATTATTGTGTGGTCGCGTATTTAAATATTTTTTTTCTTTAAACACAAAATAATTTAATTTTTTTTAATATTCAAAAGCCCACTTTAAATATAATTGCTACTTAGTGTAACTGTACCTTTTGTGCGAAACTACCCTTTTACAATGAACCCAAACTGAAGCAAAACAAAAGAGCTTTGTGACCGTTATGCAGTTAACAATGTCATTGTCACAATACGGAATACAATAAGTTACTGTCCGTGCCCAGCAGCTTGTCCAACACTTATGGAAATTTAGATTGATGGGACAATTCATTAAGAAACATGTTTAACGCACAAGAAAATTAATTACAAGGGTAAAAAAATTTTTTATACTCTACACACACATAGAGAGCTATTTCTAATTTAAACGCCTTGAAATTTCAAAACAATAGTTTAAGATAAAATTGTATGTAAACTTGCACAGAATTACATGGGCGGAGACGCGATTGAAGCGCGGGGGATTTATCAATGACCCACAGGGGGTACAATTTGGTTTGTGGGTGTGTTATGGTTGCTTTTATATAAATAAACGCAGCTTTTGTGTTTTGTACAATTATAGGTGACACCTCAAAAAAATAAGTAGCACTTTCAATTTTGCTAGCGAATAATGGTTTTCATATAGGGACACCATAAAGGACTCATATCATAATGGTGTATTTTTATAGCGATTCATATTATTTTATCGCATGAGAGTTGTCTGTATAGGCGTACTTTTTTATGCTCTTGGATAAATGCTGGTGGAGGGTTGATTTGAAAATTTTTTCTACTTAACAACTGGAAACGAGCACATCGACAGAAATTCTCATCGTATGATACTGCCAGGAAACCTCATTTGATCAATGAACCATGATAATAAAGCATATCTACTTAATTTTTATTTTTTATGTAGTGCTATGAAGAGATGCAGTTGGGATAGTTGTTCCAGAGTAAATAGCAAAACAGTAAAAAATTGACCATGTTTAAGTAATAAAATCAGCAAGTAGTACGAAAAACTCTTAAATTCTAAAACCACCAGTATCTAAGTTCAATCTTTGTTTTTAACATCTTTTTTTTAATTTTGACAGTAGAGCCACTGATGGTTTTCCGGTCTCGCCGGAAATAAAAATATGTCTGCACCTCTCTACACCTTTTTTTTAATGGAAAAAATTCCACTCTTTTTCACTTTCATTCCACATTCCACTTTTTCTTCCAAACTTAAACTTCTACATTCATCCTGGCCAGTCCCACTCTAGACTTGTAAGACCAAGTGACTCTATAGTCTTGGTCATGAAGATTTAGGATTGAGTGGAAAAAACTCTCAAATGATAAACTTGAACTTACTTCTATATTCATCCTGGCCAGTCCCATCCTGGATTCGTGAAACCAAGATAAGGCTCAACTAAAATTTGCTCTTGGAAATCTCTTGACTCTATAGTATTGCTCTTGAAGATTCAGGACCAAGAGCAAGGTAGTCTTGTATCCTAGTCGTATCCTCTAACTACGTTTTATAGTTTTTCTTGATCTCTTTAGATCTCCAGCACAACTGAGTATCTGAATTCATCTGCGTGTAAACACTATATCCATACCACATCTACTACAAAAACCGCGATCCTCAGCGGCTAGCGTCTGGGTCATCCCCACCACAAATTCTCACACTGAATACCGCCGGTTTTCAAAAACGCACCACACCCGGTTACAGTACTAACACGTAGTCGCGTCTACACCCAGTATTACTCAGTACTAACAAACGAGGACTACTGGACACCGTGTGTCACGGGTCGCTAAGCGACTAATTTTCAACGGATGTTCCGGCTATCACTGGCCTGGCTATCAGATCGGCTAGGAATAATCCAATCCCGAATATTCTGATCGCCAGGGGAGACTTTATTCCTTACGAAGAGGATGATGTCACATGTTCGTGGCCAACGAGTGACCCCACTTACTAAGCGAGCACGTTTTCAACATCCACTGCGAGACCAACACCAAGTGGAGTGGGCAGACGTAGCACATATCCAGCCTGCGGCTCCCACACCTCCCACAGCACCGAATGTTAGGTAACTTCCGAAAGCGACCTGAATCGGTAACGGTCGGATACCTCTACCCCTAGGTTAGGTTAGGTTAAGATAAAGTTAGTCTACAGTCTCGCTTTACCCCTATATCCGTCCCCCGTACTAGGACCCGTATCCCTGCCACCAACCCATGTTTTCTGGTACGTCCTGACCCGACTCTACGCCCGTGACAGGATAGCAGGCAGAAGCTAAGAACACACCCTGATGGTCTTATGCATTCTACCGTTAGGTTAGGATAGGCTAAAGTCGCACGACCACCCCTAATTCTTCCCTATCATAAAACGGCAACCTCGGGGTGGCAGGCCACTACCAAAGCTACTGCAAAATGTGTTGACACTTACGGGACACTGCTCATTAAGTAAGCATCTCTCTATTATAGTAGGCAATTTGCGTTTGTCTTGGACGATTATTTACCTATTCTCCAAATCCAAAATTGTAGATAGTGACTTATTCATAATATGGGTTCACATTCTTTAGCTAGCTATAGAGAGGCTATAGACCTAAAGAGATGCAGAAAACACGTGCCGCTTTAATGGCATAACGTACTTTACTATAATTTGAATGGATCCTGGTAGTAGAAGTGGTTCCGAATATGGACGATTGTTCTTAGTGCTGTACCGAAAAATCTCGATGTAATCTACTCTTCATTTTGGTATTTTGGTATATATGTTTTGGCCGAGACATCTGAACCAATGCATACAGCATATAGTTAATACAGCTCAAGACTTCTTCGCACAGCTTTCATTACAGCATCTACAAGCTCTTGCTGATAGAGACTAGAGATGGAGACTATTGTAATGTTCTTTAGGTATCTGAATAATTCTTTGCCAAATATTCCACAATAAAATTGGTTCTCAGACTTATCCGAACTATTTTTATAACAAGAAAGTGAATTTTTGTCGTATAGATATCTGATGCACTGGGTCGTGGCTCAATACTATATCATTCCCATCGCATATATTACCTGCATGATTATCTTTTTCTGTTTGGGTATTGGGTTTTCGAACTTTATATTGAAGGAATACGATATTCCCCAATGTTCCCATTTTCTAGCTAATCAGCTATACCTACTTCATGATAGAAATCATATAAATAGACATATCTTTATCATATACCTTATTATAAGAGGTATAAATTAAAAAATATACAAATTTACAACCAAAGACGTGTCTTTGTATATTTTGTTTCCCTATCTTAGAGTTGATATGCCACTAAAAATCAATTTCCACATCATTTCCAACTCGTCGCTAGCTGTCACTCTTTCAAATGCAGATGTATATCGTTGTACCACGACACACTTACACCGTGGGTGTGTATTGAGATGTCCACAATAGCGTTGCATTGTCAAACCTCAAACCGCCTTCGATATCGCTACATTTCATTGTTATAAACTCTCGTTATTGAAATATAAATTGGTTCTTCAGAAAAAAAATTCAAAACCAACCTAGAAGTAGTTGCAGAGTAAATATAAATTGGTATCTCTTTATGACAACTTTTTGGAATTAAAACATAAGGGAAAGCTGAGGAAATTTGTTAAAAATGAAAAACTAGTTTGATGTATCGAAATCGGAAAAAAATGAGAAATGATCTTTATCAATTAGATTGATGTATTCTCCTTCAACAAGATGGCGAGGTGGGCGTGCTTTAACAAAACCACCAGTAACAGATGACGCCTTTAGGATGTATTCTTAAGAATAACTTTTAAAAATTTAATTCTACAACATGAGAATGTAGAAATTAAAACAAACCTTTACACGACGCACTTAATTTATAGTAAAAGGGTGCCCGATTTTATTGTTGTAAGTGGTTCTTTCATGAAATGATCCGATCTTGATATCCACTCGTGTCAAGTTGTGGGAATTTGGTTGATCTCACATACGCTTTTCTCGCATTTTAAAATTTTCACTGTCTATATTTTTTTAAACATTTTTTTCTTTATTTTAAAAATGATGAAATGGGTCGTTAGTTTACATTCTCTGACATCATTGTGGTCTCTACGAATCATTAGGGAGCATTGTAGGATTTACAGGGAAAATTTCTTGTATGCGTTGAAGAGTTAATGATTAATTATTTTTTATGATTTTGTAATCTTTTTATAATCAATTAAGTTATGCATGAATGGCACTCTAATGTTACTGTCCGGAGTTTGTTTGTTCGTACCGACACAATTCAATAACTACTAATGGGTAGCTCTTGTTAAAATATTTTTTATACAGTAATCCCAACAACAAACACAAACAGTTTCTTTCGAATTAACTTATTAAAAAAATACCGAAAGCCTTCCATTCAAAACGCTCTTTTTAGATTTAATTTAAAAAAGAATACGTGTCATTTTTTGAAAAGCAATTACATTTAGATTCGAAAAACTTGAAAGCGGAGAATCCATTACCAATATCTGCATTATTTTTGGAGCTTTTCCAACGCCAACTTACATAATGAAAGCGGTGATGACGTCAACAATAGCTCCGTCGAGACACTTCGACAAAAGCTTACGATGTTTGCATTTGACAGATATAAAAAGAAGGTGCATTTTGATAAAATAAAAAAAAGCGCCAATCACGTTTCTTATACATAATCATTTTCTCACTCTTCGTTTTTTTCATAAAGAAATAATAAAAAGAAAACCAAATTCGAATGTACCCCTTTTATAGGAAAAAGGGGAAAAAGAGGAATTATAATAAGCATTATATTACGCTTGGTTGGAAATCCACTTAAGAGTTTTCTTTGTGGAAAAGTAAGTAATAATAGATGACCGGCACAAACAAATCGCCAAACGTACCGCCCTTTTATAATACAGCTAATAGCCACCGGAAACGAGTGGCGCTGTTATACGTTTGAGAACGTCGCGGCGCGGCCATTTAGATGAGTTCCGGCGGTACCGGAAACATTAGCCGTTTGTTGGAGGTTATGTTACCCCATTAATCATATCTTATTTTCAGACATAATGCCTCTTTGTTGTCAATATTATTATTGATATTCTTGTTTGCCATTTCTGTTCCACTTCGGTGTTATAAATGGTATTTGTGAACTAAAATGGAGATATTTCTCTTTTAATGTTTTCAACTGAATAACAGTTTATGAAAGTTTTCTTAATAAATAGTTATGTATTTTTATGGTTATGTTTCACTAACTTGTATTTGTCGTGAAATATCTATATTATTTTCTTTATACGAAAGCTAGAAGGAAAATATAATTGATGCGCCACTATTCTTAACGTTTTATTACTTTTTTTTTTAATAAAAAACACTTTCAATACACCTTCACACTCGTTTCAGTTCTTCAAATACGAGAAACTTTTAAAAAGTGACTTTTTTTTAACAATAAATTCATTTATATTATATTAACTTCCTATGATGCAAATGGGTTTTTTTCGAAACGAATTATTACGAACGATAAAAAATAAAAATTACAAAACATCCTGGAGAGGGAGACTAAATGGCACTGTGGCTTTGAACTAAACGTTCAATATAAAACACTAAAGCTGTAAGGAACCTATAATTAATCACAATTTAGCTCAGGTATTTTCGAATTTTTTCAAATTGATTGTTGCCTGAATATTTAGATTCTGATCCTAAAGGGCCCTCTCTGGGCTACATATCAAAGCAAAGGTCTCCCAGAATAGAGTCCCGTGTATATACATTTCCATAGAACTACCTCAAGAAGTATTAGGGCCGTTTTAGATGGTCTAAGTATCGTACAACAACTGTTAGTAACTGTGAATCAACTCAAGAAGCAAAAGCACGGGAATCTAAGCTTTAACGTCGTCAGTAGAAATTTTGACGCACGACCGTGGACGACGTTAAAGCTTAGATTCCCGTGCTTTTGCTCCTTGAGTTGATTCAGTGCTAACAAGTTAGTACGATACTTTTTAGTCCATCTAAAACGGCCCTTAGATTGCTAGATTCAGATTCCACTTTTTTGTGTATTGGTAAATTGTACAGTCAGCCTCACAATTATTGACCACTCTGGCGTGTAGCCATCAAAGACAAAAGGACAGAAGAGTAGGTTGTTGATTTACTACTTGTTGGCAAAATAAAGTTGCTCCTCAATTTAAGTATGGGGTGTATGATAATTACAACCAGCACAATTCGTGCTAAACGTATAGCCAGGGTGGCCATTAATTGTGAGAGTGACTCCAGAGAGTCTCCAGAGAGGCTCCAAAGAACTTTCTCGAATGTGTTCCTTTTACAACAGTTAGTAGTTCGCTACCATTTTTAACGCTTTAGCAAATTGCTCTTGTTCTCATTTTAGTGCTATTGTAGCGCTTGCTATGTAGCTGATCGATAATCATAAGTTCTCGACATTGGAGTAAATAACAGGCCCGCAGGATTCGCGTTGCGAGTGCTCCCTAGAAATATCGTTTTATCGATCTGTGGTTAAATACAGTGATTAGGTACTAACGGGAATGAGTAGGGGCCCTACTCTGAATTTTGCTGTAGTGCCCCAAATTCTTAGTTACGTCACTGCCTTCTCGATTTTGGGAGGAGAGTAGTCTAAAAGTACCAGATCATAGACAGACAGTAGCGAGTTGGTGGTTTAGAATTGGTAACTTGTGTCGAGTTTCTGTAACGTTATTAGATCCATAACATTCCACAACTTCACTATTTTCATTGTTTGAAACCGGTTTTTGAATACTTAGGGAATAGATATGTATTCGTCAGTAGATAACTATTTTTAGAGAAACCCAATATTTGGGTATTAATTTTGGGTCACTTACCAAACTGAATGTAGGCGCTAATCATAATTGAGCAGTAAGTACGCAGTCGCTGCCCATAGCTGAAGGAAGCTTTATAAAGCTTCCTCCTATAGGTGTTGAGGACCTCGATTGCCTGTTTACTGCTCAATTATGATTAACGTCTATATTCAGTTTAGTAAGTGAGCCAAAGTTCTAATCTACACGTCTATAAGATATCAGTTCTAGACTAACACTAGACTAGACTAGACTAGACTAACTAACAACTCGCCACTACTTTAAATGTAAATGGGTCAAAATCCTAGCTTTGCATTTCATCAGCGAGGGTGGAAATGAGGAAAAAGCTGTTTTTTGAGGATCTAAGGGATTCGAACTCGGGTATTCCACTCCAACAAATTGATTGTCTGATAAAAATTTGCACACTAATACTTCAGGATCTTCTAAGTCAAAAGTCCCGTCTCCCGTGCTTGAATTTTTAGTTTTTTAGCTCTTAGCAGAATAAACGCAACATTTAACCAATCAACCCGTTACAGCAGTTTCTCTTTTTTATGTAATATAGAGTACTATCCCCTGCATATCTTTTGTCCATTCCGGCTATACGCCTAGCACGAATTATGGATTCAACCATCATTAACACCCCTCTACTTTAACTGAGGGGTAACATTATTTTTACAACAAGTAGTAAATCAACAAACTGTGTTGGTGTTATGATGGTTGCACTCACAATTCGTGCTAGGCGTATTGCCGGGGTGGCCAAAAGATATGCAGGTACGTGCCGTGTCCATTGTCCATTCTATATTTTAGTTCATCTTTTTTATCCCTTGTTGTATGAGAGTACCTATTATGAAAGAGTGCCATGGAAAACAAAATCACGGAAATGGGGGGTCGATATTAGTAAGGCATGGTTCAGAGACCAGTTTCTTCCATTTAACTAACTACACGATACTATAAGCTAGGTGCGATGGTCGGGGTGATGTCGGTGGGTCGATTGGCCAGTCTCGCATAAAACAAAGGTTTATTTATTTTTCTCGGTGCGGTGCTAGGGGCAGTGCTAGGTGCGATGCGCCGACGTGGCTACGCACCTACTGCAAATAAACAAGATCGAAGTTCTCAATACTATAGCAAGCATTTTTAGAAACAACCTGCAGATTTTCAAGTCAAGTCGATTAAGACTAACCCTGGGTTGCAAGAAACTTTTAACGGTCCATTACTACTAACAGGGAGGTTCGAATGGAACTGAGCATCTACACTTTTACATTTGAAACTCCTGTCAATTGTAACAGCAGACACTTAAAAGTTTCCTGCAACCAAACGTAATTAAGTTTTGTATAATGTTGGTATTTGCCAACTTTGTGCATATTTTCTATTCATTTTGCAGTAAGCTAAGGATAAGAGACCATCGACCTAACGAGCGATTATACTAGATGTGCTTCCAATTAAAATTTTTTTCAAAATATTTCTAACTGTTGCTCCTCGTCTTTTACAAATCAATGCACGAAATAACCCCCTTATTCTTCTTCTTGAAACTATCTTGGTTGAAATATTTCGTTTGTATGTTTTATTATAGGCATATGGATTTATTAGATATAAGTGGTGATGTTCTTTAAAATTGAATATGTACCACAATGTATGTTCCTTTATCTCTATTTCAAACCAATACACTTTAACGTTTTGAGAATTGAAAATATAATGGTATTTCTACTTTTATTTAAAAATGTAACAAAATTACATAAAAATGTAAGCAATTTAAAGTGAGTGAGCGTATAATGATATAAAAAGTATGAATAGGAAAAGTTTTAATTTAGAAATTTAAGCAGGAAAAAATAGAATGCAATTACTGAAAAATTAAAAAACTATTAAATATTGAAGTAAAGGTATTTTAATAATAGAAAATTTAAAAACCATAATTTTCCGTAATTTTCTAGATGATAGATAAGTAAGATGAATACAACAACATTCTTTTCAGAAAATAGCAGCCACAGTTCTTTTCTTTCTGAAAATCTCTAGAGAATACGAGCACACGACAATGGATCTTTTCTATCGAAAGCTCGCTGTTGTATGACTTTTACATTTCTTCCTATGGTATATTGAAAGAACAAAGCTCATTCTAGAAGCTTTTGAATTATTCAGTTCCAATACTTTGCAAATAATAGCATTTTTGTATTTTAGTTGTATAGAAAACTGAATATTTAGTATTCTATGGTTTTTTTTCCTGCGTATAAAAAATATCACTTTAAAAGCGATCCTCGCGCGCGCGTTTATAGATAAATTTTTATTTTAGTAAATTGACAGTTTTATTTTTTAATTTCAATTGCGCATTTAGATAATGAATATAAAATTTAATTTGTTTGCATTTTAATCAACACAATTTATCAGTCGCAAGTTTATAGATTTTGTCGTTGTGGAAGTTTTATGCTTTAGATACTCATAGCTTCTACCTCCATTAGATGAACACAATGAAGCTTTTATCTGGATTAGCACAAGACTCTTGGGATGTACTTGTCTCTATATGTCTATTTATTTATCATTTTCTTACTATTTTGCCAATTTTCATTTCGCTTATTTTTTTATCTCACTTTTAATATTAAAAATTATTTTGTAAAATGTAAACTGTTAACAAGTAAAAACTCTTTATTAAAATTTATTGTTTATGGGCAGAAAATATCGGTATTTTTTTTATACTTTGGAATTTATATCTGCTTAAAAAAGTCTAATTACTCTATCTGATGACTGGTCAGCTACTTAAGAACCTCTAAGTCATATTTGGATAAAATGATTTTGCGTATACCCTGACCAGAAATAATTGAGCAAGAAGAACTAAAATGCAAAAATAACATTTTTAAGATTTATGGTCGATTATGGTACTTAGAGCTTGTTAAGTAACTACCACAGTAAAAACCAACCATTTGTGTCTTCAAACTTTCAAAGGAGGTAGTTACTTAACAAGCTCTAATCGACCATAAATCTTAAAAATGTTATTTTTGCATTTTGGTTCTTTTTGCTCAATTATTTCTGGTCAGGGTATACCTAGTCTAATCATCCACAACCATTCACAACTTTAAACAGACCTTGTTGCTTATAGAACATCCTGCATTAATTTTACTCATAAATCGCTAAAATATGCTAAATTCCATTACCTACTTAATAAAACACAAGTGGATTAACACAGTTTATATTGTAGTATTTTTTTTTTAATTTCTAAAGGAAAACTTACGTTACAATTCAATTTAAGGGTAGTTAATTTGAAACTGCATTAAGCTATAAAAGAAGTAATAAAATTATGTTGGCTTAATCAAGCCGCACAAACATTTCTATCGCTAGAGAGTGTTTAATGTTTTGTTTATTTAACATCTACCCAATTGAATATAATAAAATGCTGTTTATAAAGATATAAAAACGAAATTAATGAATATGATTTAATACAAATTTACTTACTTGATTAAAGCGCAGTTTAAAAATTTTGCAAAAAGAACACCCAAAAACTGGTCGTTGTGTTAAAAAGAGACACTGTAACAAACTACTCGATAATCGGTTAAAAAAACAAATAATTTACCCTTTTACAATAATTTACTCTTAAATATTCCAGTTCGGAACCTGGGATATTTTGCACTTACTTTGTTTTTCTCATGCTCGATGTCTTGATCGTTGTGTTAAAAAAAGACACTGTAACTACTGGATAATCGTTTAAAAAAAATAAATAATTTACCCTTTTACAATAATTTACTCATAAATATTTCAGTGCGGAACCTGGTATATTTTACGCTTTTTTATTTTTCTCATGTTCCAAGTGTTTTTCTCATGGTCAATATCTTGGTCGTTGTGTTAAGAAAATACACTGTACCTACTGGATTATCGGTCAAAAAGAAAAACTATTTACCCTTTTACGATAATTTTTACTCATAAATATTTCAGTGCGAAACCTGGGATATTTTACACTTATTTTGTTTTTCTCACGTTCTAAGTGTTTTCGTCATGCTCGGTGTCTTGGTCGTTGTGTTGAAAAAAGACACTGTCACTTCTCGATAATCGGTTAAAAAAATAAAAAATTTAGCCTTTACAATAATTTACTCTGAAATATTCCTGTGCGGAACCTGGGATATTTTGCACTTATTTTGTTTTTCTCATGTTCTAAGTGTTTTCCTAATGCTCGATGTCTTGGTCATTGTGTTGAAAAAAGATAATGTCACTTCTCGATAATCGGTTAAAAAAATAATTTACACTTTTATAATAATTTACTCTTAAATATTCCAGTTCGGAACCTGGGATATTTTGCACTTACTTTGTTTTTCTCATGCTCGCTGTCTTGGTCGTTGTGTTAAAAAAAGACACTGTAACTACTGGATAATCGTTTAAAAAAATATAACTAATTTACCCTTTTACAATAATTTACTCATAAATATTTCAGTGCGGAACCTGGTATATTTTACGCTTTTTTATTTTTCTCATGTTCCAAGTGTTTTTCTTATGCTCAATATCTTGGTCGTTGTGTTAAGAAAAGACACTGTAACTACTGGATAATCGGACAAAAGAAAACAAATAATTTACCCTTTTAAAATAATTTACTCTGACATATTTCAGTGTAACTTGGGAGATTTTGACCTTATTTTGTTTTTTCTCATATTCCAAGTGTTTTTTTTTCATGATCGATGTCTTGGTAGTAGTATTAAGGGTCGCTTTTGAAATTATTTTAAAAATGCATCGATAAATTCCTGTACTGGGGTTATATCTATATTATGTATTCAATAAAATCAATCTAACATGTATGTTTAAGAGAAGCTATCTCATTTACATACTAAATTAGTTAAAATTACGAGCACGTACACGAGTGGACACTTAATTAAAAGATTTTGCGACGGTTCTAAATAACGATTCAAATTTTCACGGACATAAAAATTTGATAACGATAATGGAGTGAACTTAAAGTAAACATAAGGGTGTTTGGAGTGCTCGTAAAATCTCTTAATCAAAATAATGCGTGTAGTTGAGCATGAGATAGTAATTGGAAAGGTTTAATAAGTTTTATGCAAATATTATGACGTTTAGCTAAAAACTAATCAAACGAAAAGTTTAGAGTATTCAGACAGTAGGGCTTCTTAATTTAAAATTTCGCAATAAATAAAAATAGATAAAAAAAAGTTCAACAATAGAACGAATCAAATCGTTAAAATTAATCGAGTTTATAAAACGCAAAGTAATTTTAGTTTCAATCAATCACAAATACATCGATTGACAAAGAAGGTTCTTGATTAGGCGGACCTGCAACGAGCAGGACCGGTACAGGGGAAGTAAATCTATTGTTAACCTATAGATTCCCGATTTTAATCAAGGGTTCCTCTTCTCCGTGATATGTGGAATTAAACGTCATTCAGACGATATTGTACTCTTCACGAGCTCAACGTATGGTTGCAGGTCAATGCAGTTGGCTTTGCGAGTTCTTTTATTGTTTAGTTTTAGATTCAATCCAAATCAACTTTTAATTTATCTAATGGGTTATTGAAGCACAAAAAAATACAAATAAACTTTCTAATAATTGTTTTCCCAAAGATATATTTTGACTTCTCTCATTCGAGTGGGTTTTACCTTTATATAATTTTTTCTTGTTTTCTTTTTAATTACTGACTTTGAGACCCATCAGAAAATTTCTGTTACTCGTGTAGGTTTAAAGAGTATTTTTTGGTTAAAAAGTAATCAAAAATTAAATTAATTTTTTAATTAAATGTTTCTTTGGAGATACAAGTTTCAATTTCAAACAGTAAATTAGAAACCTTTCAGGTAATTGATGATGATTTAAGTAAAGAATTGAAGATTAAATAACTGTAAATAACTTATTTCGTTTTGTAATTATAGAAGCCGTAGCAAAGATAAACTTTTCGATCTGTTTGGATATACTTCAAAGTGACATAGTTGATTGAATTTTCAACAAATTAAACCTACTTATGGATTTTCTTTGAACTATTTACATAATGCAGTGGTTAATAAAAGTATAGGGAACATTTTAAACGTTCTTTACTGCTATTGGTAATTAGACATAACAAATTAATATTCTACATCAATCTACGTTATTTTATTACATTCAGGGCCGATTTTGTAATTAAGGCTCAACAGCGGTTTAAATTTAACTTCGGTTGAACCTGAATTCAGGACAAATTCGTATTATAAAATCAGGTTCAATCGTAGTTTACCGTACTTTTGTTAAACCGTAACTTAAGTTGTGTTTGTGAAATCGGCCCTCAGAGATTATTAATTTACATTGCTGGTTTAGCTGGAAGCGACTGGGACTTTGAAATTATAATTCTCATGCACACAGGGCGTTTAAAACAGAAAACTTAAATCAGAACATGACTCAGTACTTCAGCTTACAAGATTGCACTAACAATCGCTACTAACCAGCACTATATCTCTGTAACCCTACAGCATAAGGGTATTGAAAAAGGTGCAAGACCAGATATTGCCCAACAAAAGATGACGTAACTTTTCAACACGTAGAAGTTGGATTATTTTGAGGTAGTCCTAAAAGTTACATATAAACGAGTACAACGGTTATGGGAGGTACAGATATGTCTCATGCTGGGCCAAACCAGATTAATATCATGTACCAATCTAAGTTTAATTGTAAAACTTATCAGATGAGTTTTAAAGACCTGATGCTATAACTAGATGTTGTGCTTATAAGTTTCATCTCAACGAAATGAGCCAAATTGAGAATGAAATAGATCTCTACGGCAAAGAGGTCCCAGACTGCCATCGTCGAAGCTACGCCTGAATGTGTCCGAATAATTGTAAAACAAAAGCAGTGGGTTATTCTGTGGGGATAGGTATTAACGACGCATAGTGCATAAAGAGAGCTCACTTTTAAGTTGGTGGCCACGACGACTCACCGCACATCGCACTGTCCCGTGACAGTGCGCTCCGAAAAAAAAAATAAAGCATTGTTTTATAAATAGAGTGTGCTAAGCGAGGGTACTGTGCTAGGCATGAATGCAACTCTGCTCAGAGAACAGAAACAGCTAAGCCACTACCTAGAAATTTCTGTTAAATAAGGTTGGCGCATGTCAATTCTTGTGTGTGTTATAAATCGTATTTTGAAAATTCGACCAATAGAAAAATTCTATTCGAATATCGCGCGCTTTTTTTGAGCGTGACTTAGCTACATCTTGCCCCTGAACAGAGATATAGTCTCATATAAAACAATGATTTATTTATTTATTCGGTGATGCGGTGCTAGGGTCACCTAGCACTAAACCGGTCCCCAAAACCGACCCAAATCTCAAATTATGTATTTTAGCCTTTAGAGAATAAAAATCTCTAAAAAGTGCTTTAGGACTATTTTCGAAAAAAAAAAGTCTCCTTATTAATGCTAGCGGCATTTAATATAACATTTTGGTAACCGAAGATGACACTCAAGATGTCTGCTTGGTTATTTTTGATGGAATCATTATGGACAATTAGGACAAATATTTTCATTGGTTCGGATAGATATTTTTATACTCTACAATTTTTATTAGAGGTAAAATTATCTATCCCAACCAATGACAATATTTGCCCTAATTGTTCATAATTATTTTATCAAAAATATCAAAGCAGACATCTTGGGCGTCATCTTGAATATCACGCTTCTGGTTAAGATTTCGCTTTGGTAACCGCAATTTTCGTATTCAGCAGGGTTGAAATATTGGGAAAACATCAGTTAGCAAAATGTTATATGAAATGCCGCTTGCATAAAATAATTTAACTTTTTCGCCTTGACTATAATAATTATTAATACATATACAGCAATAATTTTTTATGCTGACGAACGGTGGGAATTCGTAGATACCTAAATTGGTATTTGTTCCCACAATGCAGTAGTCAACGTATTTAAATTATTAAAGGGGCGTGGCCAAATCTGCGCAAACTTATCCCTACCGCTCCTCAAGTTAAATCTGTTTAGCAATAACTGATATCAAATATTTCGTTTTTGTTAATGTGTGGGAAGCTAGCATAAAGGTTTAAGCTCGCTCTTATCATTACTAGTGTCGATCTTGTGACAATGGTAGCAGAAATTAAACTTTTTTTCTACGCCGTGCTTCGGAAGGCACGTTGAGCCGGTAGTTCCGGTTGCTGGAGACCATCTTAGCAATCGTGAACAATTCTTTGGACGTTGGGTTCGATTAGTTCTCTGTGCAGTTAAAACAGAACGCATAGTAGTCCAAGACGAAGTGGATGGTGTTTAACAACAAGCAAAATTGATTTGACCAACATTTGTTCTTGATGATGCCATCTATTAAAAACCGAAGTATTCAAAACGCCAATTTACTAAAGTAATTTAAACTGGTTTATTAATTTGTAGAAAACTACATATTTGTGGCTTAGATTATTGTTGCAAAATACCATCCAAGTATGAACAGGCCATATCATTGCTATTATCCTACGTCATCGTGATCAGATCGCTACAATATCTAATTTGTGCTATAATAAGCTCTTTTGCGATGAAAAGCTTTGAAGTTTACTCAATCAGTATTTTTGACTTCTCGAATTTTAGTTAACTTAACCTAGTTTCCCGCGCTCTAAAAGAATAAGGGGAAGGAATAAATACTGTAATAATGTATCTTTTGTGGTGAAAAGCAGAATTATGCCAACTGCAGCTTTTTCATAGAAGAAAAGTTGGAAGAGAGTATGGATTTTTTGATCACCTAATACTGCATGACAGATTTACGTCGGCGAGCGGTGGGAATGCGCAGATACCTAAATTGATATTTAATCCCTATTAATGCAGTAGCAAACATATTTAAATTATAAAAGGGGCGTGGCCAAATCTGCGTGAACTTATCCCTACCGCTCGCCATCAGGAATCTGTGTTGCAGTATATAATTTCCATTTCCATAACTATTTCCATAACTATCCAACGTTAGTGAGATGGAGAGAGGTGATTACTGAAGACACAATATCTGATACAATCAAAATTACAAAAATATGCGAAAATCAGAAGATATAGTGCAATGGTGTCGACTGATGCAGGGTAAGCAGATGGATATGAACAGTAGGAATGACATAAAACTGTTGCTGATGAATGTTTAAGGGGGTATTATAGCTTTCTAGCTCTTGAACTGTAGCCGCTAGGGTTTATTGGCCGTCTCTTTTCTTCGCTAGTCGCCATTAAGCAGCTCTATATCTCAGGTTTACAGGTTTCTGGCTTGACTGTTGTATCTTCGTTGGGTTGCTGCCACCATACGTTCGTTGATTGTGTAGCAGTTTTATATTTTTCCGCATAACGGTGAGCATCCTAAATCAATCTAGACATTGGACGAAATATAGACTAAAGATTAATGGTATGAACCAATTAAACAACCTCCCTGCGATTCAAATTAATTATTGCAAAATCGGTCAGAAGAGTAGCGTCTGCAGATATGGAAGAGCGCTCTAATTCATGTAAGGAGAATTGCATGGATCCTAACGGGACAACAACTAAATAAACATCTTACCTTAGGTACACAGTTGTGGCATAGGACTACTCTAAAATCGAAGGATTGATTAATTATGACATGAAGATGAAACTTCAATGCTTATGGTGATTTACATCATGCACATATTAACGTCTATTAAAGAACGTGGTTGGCATTTGCGACGCTTGTACTCGTATGTCGTATAAATTATAAAATTGTCACCTAATGGAATCATATTAGACTGAAAAGACCATAAACTGCAAAGAACCCACGCCACGCCTTGAACGAATTTTGATGATTTTTTTTTATTTAGTTCTAAATACCCTGAAGATCAAAGTTTATATTGTTAAAAAGTGTGCATTTGCCTCATCATCATTTTAAACCACTTCTTGAGAATTCAATTTTCAAAACATAAAAAATTAGCTGAAAAAGAAATTTTATTTCATAATTTTGGGTGCAAATGCTTAGGTACGCGTTTGATAATTAGTAACTAAGGAACAAGTTTACGGAAAAAGAATTTCAAAAATGCATGATGAAATTCTTATTAACGTTTACTTAACTGTAACTAGTGAAGCACTTCTAGGCATCTCAGAAACTTAAAATTTGACATCAATGTATATGATGTCCTCGAGATTAATAAAAGTAGTCTTCAAGTTCTGAAAACCCTTTGGGAGCCGATTGAAGGTGGTGAGGGTCACCCCCCGTACTTTTTAGAAGAAATTAGACCTTTCTAAGGATCCTTAGAGTATAATGTACAATGAGACCAAATTTCAAGTTCTTAGGATGCTTACAAGTGCTTGTGACTCAAAGTAACATCATCTTAGGAATTAACTGAAAAATAATATTACTGAGAAGAACCAACTCCTTAATTGAATTTTAATGAAATTCTTTTTATTGAGTTTTAAAAATACCCTAAAGATCAAAGTTTATACTGTAAAAAAGTGTGCATTTGCCTCATCACCTTTTTAACCAATTCTTGTGATTTTGTTACTTTCAGTCACAAGCACTTTTAAGCATCCTAAGAACTTGAAATTTGGTGTTATTGTACATTACACTCTAAGGATCGCTTCAAAGGTATAATTTCTTCTAAAAAGTACGGGGGTGTTCCCCCACTACCTTCAATCGGCCCCCAGAGGGTTTTAGAATTTGAAGACTACTTTTATTAATCTTGAGGACATCATCACATGCCTAGAAGTGCTTCACTAGTTACAGTTAAGTAAATGTTAATAAGAATTTCATCATGCATTTTTGAAATTTTTTTTCCGTAAACCTGTTCCTTAGTTACTAATTATCAAACGCGTAAATTATGAAATAAAATTTCTTTTTCAGCTAATTTTTAATGTTTTGAAATTGAATTCTCAAGAAGTGGTTTAAAAAGATGATGAGGCAAATGCACACTTTTTAACAATATAAACTTTGATCTTCAGGGTATTTAGAACTAAATAAAAAAAATACATCAAAATTCGTTCAAGGCGTATGTTCTTTGCAGTAAAACCCTCGTTCACTCCACTATTACCTATCAATTTCACTGAACTAGAAATTATTACACTAAAATCAAAGCAGGCAACTAACAGTAAAAGCATCTTTTGTTTTTAATAAGTAAACATTTATAACGAAATTCCCTCGCTTTTGTTCCAAACTGTATACAGTGTATGTATTGTGAAGAAAGAGTTTTCTGAAAACATTATTGAATTGATAAAATTAAATTTGTTCGCTAAACATACGCGTCTTCCCCACAATCTTAACCGAGTAAACGTCATACACATTCATTTACATGATAAATTCGTGCTGAAATCTAAAATGATAATACGATTTCGAGTTGAAAGGTGGAAATAAATTGATTTCGCGCTTCTGGTGACATATTAATGCACGTATTAAGTTTTGTGACATGCTGTTGCGTTTAACCAGATTAATATTTAACAAAATGAGTTTATTTTAACGTGCAGTATTTTTAAGGCTCGCTGTTATCATATCACAATTGTCATAAATTGGTTTAGTACCTTAAGATTTGAATTTTGCGTTGATATTAATAGGTGGAATCGCGTCGCTTTAAAATTAAACCATGGAATTTTTGGTTATTTTTTTGTGTATCTACGAACTGAAATGATGCGCGGAATTTAAGAGTTTTGGCTATTTTTCGGGAGTTTAAGGAGCGGTTATGATATAACATTTTGTGGCAAAACAATTTCCGGATCGTATTGTAATTTTATGGCATTGTTGTGTATGGATGTTAAGCGACAATGCATACAATTGCACGTTTGTCTTCATTGTTTCTATTATATATATTGAATTTACACAATTCAACTATTGATACGGCTATAGGATGGAACTACTAACATAGATTAACTATTCTGTAAATGATACACCTATTAACTATGTAAATTGATTATTATTATGCTAACAGAGTGGTATATCTTAATAAATTAATTAGTTTATATTGGTTTAAAGTACAACGAATTGTTTGTGGAAGAAATTTCATTACACGCAGATGCATAAATTGACGCAGCTCTTATAAAAGCTCTATGTTGGAGGCTTCCAGCTAAAGAAGTGTACGACGGTAAAGATAATTTGTCGTAATCGTATTGTAATTGAACTAATTCTTGCGGAACGTGTTGTATGTTAGTTTCGACAAATTGGTTTCTGCATAAATTGTTTGAATGCGAATTTTCTGCCATTGCTGGCTCGTACATTTTTGGCGGTAATTGATGATAGAGCTTTGGGGTCGCTTCTATGAGTGCCTTGTTTTCTGCTAGAATAGGTAATGTCGTGTATGCGTCGTAATTTTCTGAAAAATAATAAAGGAACAACTTTAAAATTTTCACGATGATTTGGAAAACCACATAATAAATTAAACTTTACGTCATAGGGAGAGAGTGAACTAGAGAAAGGGGGAGCTGCTTTGGCAAAATATTCAAAATTATTGATATTTTCAGGTTGAGTTTATTCTATAGAGCTCTCCAGAACTGTTTTAGAGTGTGCTCATTCACTCAATTGTCCGTCTCTAAGTTAACCGGTTTGTCTGCCCATCCGTCTGTCTGTCCGTTTGTCTAAAGGTATGTCTCTGTCTGGTTTTTCTGCGTACGAACACTTTAACTTCTGACGAACGAATAATCAATAGATTGACACCAAGCACAGTGAATATTTTTGGAAATTTTATTTTTCCACTATATTTAATTATGGAGCTGTGACTAAAATATACTTCTAAGATGGTGTGTCCTGTATAATATGTGTCTTTGAAGATAGGGTGCCAAAAATATTAAAATCGACTCACCTGTTATTGGTAAATTACCATAAAAAGCGGCCCTATTTAAAGCGTGTTTAATAGGATCAGGACCGCACTGAACATAATTAGGATACAAAATTCTTCCGCTACTCTTGTCATCTTTATCAACTTTGGGTTTTCTTCTCGGCTTATATTTATATCCCGGATGATCGACCATGTGTTGTTTTCTTAACCTTTTCGCTTCATCGATAAATGGCCTTTTATCTACTTCAGATAAAAGCTTCCATTCAGCGCCTAACAATTTAGATATTTCCGAGTTGTGAAGTCTGGGATAATTATTCGATATGTGTTTTCGTCGAATTCTTGACCAAACCATAAATGCATTCATGGGCCTTTTAATGTGCGACGTTGTATTATCTATAACTGTCGTTACTGTTGTAGAAGACATTTGGTGGAGATGAAAAAAAATTTGACGATGATGATGCTTATACCACAGTATTTTGAAATAAACTGATCCATTCAAATGAAACTCATTGTGCTTAACGCTGCATAAACAGCGATTTTAATCTCTTCATTCAATTGACAGTATATTGTATTGTAAAAGGTGTGTTGTCATTGCGTTAAAAAAATTGTACCTCTTTTATTTAAATTTTAAAATAAAATGTTTTGTTTGAGTGAACTTGTAAATTATGTTTATAGTCCCTAACATATAAATTATTTTATCATTAGAAGGTCTTACTAAAAACGATCTCATTTCTTTTGTTGTATTGTAATTATATTAACATTAAATTATTGTAATTTTTGCGTCGGATATATTGTAAAAATTATTATTTTGCAATTAATGATGCTTCAATATAAATTTTTGAATAGATATGAAAGCTGCATGAAAAAAAATTAAATAACACTTCGTATAATACGAACCTTTTTGCAATTTATAAGTAGGTACATAACAAAATATTTGTGCTATATTTTATAATATGTTCCAATTATTATAATTGTGAACTTTATGTAATACGGATAAATAGTTTACACATTCAAGTACCTATTTATTGTTCAATGATAATAGATGAAAAAATAGAATTAAGCGTTGCCTGTCAATCTACATTGCTTTTAGTAACAAAAAGGATGAAAAATCGTTCTCTAGTTGGGTTAATTATAGCTTGTACAGGGTGGGTCCCGTTTTGAGAACAAATACTTTAATTACATTTTGGCTCTGTGTGGCGGAGAGACACATAGACTTTTATTCCGACTTGCTTGCGCAGTTTTGCCTGCACACTTGCACAGGCAGCTACATAGTAGGTTTGCTTGCAAAGGTCGCCATAACGATGTACAGACGCTCCGATTTGGCCGGAGTAAAGCATGTGTGTGTGTCTCCGCCTTTAAGGGTCTAAAAATACTCATTTCTATGCTTGGTAATTGAAACAATAAACTACGGAGTATTAATAGGGTAGTTTTGCAACAAGTGATGCCCAGATAGTACTAGTGGTAGTGGTACTCGACATCGTTAATAGACGTGTCAGTTTAGTTGTCAGTGCAATCCACTTTCAGTTACGTTAACGCCAGTGAGCAAGTCGCGAAGAAAAATGCTTGAGCCTATGCAAAAATAATAAAAATGAAACCTCCTTCAAGCTTGATAGACATTTTATTAAACGTCGCACCAATTCTTCTCCTATCAGGAACATACCTCGCGGAGCTCGTACTTAAAAAATTAGTGAGTAGATCGGTAGATCCGTAAAGACGCCAATTGGACATGGATAATCCAGTTACACAGAGCTCTCTACAAAGAACATTATAAGTTCTCAAAGAGCACATTATGGCCAACGGGGTTGAAACCATCAGAAATAGATTTAAAAAATCTATAATTCTGAACTTCCTCTACTAGATCTATCCACATACGCTACCTTATATATGGAGCATTTTGGATAACGGGCACAAAACAGATATAAAAGACTCTACCCGTACCCGTATTTATGATCAATTTCTAATCACAGATCACTCCAAGCACATTTACTATAGTTTGGGACCATATAAGTTTTTAGGTGAAGAAATGTGTTACCTATGTAAGCAAACTTGAGGTAATAGAGTTTGATTACTTTGACAAGAATCCATTTGCCTACGTCCGTCCTGGCAAAAGCGTTTGTCTAAATTTTTGATTTGATTACAGCACAGAATTAAACATTTTTTAAGCCATAATGGTAAACTTTAAAAAGAAGAGACAGATGCTCAGGATGCCATCAGCGATATAACCCTTACAAAGAGCTGGTACTTTTAGTCAGTGTCTCCTCCAGTTAAAAATCATTTTATTTAACCACAAATCGATTTCATAACGAAATTTCATACTAAACGATGTTTCTGGGACTTTTTCTATCCTGAGGCCCTTCCGCACAACGGAACAGTACGGGCTAGTTATTTACGCCACTGGACAAAAACCATTAGATTTTAGTAAAAAGGTCGCCTTTTCAGTGATCACTTGCACTACACGGATATGGAATATAAAAAATTTGGAAAAAAGTTCGACATGTCGATTTAAATTTTTAGTTGTGGACTTTGTTGCACTAAAATAGTTTATACAGGGTGATCTATTTCGGAGGTACGACGTCAACAATACTTTGTGTAAATTGAATACCCTGTAGACTGATTGCCATATGTAAGCGACTCTGTGCAGAAAGCAAAATTGTGTACTACCTCATAACTAAGGTTACATATACCATATACGTCAAAACTATCGTGAAAACAATGTTTGGATATCTTTTTTTACAGCTTCCTCACTTGCTCTTCACCGCATATAAGGTCGCTTACGTTGGGCAATTGCTATAGATATATTTTATTATTTTTGGAATCTCCATCGAGAGCTGATTTCAAAAACCTATTACACTAGGGCTCAAAGTTGTTATTTTTTGAGTTATAGATATTTGAAAATTGTATTTTTAAACTTTCAGGTGACAGTTACTGAATTTTGTCTCGACTTTTCAATCATAATCTCATAAAATAAGGAAAAATAGTCTACAGGGTAATCCAATTAATAATAACAAGTAACAAATTGAATTAACACAAATCCTTTTTAAGTGTAGAAGGTTTTTAACATCAGTTATTTATGGAGAATCAAAAAATGATAAAATATATTGGGTGTTCCATTTAAAAAAACCGTTGATGATGTCGTACCTCCGCAATAAACCACTCTGTATAAATTATTTTTGCGTCAAAAAATGAGCAATAGCAAAATCTAAATCGACGTGTCTGCACTTCTAATAAAATATTTTTTATATTTCGGTTCTGTAATGGAGCTATTACGATACCGAAAGTAGTTTCGTAATAGCTGAAGGCGTGTCTGAAAAGTGTAGTCAAATTTATTTTTTCGAAGTTGGTATTATGTATTTTTTTTAAATATTTTTTTTAATTTTTCGGGGATCGAACCCTCGACCTTGATAACCAGAAGTCGCACTTCTATCAATCAGGCCAAACGGACTTTCAATAAATTTAAGTTCCAATTGTCTTATTAATAGCGAAAAACGTCAACGGTTGACACGACAGGTAAATACCATGTTTATGGTAATCACCTAATGGTGGAACCAAAAACTGGACTGTGTGTACTTTTATAGATTTAAATTAAAATTTCTTTTATAGAAAAAAATTGATCTAGAAATTTAACTTGTAAAAATTTGTGAAAATAGTAAACTTTTAATTGTTCAAAAATATGACATTAGCATGCGATAAATTTCAATAAGATATTTAAATAATTTATATTTTGTAGTAAACGTTATTTTTGTGTATTAAACTTTTAAAGAATATTTAATATTTATGTACTTAGGTGTTTATTTAATTTTTATTTCAATTCAATACATTTTAGACGAAAAAAAATATAATTTTATAGTTAGAAAATTTTGAAACGTCAGTACTGTCATTATATTATAAACAGAAGTACCAACCAACAAAAAATAACCTCAATTTTGAAATTTTAAATTTGTTACAATTTTTAATTTTAAAGGCCGAAATATAAAAAATATTGTATGATATTTGTGTTAAAAGTGATTTTATTTTGTTCGTTGAGTTACTCAACTCGTTTCACTCGTTTCGTAATCTTCTCAAACTTACAAAATAACCCGTCCCTTTTAACACGCATATCATAAACTACTATTTTTACACGGCCGGGCGTATTTGTCGGTTTCTATGATACATAAATCTTAACAGAAATGACAATTTATTCCCTCGGTGTATAATATTTAAAAATTTGCCCTAGGGAGTTTTTATTATGAGTTGAAAATAAAGACAGTAGGTATTAAGAAATTTTGTGTTTTTTAGCTAAATTTTCAAACTACTATTGCAAACAAAAACCTAGAAAAACGTTGCATTTTATCGATTTAGTATAGTTTTTATTAACATAACAATTAACTGGTAGGTACATTTTCAATATTAGTAAAATTAGCGGAAGGAAAATCATGAAACTAATAAGTTTTATTTGAAATTAAATTTACTGAATTCTTCACAATCACAGTACTTGAGCCACTTAGTTTTGCAATTGCTGATTGGCTGCCAATGAAATTCTCAATATTAACGTTCTGCAACAGTTTGTTGTTGAGCGCTATCCTCGTGTTATTCGCTAGCTGGTCCCAGTTGCTCTTGCGTCAGCTAGAATAGAAACCGAAGATCTTCACAGCTTCTTGGTTAATTTATTCTTTATCTTATCGATTATTAGAAAAAGGCCTACATCTTGAATGTCGGCAATGAATAAATTAGTCAATTCTTCGGTGCACCATGAGCCAGCAATGCTCAAGTTTGGTCAAACCTAAAACGATTTAGAAATGTTTATACTAAGTACTAAATTCAATATAAATGATTTTTTACCTTCATTTGGAGAAGTCATCCGCTTCAGATCAATAGGTGTTCAAACGTTCCCTTGTTAGAACTTTCAATTTCTTGGGCAAATATCCATCTAATTTCTTTTTAAAGAAATAATTTAAGAAATAACCATATATTCTTTTTGCATTAAATATTGGGCCCATAAATACAAAACTTTTAATGTTTTTGCTCGTTAACTCAAGAAAACAATTTCGATCAAACCCAAATTTGTGTACTTTGTGTACATAAATTTTCACGGTTGTCAAGTCAACGAATTTTTTTAATTAATCGGACTACTATTAATTTTATATCAATTAAAATATTAGTAAATGACATTTTAAGAAAAAACTTTTTTTCGTTTTAATTTTGCTTGGGTCGTGTAAAAAATAGTATATATATCTCAGGACAGAATGCCATTATTCCCTCGGTGCTATGTAGCCCTCGGGCTGCGCCCTCTGGCTACAAATTACACCTACGGAATAATCCTGCATTTCTGTCCCTTCATATATAATATACTATTATTTTTCAATTACTCATTATACGTCAATAATGCCTAGGATACGAGATACATAAACACTTGCATAACAACCAGGGCGTTATAGAGTGCGTTATATCCATAACGCCCTCTATAATGCCCCGGATTATGAAATAAAATACCTGTTCCTTTACCTACTTATCTATTTATTCAACTCAACGATATAACTTATAACTGAAACATACAAACGTCACAACAAGAAAATAGAAAATTCGTATTCTAATTGCTTCATATATTTTAACTATTTTCCAAAGTTAAACTGGCAGTTGTAGAATGTTCCTGGAAAAGACGCAAGTGATGAATTTTTTACGTTTTTTGTAGCGTCGCACACAATTGAATCTCCAGTCGGCGCCGGCGACTGATCATGAAAATCCACGAAAGTGTTGGCTGATTCTTCTTGATTTTGATAGTTTGATGAAGAGCCGCTTACAGAACCTGCAATCATGTTAGCTATTCGGTTTTTTGATACCACACTTTCTGCTATATATCCCTCAGCTACAGTTGTACTTTTCCATTTCCCATGTAATTTTAAAGTTTCAAATGAAGCGCCTGCCTCAACCAGAAGCGTAGATGACGTTCGCCGTAAACAGTGACCAGTATATTCCTTGGCATTATTTAATTTGAGATATCTAGCAATTACTGTAGGTACACCGCCCAAAGTATTTTTTCCTACTGGCTGTACTGTGCAGCGATTATTTCTATATGTCAGAAAGAACCTTCGCTCTTTCATTCCCCCAGGTCTCAAAGCCGCATATTGGCGGATTAACTTCAAAGCTCCAATATTTTCCTCTTCCACAATGGTAAAGCCTTTAGCCTCACCCGTCTTGGTTTCGGGAACCTTCACCAGAATAACCGGCCCTTTATCGTCTATATCGTCGATAGTCATTTTAACCATTTCATCCCTTCTTAGAGCACCAAAGACACCCATCACTAGAACGACCTGCAATGGTTTATTTTCATAAAAACGGGTTTTACCAACAAATAATCTATGGCTACCTACCTTATGCAGCAAAAACGTTTCATCAGGAGCATCTTTTATGAATGCCAGAACCTGATCACCAGTCAAAACTTTCGACTTCTTTGGGAGGTATCCTTTAGACTTTCGTTTTAAAAATGACAATAAACGCGTGAACTTGGAAATGTCAGTATTTTCATTTATGTCCAAAGTCGCTTTCAAAATTGAATATTTAGTCCATAAAGAGTTAGCAGCGTACTTTTCTGACTAAAATAAATATAAAGATAATTATTTAGGCACATTATAAGGTAATATTCTCACTCAAATTACATACCAGTTCCTGGAAGTAAGCCAACATGGTCACCTCGTTCAAACTAGTCACCGAATTTTCTGCTTTCCAGTTAACAAATATTTTATATTCTCTGTCATACACCGCTCTTGATTTCACCGGCAACAATTGGTCTGTTGCTTTTTCATTTTTTTTAACAATACTTTGTGAGATAAATTCCATTTCCATGTTCTTTACTCCAAAAGTAGAAACGACGCGACGCCAACAATTTAATAATGACAAGTACACAACATGACAACAAACAGCTTCCCTAGCAACGCCAAAGTTACTAGATATTCTTTGTCAGGAATCTATACCTATTCAATAATCACGTAAAATGGTCATTGCATTTAGTTTTATTTTCGCGATGTAATTGAAAAATAAAGTCTTGTATGCACCACTGGCGTTACTAGATGATAATGCCCATCGGTCGACATCCTTCCCTCGGGCCAAAGGCCCTCGGGCTGTATCACGTCTCCCTCCAGGCATTATCATCTAAGCAACGCCCTTGGTACATAAATAACTATTATATTTCGATTTAATTGTGTACTGTATAAAAAGTAGAATAAAAGATCTCTTAAGGGCGTTAATAGATATTTTAAAATTTTTGTATTTGGGGGGGCGGTAGTGGGGCTTAAATACTAAGCTAGCCGGGGGTCCTAGACTAAGCGGTCCTAAGGTAACATCAATCGGGCGCGGGATATTACCGGACACCGGCCTAGGGGGCATGGACCGCAAGATTCTCGAACCCCCAACGTCGATGGAGATGCCCACCGCTGGATTCTACTGGGCACCGGGTTTATGACTAAGAGACCACCTGAGAATACCCCGTAGGGTAATATCGGACGAGTGAGGAAGAGAGAGATTACTTCGAGTTGCGTCCGGATACCTGATGATATTTTGCTAATTAAAAGGTTGTATTGTGATACTTTTCTAATTAAATGGAAGAACTGTGTGATATCCTACGCAAATGAAGAATTGATCATCATTCGACATCGTAGGGCAAGCAAATCTGATATTCCAACTTATTGATTCAAATTAGTTTCAAATTAGTCTCATTAGTCAAAGACCAATGGGTATCAGAAAAGGTTACAGCCAGTAGGCGTTTGGTTAGAACTAGTAGAACACTGGTAGAACTGCAGTAGAAATTCGGCACTTTGGGACTGACAGAGATTAAAAAAGCAGGCAAAAACTGTTATTCGAGAGTTGCGACTAGAACTCCATTTTTGGGTCCAAAGTAGTGTGTAACTGGCAGGTCGACAAGTCGGCAATTGCTGACAAGACCAAATGCTTTTGGGGACCAAATGTTACGTCAAGATCAGATATTTCTTCTCGACTAGTTATGTCTTGCTTGAAGGCAAGACAAGAAATAACTAGTCGAGACGAGATTTCTTGTCTCCATGCAACCTTACTTGGCCCCCAAAAGCCAAAAGCATTTGATCCTGTCAGCAATTACCGATCTGCCAGTTCGGCACTGGTAGAAAGATAATTGATTTTTATAAACTTTTATTTCAAAATTACAGTAGTTTTTTTAGATATTGAAATGTATTTTTTTCTTGTAAAACTGTAACATCTTTTCTTAAATCGCTCTATATTGAACCAAATCCTCACTCACTCATCCTGTATATTTTTTGGTTGATTAACGTAATATTTTTTAGTTTTTAAATTTTATTCAAAATAAAACTTAAAACTATTTCTTTATTTAAATAATTAAATTTACCTACTAATAGATATAAAACTTTGAAATAAATCCGCATTTAGCGATAAGCAAGTGTTCAAGATTATACATGTCTTATCCGTTATTTGTTCTAAATTTTACGTACTTACACCACGATTCGTCTTTATAAAACGTTTTCTAATAAAAATTTAAATAGAACATCCCTTTGAATTATCTTTACCATCAATTCGAGGGCCATTTATTTACGCGTTTGCTAGTTTATATGTCGAGTTCGGGATTTTTTCTTTAATTTTTCCTAAAAACAACAGTGCAAATTGTGTTCGATAATAAATAACTCATGTCGTGGGACTTTTTTAAAATGAGAGCTATAGTTCATAAACACTATAGTGTTTATGAACTTTCGATCTAAATATGGAGGTTTTATGAAATAGCCATGTCCATTCTATGGGCCAAAAGATTGCCAAATAAAAGGTAGGAGCTTTTAATTTTTTATAAAATCGTCTATTCAATTCTAGACGATCCTAAACGTCAATTTTTTTTTACAAAAGTCGATGTATTAAATAGTTTACTTGTTACTCAATTGTGAAACGTCATTTAACCAAGCTGTCTATAAACTTTGAAAATCAATGTTTACAAGTTTGACTTTCAAAGCTTTCTAAAAATAATTTAGGGATATTTTTGACGCTACTGACAGCTGACAGAAATTGTTTAATTGTAATTTAATTAATTTGTAAGTGAATTAAGCATGAGTAACAAGTAAAGTATTGTACATTACACGCCAGGTAACTGTTTTAACAGGCTCAAAGAGGTGACAGGCTCGCCGGGGCGGCTCGCCAGTCATAATCCTCTTTGCGCCAGTTAAAACAGTTTTACCTGGCTTGTAATGTTAAATACTATTACAATTCCATATAATCCTAAACACCAAGTAAATTTAATTAAATTAAATAATTAAAAATTTATTCAGTAATTCATTTTTATCCAAATCGTCTAAACTTATGGCCCTAAAGCATGAATTTGAGCTTCAAAACTACCCTTTCCTGCATATTTTTTTATTTGGCGTTTAGGATAGTCTAGAATTGAATAGACGAAATATCCATACTGTGACTTGACTCATTAATAACAGGGTGTTTTGAACATTTTGAAATTACAATTATTTGACACTAGAGGTCGCTTATTTTTTTCTGTAATGAGATAGCATGAGTCATGCTATCGCAGTAGAACTTTCATCAAGATCACAGATCACGTGAGGTCTGATCAATGATCAGTGATCATAAGATCATTTTCTAATTTTTAGAGTGCAGTATAGGACTGACCAGTGGAGTAACAACTCGACTAATCCCCCTTCGCTAATTTCCATAGGTTCTTACCCACCAACAAAACAAAATTCTTAAACAAAAAATTACATTGCATTTCTAGCAATTCTCCTCTTTTTTCGTGAGCCCTTCCGGTTATTAGGCACGCCACTGGTCTGGTCTATAACAAAGGACGTACAACTAAAATCGGCTATAAATAATATTGCAAAAGGAACCTTAATTTTTACTGTCGGGCCTGTGAGGCCCGGTTTATGTTGTACCGAACAGTCGCAAGTTTATTTTCTACTCTTAAATTTCTGCTTCTTGTACAGAGGTATTAAGTTTCCTATCAAGGTTTTACAAGCTGTAACGAAGTCTAATTAGAGTTCTCTCGATATTTTTTAGTTCCAATAGAAAACTCGAATTGTAAAAATTACATATAAATTAATCGCACGGTCTGTTAAACTAATTTATGTAAACTGGATACACGTTTTCATGTAATTTTTATTTTTAATAATTATTAATAATTTCAACAGTTCAGCACGGAGTATTATAAAAAAATTGTAAGTTTAACAATAGGCTAAATATGGATTTTGGATTTAGATGTAATATTATGTATAATGAATGACTCTCATCACCCCATCTTCCTCATGATTATATTATTGTTCGTTCAGCTGCGAGAACTGCGGCAGATTTCACACCGACTTCACCCGCTAATTACCAATTTAGCGAGTATCGCAGGTGCATTGTAAATTTGTCGTGTTTATTACAAAATTACATTGTTGCACATCGTACGTGTGTATAGTTTGAAACTTGCACCCTTTCATTATTTATATTTTTAAAGGATTAATTAAGACGTAGGCATATGTGTTGTTAACATTATTATCATGCAGCAACCAACATGTACGCTTAATTTTTCTATCGAGGGTGCACAACATGTTACGTCTGGTCGTGTGTGATAAGACGGTTTTGTGGTGAATTCGAATGTTTGTTTTTCCAATATGGTAATTCATACAAGATTCGAAGTTGAATTTGAAAAAAAATCAATTAAAAATCTAAGGGTTGTCATTATTTAAAAACGTGAACGGAAGATTATATCCAGGTGGAGCTAACTGAGATATATCGCCATTGTGCGCAGATAAAACAATTATTGTGGCGGAAATCTTCTTCCCTTCATGGATTGGCTACGCTCAACGCACAATCATAAAAGTTTTACTTTTCCCTATATCTCATATCCACTTGAAATCTCTTGTTGTGATCAAGTATGGAATTTAATATGTTTAATAAACAACACTTTGCTTTTAAATAATATTTTTACCTGAGCGAATTTGTCCCGAACAATTTCTTTCATATTTTTGTGTTCAGATTTGACAATTTCGTAGTACTTTACAAAAGCAGTTTATGGTTTTATGAGTTTTTGATAAATTGTCAATACGTTAAACATTAATATGTACATATAATAATCATCTTTTAAATCTTCTTACCTCTAAGTAGAGGTAAAATAGGTATTTACTGATAATATAAAAGTATTTGAGATGCAAACCTTGTGAAAACACAAGGATGTTTTATGTTTTATACAGTGAATACCATTAACAACGGAACATAGCCAACATAACGTCGATTGTAAGATATTGTTACAGTTCGTTTATATGACAACCTCTGACAGCAATGCTAAATCGCTTTCCATTTAATTTGCAACATAGTAAGGGAGACCAGCGCTGTATACCTACCCCGATCGAGTTATGTGTACAGACTATCATTAATTTATCGAGGTAATTTTTCCAACCATGAAAAGGCAATCCTGCCTGGGTAAATGCTGCCGGAAATGTCTTTTAAGAAGGTTTAAAGTTACGCTTGTAGTGTCATGCAAGTGTCATTTAGTTTGCATGTCATCCGCAAACTTTACACGTATTTTTTGTGGTGGCGCTGGTGACAGAACCGTCAAATACGAATAAATTTAAACACATTTCGCTTTAGTTAATTTAATTTGTTTTCGAAAATTCAAGATATTGGTGTAGTTTTTTTGTGTATACACTCAGAGAAAAAGCAATGATAAAATTAACCAGATTTAATTGTTATTTAACAATTTTATTAAATTTAGTATATTTAAACGAAACCTGGTTTAATTTTAACAATTTGTAATTGTAGATTCAATCAACCCAAAATTGTAAAACATAAAATGTTACACTGACAATGATAAGAGTTCTTTTTACTATAACATTTGGCAATTGAACAATTTATTATTCCTTTTTACTGATGTTCGTTGTGTTTTAACATTTAATTGTGGTGTACCAAAATAGCTTAATAATAACAACCCACAATTATTAGTTAAATAATGAGATTTATAGGTTGTGTGACATTTTATCGTGGTACTTTTTACAATTTTTCAGAAGCTACAACGGCATAGTTAAATTATACAAAATATTAGGTATAATAACATTTCAATAGTTCTTTTATTAAAATTTCTTGGTCATCTTTATCCTTATTCTGTTCTTTTTAACTATTTAAATAGTAGCTTATCAAAAACGTGGTAGACTTAACCGATAACTTAGTTTAATGTTACCTTTGCTTTTTTGCAATTATGCAAAAAGAAAATGGTCGCAACAGTCTGCAAGGAAGTTTTGTGTGTTAAGGTTTGTGATTGTTGGTTATTTTTATAAATAAAATAAAATGGAAAATTTAGGCAAGGTTTTCGATACTCTATATAATAGTAGTGCTGGATATATATTGATAAATAATAACTTGATTGATTTATCGATTACGAAAGACGACTTATTACAACTTTTAACGTCCTGCTTTGACTCTTTATTTGAAGAATTCGTAGGTAAGTAATAATAATTAAAAGTAGTGTGTACTAATCTATTTACATAAGCACATAACATTATGCTGCGAGATATCTTAAATTTGAACTTAGTCAATTATTTTATTCCAGCGCAAGAAATCACAGAGATTAAAGTATTTAAGAGAAAAAGATCTTGACAAACTCTTGGAAGATACAAAACTGGATTTAAAAATTGAATTTCGCCATTTCCTAACCAAGTGGCAATTAGAAAATGTTGAAAACAACATTTAAAAACGATGTACAGAAACCTTAACCTTACTAAATTTTTTATTCGATAATTATAATTGACCATTATTAAAACATTCTCAAGGATTTAATTTGGTAAGTTCTATGTGTATATCTGGTATTCTAACTTTTAGCAAACATTATTTTTTAGATCGATATAGATTTCCACAAAATTTATCTAGAGAAATGTTATGGATTAATGAAAAAGTGGCTAACTTATAAAAACAAGTTGATTGATATTTTGAACGCTAAAGTCAAAGACAAGCAAAACTTGAAACTACTGAGATATTTAAATATTACTAATTCCAATGAAGGTAAATCAGTTTTTAAAATTTTTATCTAATGGCTAACAATTTTTTTCTTGTTTATAGCTGTGAGTGATATTATTATTGCCATCCGTATACATGCGTTATTACCACCCTCTGTCAAACATAGGTGCAAAGAAAACTACAAGAAAATCATTCTTAATGTAATAATTCAAGATTCCCAAGATTCCATGTTTTTACATGTGAAAACTGTAAATGATTTCGAGAACCAAGTAGAAGAATTAAGAAAACAACCAAGTCAGAGAAACGAAACGCTGCAGCCAGTTGTAGCGGTAGGAGTAGATAGTATTTCTATATAGTATAAGTATTTCTAACTACTACTGTTGGGTTCCTCTAAAGATAGTTATGTACGAATAAGTCAGTACCTAAGTGTTCAAAAACCGGTTTCAAACAATGAAAGCAGTTAAATTGTGGAATTTTATGGATCCATAACGTTAGAGAAACTCGACATAGTATTGATACAGTAAAATATAAATTTTCAAACTGTTTAAGTGCCGTTGACGCTTGCTTTAAAACATTTCATGTCTTAAATTTAAAATATCCTTTAAGTTGTATTAACACCTGGACCTTTTTCAAAAAAAAATTCTATGCCATCCATTTAGCAGAAGACGAATCATCATCTAATTTGCTTTGTTTATTGACCGATTTAAATTGTTAATAATTTCCACAAATTGCCCGAATGTTTCAAGTGTAAAGAATCCGGAAAATCCGGATAAATTTTCGTAATTGATGAACTTGTTAATGCATTTTAAATGTTTTCACGGTTTCAGTTCTTGTGACAATTTTCGATCATACTACTGGTGATAACAGTGTGGAGGAAGAAATAAATACTAAAAATTTCGATATTAATGCAATCAAAAATACTATTGAATCGTACGCTTTGCTGTTTGCAGCTAAGCTTTATACTAATTCAAATTTTGCTAGAAAAGATGTTGAAGAAATACTTAAAGATTTAATTAATAACTTACTAAATACAATTACGTCATCTCTAGAAATTGTTTTCAAGAATAATGATGATAAACATAAGGATATTACTGAAATCCTGGACTTTTTCAAAGATCCGTTTCAGCAATTCGATACTTTTCATAAATTTATAAAAAAAATTAACCAAGCAAGACTTTACACAAAGAACCTAAAAATTTTGATATTAATAATATGAAATTGGTCAAGTTATAATTAACAGTTCTCCTTGCTTAGATTCAAAACCATCAAGTAGAGGAGCATTGATACCCCTGAAGTTTCAACTTTCAAAAATTTTTGAGTCTCCTAATGTTTTAAAAGACACTCTTGAAAATATTTGGAAAATCTTAATAAAGAAAATATAAAATAGAACTTTATTTGCTCTCCAAAAATTGCAAATTGTATCGAATTGAAGACTTATTTGTAAAAAATAAAGATTTATATTTTGTTTGTTTAAAATACAAATTAGGAAAGTTCTGTAATCATTTCCAATCTTATCAGGTACTAGATTGTACTAAATGCTACTTTGTATTCTCACATACTTTAACTATTAATGCTCCTGTTCATGTTTACGTTTCTCAAAATGGAAATGAGTACATTCCTCCAAAATATTTTTAAGTCGAATTTTTTAAATTATGTAGTTATGTACTTATACCTTACTGTAAGTATTATATCTTGTTAAGAACTTTGTTTTTCTTGCATTTTGTATTTGTATGTTATATTTTAATAAAAAATTGATCACAAAATTCCTCTTTTTTAATAAATAATTTTAACAAGCGTAATTGTTAAAGACACAGTAAATAATAGTTATCTAACCTTCCTTTTAAGAATTAGAACCACCAATATTGTTATTTAACATAAAAAATGTAAGAAGCCATTGAAATTGTTAATTTACCATAAAATTGTTAAAACTTGGTCAAGTAACCATAATTATAGTTCCTGAACTATACAGCATAATTACTGAACCACTTTTACTTTGCAAACAAACCTATATATTGAAAGACAACTATGCACATGTAATTCAACAATTTTAATGATTGAATCTAACATTTACAAGTTAAACGCTCTTTTAACAATTTTGTCTTGGTTATTAATACCATGAAGCAAGCTTGACGCATTTTCATATCCTGTTTTTGGTTGATTTTACCAATCTTTTTCTTTGAGTGTAATATTCAATCAAAGATCTATGCACCTATCGCATAGATGCGATATACGTTGATCTGTATTAAACTCTAAAGAATAATTAAGTTGGGTGCATTTTTTTAACTTCTTCGGGCGTAGCAAGAAAACCACAATATCAGAAACGTTCAAAAAATTACAGTACTGGTAGAAACTCGATTACATTATTTTATAAAAATAAATTTCCCTAATTTTATCTTCTACTTTGGTAATAAATTGAAAAAATCCTTTTTGTTCTCGTTTTCTTGAAGTCATCCAAAATCCTCGACAGAGATTTTGAAAACTACATTATGTTTTATAAAATTAGATATTACACAACATATATTTTTAAGAAATCCTGTCTCGTGAGAAATTGCAGGCAGTGGGTGGCAGTGGTACATATTGGGAACCTGCTCACCGACTCATTTTTGGAGCTTAAGATGATAGACTTTTCTAGTTTTGCACAAAATGACATATTAAATTAAAGGTCTTGATGTCCTCTATTCTAAAATCCAATCCTGCCTCGTGAAAACTTGCCGGAAGTGGTCGGCAGGGTAGGTTATTGGGGCACGTGCTCACCGACTCATTTTGGGAGCTTAAGATGATAGACTTTTCTAGTTTTGCACAAAATGACATATTAAATTAAAGGTCTTGATGTCCTCTATCCGACAACGTGTCTACAAAATTTCAGCTTGACCGTAGCATATGCAAGGTAACCGCTGATTTTAGGGTATTTTGCCTGTACTATAAAGCGAAATGTGTTTAAATTTATTCGTATTTGACGGTTCTGTCACCAGCGCCACCACAAAAAATACGTGTAAAGTTTGCGGATGACATGCAAACTAAATGACACTTGCATGACACTACAAGCGTAACTTTAAACCTTCTTAAAAGACATTTCCGGCAGCATTTACCCAGGCAGGATTGCCTTTTCATGGTTGGAAAAATTACCTCGATAAATTAATGATAGTCTGTACACATAACTCGATCGGGGTAGGTATACAGCAGCGGTCTCCGGGACTAACACCAACATGCAGTAAATTAATTTTAGATAACAATAATTATTAAAATCGAAATTAGACGATCTTAAAAGTTGGTGTAAGGCTTTCTCATAGGTTTAATTAAAAAAAAGTTTTATACGCATCATTAGGCCAATTTTTTTAGGAGGAATGAAAGAAATGAAAAACATTAAAAATACGAGGCTTATCGTTTTCAAAACCACCAGAAACTTACACAAAGAGAGGAGGAAACTCGTACGGACTTTTGCTTTCCAACGTTCGATTTTTAAACATATTATTTACGGATGAAGCAATAACTTTCAATTTACGTGAAGAGGTAAAATCACCAAAATGTTTGATACTGGAGCAACTGCACCTGCATCTTACGTCAAGAAGCAACAGACCCTAAAAAGTGAATGTTTGGACAGGTTAATAAAAAATGATATAATAGGACCATTCTTTTTATTAAAGGCAATTTAAACGAACAAAAATATTCTTCTGAATAATAGAATTATTTCTCGTGAGAAATACATTTGAATATGGATGAAATCTAGTTTCAGCACTACGGGCCTCCACCTCACCACACAATGGCAGTACGAAATTACTTAAACCAAATTTTTCTACGTCGTTGGATAGGACGAGGGGGTAAAATTAATTGCCGGCGAGATCTCGCTTCATCGATAAATAATATTTTATTTAAAAATCCTGTGGGCTATTGTTGATCCTTTTGACCGCAGAAAGCAGACCACAAGTCGGAAAGCAGAAGTCCATAAGCGTTTCCTCATCTCCTTGTATAAGTTGTGGTGGTTTCAATAACGATACCTAAGACTTGTATTTTTCACGTTTTTCATTTCTTTCAATCTTATAAAAAAATATTTTGGTCTAAGAAGAGGTGTAAAACGTGAAGTTTCTCAAAGAACACCTACGAGAAAACTTTGACACCAGCTTTTGCGATGTTGGTGTTGCAAATTAAATGGAACGCGATTTAGCATTGCTGTCAGAGGTTGTCATATAAACGAACTGTAACAATATCTTACAATCGACGTTATGTTGGCTATGTTGCGTTGTTAATGGTATTCACTGTATGTATACGGCGTGCTTCGTTTGATATAGAGATCCAATTTAGGAGATTGTTTTTCTAAGCTTTCATGGAAGAATGTTTAAATGAGGCGTTCCGCAATATGCTCTCTATCTAACACACTCTTTTGCTTTTGCGTTATCATTTGCCCAATTTCGTGAAAAGCTTACTTTTTCACGGCTTTCTTCATGCTAGCCCATATAGCCACTTGCTTTATAATAGCAAATCAATCTTACTCTAGTTGTTGCCGTCTTTTCTTGTTGCACTCCACGGTCTCTAGTGTTGTGGCTTTTTGTTCCACTGGCTACATCTTCTAATACTTCTCCACTATCACAGTGAGCAGACACTGATTACAGCACTGTGCATTTGGATTTCCCATTGTTTTGTCCCTAAGGGAGGGTTCAATAACCACGTAACCCTATTATATGGGAGAAAATATTTTTATTATTATACAGTGTGTCCAGTATAACGTGCACAGCATGGGGATCTCGGAAACCGTAAGAGATACGAAGTCGGTTAAATGGAAACAATTGTGCAGGACTTTATGGCCACCTCGATACTGCTTTTGTTTTTTGAAAACAATTATTAGCACTCTAGATATTTAGGAAAAACTGAAAAATTGCATTTTCTTTAAATGCTTATAACTTTTTTATTACTGGAGATAATTTCAATTTTCAAAAAAAGAATAATAGGCACTACTAAAATGCAAATAATTAATTCATAAAATAATTTTTTTTGTGCGCCGTTTTGAAGATATGATGCAAACTTATGTTTTTTTAAATACAAACCTAACCTCAATTTTATGTTTTTAAAAAGCTAATTTTTTTCTCTTTTCAAAAATATAAGGGTTGATAGGTTTATTTTTAAAATTTTTTTAGAAGGTACTTTTTTCGAATTATTTTAATCGTTTTTTTGATATTTATTTATTTAATTCAGTTGTTTTTCTTTTATGAAATTGTTTCATAGCAAACTTGATTTTTAAAATTTATTTGAACATAATTAACAAAATATTCTATTTTAGTATTACCGTAAAGGAATTAAATAAATTAACCCTATCAACCCTTATATTTTTGAAAAGAGAAAAAGAGAAAAAAATTAGCTTTTTAAAAACATAAAAATGAGGTTAGGTTTGTATTTAAAAAAACATAAGTTTGCATCATATCTCCAAAACGGCGCATTAAAAAAATTATTTTATGAATTAATTATTTGCATTTTAGTAGTGCCTATTATCTTTTTTTTGAAAATTAAAATTATCTCCAGTAATAAAAAAGTTATAAGCATTTAAAGAAAATGCAATTTTTCAGTTTTTCCTAAATATCTAGAGTGCTAATAATTGTTTTCGAAAAACAAAAGCAGTATCGAGGTGGCCATAAAGTCCTGCACAATTGTTTCCATTTAACCGACTTCGTATCTCTTACGGTTTCCGAGATCCCCATGCTGTGCACGTTATACGGGACACACTGTATATTAAAATATATAATATTATATTTTTAAATATAAGTCTACTTAGCGTTATATGGAGGTGAGCGTTATTAGTTGCTCAGAAGTTTTAGAATCTTACCTTTAGGTACGTTTCAAGTTATGTTAAAAACAATTGCGTGAATGCAGTACTTGTGCTACAAGTCGGTCGAACTTGTTGGACCAACAAACTGTCATCATACTTCATTAAAAAAAATTAGTCCCCTCTTAATGTCCTCAATGCTCTTTGGCTTACGTACTCGTTTATAAACAAAATGTTCCCATTTTCTATTTCAAAGGATAAATTTTAATGAAAAGTATCAGTTATAAAAAAATATTTGGTACTACTATACGGGTGACACAGGGATTTGGAACACTCTTATAACTCCGTTATTTATTAACATATCAAAATGAAATTTGGTGTGGATTATACTCACATAAATTGCAATTGTTTTAACTACTTGTGAAAATTCTGTCACTTTCGATTCCGCCGGAAATGAAGTAAACTTTTGATTTTTAAATGGAACGCCATAAATATTTTTACTTTTTTGAAACCTACATTAAATTTTGAATACAGTAGCATCAAAAAAATTAATTTTATAAGCACAAATAAATTTTTTTTCAAAAATTACGCTGGTTTCAAGAGTGCTGTGATGTGGTATAAAATCATCCGTGAGAGGTACTTGCACTATGAAAATTACTTTTACACCACAAAAGCTGGAGGATGGTGTTGTGGAGCTTTCAGAAAGTAATTTTGTCACATTTCCTTCAATATCTTCATTTTTTCAAATGGCAACATATCGGAACAATTCTACCTCAGATAAAGTATTCTTTTCTAAATACAACGATGGAGTTGTTCCGATATGATGCCATTTGAAAAAATGAAGTTATTGAGGAAAATGTAACTAAATTACTTTCTGAAAGCTCCACAACACCAACCTTCAACTTTTGTGGTGCAAACATAATTTCCATAGTACACAATTAGCTCTCACCGATGATTTTCTACCACATCACAGCACTCTAGACAACTGATTATTTTTTGAAAAATAAATTTTATTTTGCTTATAAAATTAAGTTTTTTGATGCTACTGTATTCAAAATTTAATGTAGGTTTCAAAAAAGTAAACGTTAAAGTTGACGTAAAAAATTTTTCCAGAAATAAATTACCTTGATTTCTAATACAAGTACACCTATTACTACTTTTTTTCGTGATTTATTCAATTGTCTAAAAAATGACAGTATAAAAATGTTGATACCTTACATAATAAAATTTTGAAGAAAAAAATTACTATGATTTTTAATAGAAGTGTTTATTAAATATTAAATAATTTATTTCTCCAAAATTTCCTTATGTAAGGAAATTATATCAACATTTTTATACTGACATTTAGACAATTGAATAACGTACCCAAATCACGAAAAAAAAATGTAAGTACGTTGTCATTTAAAAAAAATATTGATGACGTCATTACTTAAAAACAAATGAATATCGGAAAATAATTTTGATATAAAAATATGTATTTGAAAAAAATAAAATCGACGTGTTTTAAGATTTACATTTTTACAACCAAAAAAACATTCATTCCAGTTTTATTTGCAATGTTCCATACCTTATTTGCCGCGCAGTGTATTTTAGAATCAACTGTATAAATTATTATACATATTTTAGAATCACTCTGTATAGTATACTCGATTACTTTTGAATATATCCTGTATACCGTTCCATTCACTTTTAGCAAGAAGTTGCTTATCATTAAAGTCCGGATTCTAAGCTTTTTGCTTATGGCTGCAAATCATAAGCAGAACAAATTCCTTTTGAATTTTTACGTTTCTGATATGAAAATTTAAGTGATTTAAGCCAATGTTGATAATGCTTATTTTGCTTTTTTTCGAATATTTTGCTTAAATTAGTCGGGCTTTTCAGGTCTGGATAGAGTTGCACGACGGATCTCTTGAATGTCACTGCATGATGACATCTTTGGTGGGCTCGATCGTGGTGAGAGCACTGCTCTAGTATTTCTAGATTCTTCTCGTGCGTTTGATATGTTGAATCATGATTTAATGCTGGCTATTTTGCGATACGTTGGTTTGAGTTTGCACTCTCTTTATTTAATTAACACGTATCTATCTGATAGAACGCAGGTGCTTGTGTCTGGTGGGGAGATGTCTAACGCTCTTTGCTTGATGCGAGGTGTGCCACAGGGTTCGGTGCTGGGGCCGCTTTTGTATGTTGTTTACACTAGCGTATTTATGAGAAAATTGCATGATGTTAAATGTCATATAATATAAGCAGATGATACACAGCTTTATCACTCCTTTCGGCCCTCTGATTACGAGAATGCGGTATCTCTGATCAATAATAACCTGAATATTATCTATAAAGAGTCCAAAAAGTATGCTATAAAATTAAATACCAGTAAGTGTATAAGTTTATCTTATTTTCCGATAGGACTTCACGAGATATATTGAATAGTCTTGTTCGAATAGAGATGGGTGGGTGTTTGTTGGAAAGAGGAGATGTGGTTAGGAACTTGGGCTTACTCATGGATTCTGATTTGCGATTTGGACATCATGTATCAAAGCTTCTTCAGCGAGCATACGCCAATTTAAAAATGTTGTATAGCGGTAGACATCTAAATGAAGATGTTAAAATCCACCTTGGTGATGCCCTGGTCTTGTCATATTTCAGTTTTTATGATGCGGTGTATGGGCCGTGTCTGACTCGTGCCAATTTACGTCGAATTCAGCTGGTTCCAAATTCTTGTCTTAGATTTATATATTATGGTATATCGTATACGTTAAAGTTATGTGGCCGGATGAATATGGCCGAGCGGATCCGGTACCATGTGCTGACACTAATATATAAAATTTTGCGCACTGGGGTGCTCCCTTACCTCGCGAAGCGTTTACAGTTTAGAGGCGATATTCATAGCGTGAATATTCGCAATAAAAATTTGTTAACTCCAGCGATTCATAAGACCTCAAGATTTGAAAGGTCGTTTACGTATAATGCTGTGAGGCTTTGGAATTTGTTGCCTGCGCGGTTGATGGGGGCTATGTCTTTAAGGCTTTTTCGGATTGAGTTAAGAAGCTTTATACTGGGTGATGATCAGTGAACTTGGGGTGGTAGCGATCTGTGGTCTGGTATTTGTTGACTTTGTGTAGATATGCTGCGTGAATTATGTTTTCATTTATTTTGTAAATTCATGTAAACTGATTGTTGTCAATAAAGACAAATTATTATTATTATTATTAAAAGACATATTCGTGCTTTTTTGAGCTTTTTTTTTTCAAAATTTGGTGATTTTTAAATTAATTTTTTTTAAATTTTGAATAATTAGGATAATTTGTGTTTTTTCGGTGTTAAATCTCTAGCTCCCCTTCTCCCCCCTAGTGTACCTAGCCAGAGCTCCAAGAGAATATTTTCGGTTTAGAAATACGCTTACAATCTTTTTCAACGAATAATTTGGAAAATACATATCATTTTATAGGATAAATTTTCTTTCAAAATGACAATTCAAATGTTGAATAAAAGTTAAATTTTGATTATCAATTTTGGGTTTTTAGTGCTTTTTAAGAGCCTATTTTGACTTTTTAAAAGCTTTTTTTAGACCCATTTTAAGCGCTTATTTTGAAATAATAAATGCTTATAAATCCGGGCTCTACTTATTATATTCATCTAAATTCTGAATAATATGTGAGCGAGTCACCAAAAGGTTCCATTTAAGAAAATTGGATTATTGCGGAAACTGTTAAACTCTACGAGAGCAAAGAGTGTTTTACTCAGAATAATTCTGACAAAGTCATACTACCTACTCTAATGGTATTTTTTCTACAAATTAAATACAATTTTTAAATAAGTTTTCTGACCAGAGCTGGACTGGGAAAAAAATTAGTACCGGGAAATCTGATAGTCCTAGGTTTATATTTTCATTTTTTCAATTTATCTGAATTTTCGCAATAAATTTTTTTTATTGCGATCTCAATCATGGCCCACCGGCAAATTCCCTTTAGACTGCCGGGCCAATCCAACCCTGCCTTAACCTGACGATAAACAACTTTCGTCCTCGCTTCGTCCTTTAATCCTTCCATATTTGATGGTTCCATAAAAACGTAATGCCCTAAAAAGTAAATAAACATTCACAGCAATGTTTATTTTGTATTTTTACTAAAAATTACTAATTAATAAAGAAAAGCCTTCGATTTCGATTTGTCAGTAAAATAAGTTAATTACGCAGGGGTTTTCTTACAATAATTTGTACAGTACATCGGAATATGCTAGAATAGCAGTAGCCAACAGCATAATGTGGATGTGTTGACGTGTCAATATCAACAGTTATCTACATATACACCACAGTGACTTCACTCTACACATATATCTTTTATTCTCTTCTCCCATAGAGGGCACGACGAGTCAAATTGTTGCGTGGCAATTGACAACATTCCATATCCGCTAACACAGCTACATGGCCATGACACCCCACGTTTAAACATTTTTAACAGGAGACTAGAACTACTCTAGGGGTGACGGTGTGAATTGTAAGGGCGATTATATGGTATTTTTCAAGAAGTACACCCACAACTTCATTCTATAACCATCAATTTCGTTGCAACTTACATATTTTGATGAAATATCTGAAAATATAGAACCTAAAGGTGTAGCAGCAAAGGTTAATTCAGTTGAACGTATTTTATGTATTTATCCAACACTTTTGCAGATTCTATATTTGGTTTTTCTTAACATGTTTCCATCATTGGTAGATAATATTTACATTTTCAGTTTTTATATTTTCTAGTTTACAGTAATTCAAAGTTGTGGAAAATTCTAGTACTACACGAGGGAAATTCTAGCTCAATATTTTTTCAAAATCTAAGAATTTATTTTTAACGGTGGACAGGTATAAGCAGGTACAAAATATTATAATTTGCTTGAAATTATAAAGACATTGATGTATTTTCTCTTTAATTGGAAAGTGGTGGACATTTTAATCTACAAATGCTTAGAATGATCACAAAGGTAGCTGACAAGTACTAGGGTGTTGAGTAATAGAGGGAGTCCCTTCAAAATATAACTAACACAACAAATCTATTTACTTATAAAAAAATTAAATTAACAATAAATCACTTAAATCTAAGGAAATAATTCCTTATAGCTAAATCGTAAGGTAATTTTATTAGCTATATCTTTAAACTTTTCACCTAGAGCAGTTTCTATTGTGGGTTTAATTTCGGCTATGAAAAGATCACTATTGTCATTGACGACGTTATTCGAAATTTCTCTTAAAACTGAGTCCTGTTCAAACAAATTTTGTAAACTTAATTTAGTCTTTCCAATCGCAAGATTTAAACGTATTTTTTCAAAATTTAAATACTCCACCCCATCTCTAATTATTTTTGTTCCTTTCATCATGACATCGCTCGAAAAATCGGCTAAAAAATAATTTTTTTAAAATTGTTAAGGTGTAACTTATACGTATACTTACTGAAGTTTCCTTGTATGAGACCTTGTCCACGAACATTTGCTAAGAGAATTTTCATATCTAAATCGTAGTCGCCTTCGATGTAAAGATTAGGTAGAATTATATTAAAGTCGAACCTGCTTTTTTGAATGTTGACTCTAAAATTTTAAATGAGGTCTTAGTTTCACAAGCTTTTGCGACGATCATTATTACTAGGTAAGTAGGTACTTGTGAAATAACGGAAGATTCTTGTTATTGAAAGTTCGTACTTGGAGACAAGAAATTAGCAATATTACCAGTTTTATTTTCTTAATTTAGGAAGGTTATTGCCATTTATGGTTTGAACGGAAGTAATTCCGACACGAACAATTTTTTATAATATTTGTATGATTGTAGTATTTAAAAGTTTCTCAAGTTATTGATAGCTTTACAAGGTGACAATAAATAAAATACCAACCCTTCGAAATTTGTTCCTCAAATTTTAATGCAAAGAAAAGTAGCAACAATAAGGCCATTTTACTTCTACCTTCTTTTTAAGGGGGTAAGCGCCGCTAGTAATTTTAATGAGAGCTATTTGAGTAGGAACGAACTTAAGGAATAATTTTGAGGGGGAGCTTCCTAAAATTTGCCAACTGCGAGTCTCTAAAATGCCAACTAACTATTATTTTTATAGCCGATTGTTACCTTCAGACAGTGTTTTTTCAAAAAACGATGTTTCGCGAAATCGTAAAAATAAGTTTGAACTTCAATTACTCTTCATTAAGTACCGCCAATTTTTTAGAAAATTATTTTTCCATGTATGCCACGAAAATTTGTTTCTTAGGAAAATGTGCCACAAGCAGAGTTGGACTGGTTAGTGGTTGACTCTACTGGGTACAAAATAAATTTGTCCCAAAGACAGTGGCGTAATTAGTAGCGATACTATCATGGGTCTGGGTTCTAAAGATTTCCCACAGGCCCCCGTAGCGCGGCATGTGAAAATTTTTTGAATTTTCAAGGTCAACGAGCTTAGATCAACTTTCAAAATTAGAAATAGATATGGAATAGATCAATTCAAAATTAATCAATTCATTGAGCAAAAAAAAATATTATGCATCTAAGGTGAAACACACTGTATGTTTATTTTGAACTTTTTTTTACATTTAATTAGTAGAATACACTCGTGAAGTAGCGGTCTATACTTTTGTTACACCATGTGTAAACACAGCAAGAAATTTAATAACAATAGTATACAGGGTTATTCAAATTCGACCGGCACCATGGGGATCTCGCTTATTTGAAGAGATAGAGAAACGGTTAAATTAGGGCAAAGTTGTATAATTTTAGGCCCATTAATAATCTGAAATGAAAACTGCCCTAGCTGCTTTTGTTTTTGAGCTATTGACAAAAAACCAAAAAATTGACTTTTCGTTTTTTGACTTTATTTTCCTTATTATCAACAATTTTTAAAATCTGACCGAACTTCTCCTAAGCCATCTTGTATTCTACACCCGATTCCGAAAACAGATTTGATGTAAAACGTTTCGGTTTTCTGGAACCATCATCAACTTAAGTTTTTTAAATAGGCGCAATCTTTTGTTTTAGCACCATCTCATAGAACCTTTCTTGCTGATTTCAAAAATGTATATCACTTGAGTATTTATTTTTAAATTTTGTACTCAAATAAGCTAATTTGTTAATAAAAATTGAGGATCAAGCTGCTCTAGAATAAAAACAAAAGCCGGTATAACAAAACATAAATCCATGCTTCGATTACAACCCGAGATTTTGAAATTTAAACACCTTTAACAAGTTTTTAAAGTTTTTATTTCCAAAATTATGACGTACATTATTAATACCATTGTTTACACAGTTATTTTAGTAATAAACACAAATAAAGAAATAAAATTAGTCGTAATCGAAACATGGATTTATGTTTTGTTATACCGGCTTTTGTTTTTATTCTAGAGCAGCTTGATCCTCAATTTTTATTAACAAATTAGCTTATTTGAGTACAAAATTTAAAAATAAATACTCAAGTGATATACATTTTTGAAATCAGCAAGAAAGGTTCTATGAGATGGTGCTAAAACAAAAGATTGCGCCTATTTAAAAAACTAAAGTTGATGATGGTTCCAGAAAACCGAAACGTTTTACATCAAATCTGTTTTCGGAATCGGGTGTAGAATACAAGATGGCTTAGGAGAAGTTCGGTCAGATTTTAAAAATTGTTGATAATAAGGAAAATAAAGTCAAAAAACGAAAAGTCAATTTTTTGGTTTTTTGTCAATAGCTCAAAAACAAAAGCAGCTAGGGCAGTTTTCATTTCAGATTATTAATGGGCCTAAAATTATACAACTTTGCCCTAATTTAACCGTTTCTCTATCTCTTCAAATAAGCGAGATCCCCATGGTGCCGGTCGAATTTGAATAACCCTGTATTCCTTGACTTCCTGAGTGATATAAAAGTATCGGTTTTGTTGGACAAAATAACATATTTTTTCCAATTTTGATTTTCAAAGTATTTACTGATTTTGGAAGTAGAAAAATTTTGCTTTGACTTTATAATTATTGCCCACTCCGGCAAATTTTTTCAACTGCTTCCAAACATTGGAGGAGGGAGTTTCCTCCTTATCCCCCCATGGGTATTTGAGTGTCAGTGAACACGAAAATCTAATTGGCTTGCCCAAAGTACTGGCTTAAGACCTCAGGATCATTCAATAAAATTGTTACAGAAGGAAAAAAGTAAGAAATACGACAGCATTCGGGATGCAACTTTGACATTTTTTCATTGTTATAAAAAGAATTGGCTACTCACTGCAATGGCTCTGCGATCGTGGCAGCTGGACTGAAATTAACATCTTTATGCTACACTCCCGCAAACTTAAACGTGTAACTCAAAAACGGTATTTGGCTTGTCCACTGGCAAAGTAACTACTTTTTACATTAAAAGTAAGATTTTACTTCGGTATCCCTCTCTGGTGGATTTTCCGCCCTCCTTTTAACGGTCCTGAGGCCTTAAGCCGGTAGCAGCCAACCAGATTGACCTGAATACGATCACCCCGACTTTTCTGTTATGAGATCCTGGACTATGAGAGTAAGGGACTAGGAGAGGATGCGGGCCCATTTTTAGCTCCCATAGTTATGGGTTCTTATTCGACTTTTTTGCAATAATTTACTAATCCTGTAAATGTGAGAGGTTTAATTTCAAAAATAGATACAATAGGCATTCAACGTATCTTGGATCATAGAACTGATCATCAATGTCGTTCGTAATTTTTGGGGCAAAAAAATTTATAAACATTGTCTTAGTAGGGTAGGGTCAAAAAGGGCATAATGTCAGGGCTGGACTGGCGCAGCAGGCTACCGGGAATTTCCCGGTGGTCCGTGATGTGAGAATGAAAAAAATATATTGCGAAACCTTAGATAAACTGAAAAAATAAAAAATATGAACCTGAACCAGATTTCCCGGTACTAATTTTTTACCCAGTCCAGCCCTGGATGATATTTTTGTTCCAAAACTACCAACTTCTTTATGGGTTTTAAGAAATGTGCATTATGCATCTGTTGATAAAATGTTGTTACTTTTCATCTATTTGCAATCCTCAGTGCTCAGGGGACTGAAAAGTAGGAAAACAGAGGGAGAAGAATGTGGTCGCATGTATATATTTTTTTGGTGGAATATTTTAAAAACTATTAGGTAATTAACAAGTTGATATATGCTACTAATAACCTGAGTAAAAGAAACATGTCAAGGTTCCTTAAAAATCATGCAACATCTACTCTATGTAAAATTAATTTATATATTAAAACTTTTGTTTGATGTCTTGTAGGCACATAATAAGTATAATTATTTAGGTATTCCCTCGATTCAAATAGGGAAAAAAACAGAATTGCCTATAATTAATCGGAAAAAACCCAATTGTGTTTTAACAATAAATTCAATTAGGCATTTCAATAGTTTGGTAGTGTTGCACAACCAATAAGGTCATGGATTAAATTGATTTAAAAAAAATTCTTACTTCAGGTCAGTAACGATGAAATCGGAAGCTCCCCATACTTTGAGATTAGTCAAATCGCATCTAAAAGCAACAGCAGCCGGCCCTCTTCTCAATTCAATTTTGTCCAATATCAACGGTTCAATTGGAGGCACTTCTAATTCGGCTATTCCTTCTTTTAATTTAGGTCGTATCAAATTAACCGAATTATTTATACATTGGGCAAGTTGTGGATCGTTTGCTTTGCACACGTGAATGTAATCGGCTGAAAATTGAGAGCCACATCACACAAAAAATATTTAATTAGATAACTAATTTTGGGACAATTCGTGTAATTACTTACGTATCGTGGCGTAACACAGCAAACACGAAAATGTGATTAGAATAAAAAGTTTGATATGAGCGAAATTATTCATTTTTTTGAAATTATCACTAAGAGCGCGCACAAGTAAATAACCATTTAAGCACACATCTTTGTTTTATATTCTATGGCAATACGACCTTGATGGTACATTAATTTGTTATTTAATTTTAATAAGATGTGGAAAACAATTGATTACATTAAGGAAATTAGCTGATTTGAATCTTAAAATTCTTATTCAATGACATTATTTCATTTTTTTATTATTTTTAATTGTATCACGTTTTCTTTTTTACTTTTAAAAAGATATTTGGCGGAGGAATATTAAATGACCACGTCCTTGTATGGTGGTTTAATGGTGTCACGCAGTGGTTCTCCCAAACTTTTTTTTTGCTTTGCACTCTTTTAGTTATTTTTAAGTAAAATAAAAAGAAAACTGTTTGTTTTTAATTAAAGGTTAATGTGTTTATCCGTGCAGTACAATGAGGAATGTCGATAAATATTACATGTTATTGTTTCTTTCTTCTTGTTGTTCTTTATTTTGTTTTCAATTGCACTGCATTTGGAGCTCGTGGTATATATTTGCGTAATGATGGCTTGATGCAGACGGATATTTCATAGTTTTGTCAATAACATATTTGCGTGTTACATCACGGTTGCAATATGATGAAGATCAAGCAACTGTCTCTCATCCTTCGACTTGTTTGTTATTGTGAAAAAAATTCATGGTTGTTCCTGAGAATAGAAGGTCTAGTACTATTCCTCCAGCGCAGCGTTTCAAAATTAATTAAGGTGTCGAGGAAGTTGGTTTCCTGCTGGACGTTCCACCGTTACGATTTTTGCTAATCTATCGTAGCCCATCTGAAGTAAGCGCTTCTTCCACTCTCTGCTGTTGTGTCAACCACACTTTACTGTATCTCTCGCTTCGCACATTTTTCGAATTGTTGAGCTGATACGGCTTAGTAAATTTTTTTATCAATATAATCGGTCGAAACCATTCCTGTAAGTTTGTGTATAAAATGTCACAATCTAATTTTGACCGAAAGGCACTTACTGATTCTTCGACTTAGTGTAAAATTTTGACATTTTTTAAGTTTCCGTTTCACTATTTTTGGAATGACTTCGCTTGTATTGGTCGGATCGGGACCAAAAAATTTTCGTTTTGTTTGTAATGAATCTCTCTTAAAAACTGTATAGATTAAAATAATTTTTATTAATTTCTTAACCTCAAAAAAATTCAAAACTGCCGTCATTGGTGGGTCGTAATTTTTTATAGTGAACTTCAGTTTTTATTGATGTTTATGGTATGAAACTTTAGGAGGTTGTAGCTTATATAGTAACAAATCCATATTGCAAGGTTGGCCCAAAAATATTATGAAGAACAGCTAAAATTTGCATTTTGGTTCAAATTTTCTTTTTCTAATGATCACATTAGATCATTTTGTCTTGCGATTTCCATGAAAACTTTTTTAAACTGTTTTAACTGTCGAAATTTAATTCTCATTTCACATATTTTAGAAAATTAATCATAAGTTATATCCCGAGAGCTATGAATTTAAGGACGGAAGGTACCTGCCGTAATTGTAGCCTTTAATCACCATTTTGTGGCTTATAAAAATTTATTTTAATAAATTGATGATGTGAAGAATGTTAACTAGGGCTGTACTTAATATTTGTAAAATATAAAAGTTATAATCGTTATAGTTTAAAAGATAATTTATTAAAATTATTTAGATATTTACGGCCTTAATAACAGTTCAATTAAATCGGCGTTTAAGCTATGTAATAGAGAATCTTTTATTCTAGGGTATGACATATTTTATAATTTTATTAATTATTTGGAAACTTGTATATCGTCATTTTATTAATTTTATTGTGGCTACTTTTGTATTATTGAGGCGTATAAAATTGAATTATATAAGTTTCCAAATATTAAATAAAATTATAAAATATGTCATACCCTAGAATGAAGGATTGTCTATAACATGGCTTAAACGCCGATTTAATTGAACTGTTATTAAGGATGTAAATATCTAAATAATGTTAATAAATTATCTTTTAAACTATAACGATTATAACTTTTATATTTTACAAATATTAAGTACAGCCCTAGTTAACATTCCTCACATTACTAATTAATTAAAATAAATTTTTATAAGCCAGAAAAAACATGATTAAGTTCAACAAATATTTCGAGTACCTTCCGTCCTTAATCCAGTAAATTAAGGGTAGCTTTTTTTTTTAATTTTGCTTAGAAAATGCTTAGCGGTCTCGGGCATTTTCCTTAAATTATAAAGTCTCAAACATTTGCTAAAAAGAAAAATTTTATAAAAAAATTAGCTGCCCGTAATTTACTTGATTGAATTAATAGTTCGAGGGATAATAATAATAATATTTATTTGCTACATTACATTGTTTGTACATGTTTGTAGCAAGTCGACAGCAAAGTTTGAAAGCACATAATCACTTTGACTAAAAGAAACAAAGCAGATGTGTATAAATCATAGTGACGATTACAAAGTTGAATTGCAAACAAAAAAACGTGATACAGCACATTACGTCTATGAAGCAGAGTATCTTGCTTAGGAATTCCTCCACAGAGTAAAAACAAAATTTGTTTAGGTAATTTTTAATGATCCTTTTGAAGGTTGTTGCATCAGTTTCCCTGACATCTTTGGGCAGATGATTGTATAACTTGATGTCGATAGAATTTCTTTGAGACATGCAAAGTTTGAAACGCAGCTGCTTATAAGAGTTGATGCCGTAGTCGGGTAGTTGTGAATTTTGGACCTCTTGACCAGAGTGTTTCGCTTTGCATGTGTTTCAATATAGTGTACAATATAAGTATACGCAAGGAAGCGGCAAAATGCTGAAACAGATAAAAAAGGTCGACAGTGATCTCTGTGTCCTAATCTGCCAACAATCTAACGGCCTTCTTCTGTAATCGGAAAATTGTCAATGCATGCGGAGAGGCCTTCCCATAATACGATCGAGTAACTGATCTTAGAATGCAAGCGAAAAGTAAACCATTCGCAAAATATTAAAATTAACATATTTTTTGAGTTGTCTTAAAACGAACAAAACGCTGGCTAGTTCTGATCTAAGACTATTTACATGGCCCAGCTAAGTCAGACCATCATCAATCAATGGTGACGCCTAACAACCTTACACATTTCCCGGTAAGGTACTTTTTATTACTAGAAATAATCAGATTTTGTGTCTTGACACTGTTTAACTTAAGAAAGTTAACAGAAAACCAAATGTTAGCCTCCCTTAGAGTTTGCTCTGATAATTCACTTAATTTCTCAAAATTATGATGGGAGTTAATAAACGTAGTATCGTCTGCAAAGAGAACCGTTTTAGTGAGATTTGACATATGGCAACACAGATCGTTAACATAAATGACAAACAACAAGGGCCCAAGTATCGACCCTTGAGGCACACCACAATTGAAAGACTCAAGCGACGAGCTGCTATCTTCGAAGTGGACCCATTGCTTTCGCCCAATTAGGTACGATTGAAGCAGTCGGATTGGCACTTCCCTGATCCCACTGTAGGATAATTTTTCAATCAATAACTCGTGTGAAACACACAATCAAATGCTTTACTTAAATCACATAAGGATCGAACAGAATACTGTCCCTGTTCCAAACCTCGCACGACCTCACTAACAATACTAAGTAATGCCTTGGCAGTTGGAGAGCCCAGTGCGAAAACCAAACTGCGTCTCACTCAGAATACTGTATTTATCGAAAAAGCCCACCAATCTTGATTTTAAAATCATCTCCATAACCTTTCCAAATATGGCAATTATGGAGATTGGTCGATAATTTTCAACCAGTTTAGGTGTCCTTTTTTGAGCACTGGAATTACCTTAGTGAGCTTAAAACAATCTGGAAATATTCCTTCACAGAAACTACGATTAACCTTTAACTAGTGAGGTGAATCTTTCCTACACAAGTAGTGAGGTGGGCGCCTTCCAAACGCCCATATGTTTTATTTAAAAGTATGGTTTTAAATGTTCAATAAAAGCATTTTTATGTCATATATTGCAAGAATAGATTATTACCTAGTACTTAATACGCTTTTGAAACAATAAATAAAAGGCGTTAATTAAATATCGGTGTTTATTTGCCAGTTGAATTTTTTATCAAAAATAACCATATTTTTGAAAGTATTATTTTTTCATTTTGTAACAATAATAAAAATTCTATTAGAAAACGTACGGCCTTCTACAACTCAACAAATGCAATAAAAGTGTCAACAACTGAGTAGATTACAGGCTGCTCGTCATAAATCCGTTAGGACGTAAGTAGTGAAGTGGTCGCCGCGGAGGCTAAATTGGCCTTTTTAGGGGTTTTACAATCGTATTTGTAAGAAATCTGTTAGGGGTATGTTCCTAACACTACAAACGAGGAATAGCTAGAAGCATATTTTGAAATTATCAAAAATAACAAAAATACGCTCATTTTAATGTGCACCATTGTCTCAGAGGCGCCCACCTCACTAATTAAAGGTTAATCAGACTAGACAGCGGATAGCAGAGCAAATCTCTAAATGAAAAGAAAGTATTTGTAGTTGTGTGAGCCCTGTTTACACGCCCTGCAGAATTGCTAGCTATGTTAGACAAATTTTTTGTGATATTTTGTGTCACTGTACAAAAATAATTGTTTAGTTCGCTGTGGCTTAATGGAATTGTTTTTATTTGCCTCTTTTTTTGTTACGTTCGTAATTTATTATAGACCAAGCATTTTTTGATATGGTACCAGACCGAGTAATATAACCATCATAAGCCCACCTTTTAGTAAATTCAATTTTCACCAATGATGAGAATCTTAGCTTAGCTTAACTAGAGACAACAATTTGCGCATTTCTCTCAACTCGTCACTCACACACAATCGGAGACTTGCTACCCCTGCTTGTAAGTCTTTTCACTTCGGTACACTGATGTACCACAGAGATTGGTAGGTATTCACTAAAACTTCAGCCAGATTATTCACCTCACATTGCATACCCTCAAAACATCCCACGTCTCCCGACAAAGAAAATCTCCGAGCTTCTGCAAGCCAAACTTAGTAACCACCCTGCGGTGATCAAAAATTTTTGATCCAAACATTTCCTACAAAAAATTATCAGAAAAACTATATAAGTTTTTGAAAAAGAATATCAATTTTTGCAACTTTTTGACCCTAAAATCAGTTTTAATGTTCAAAAAATAGTTTTTAGGAGTTTTTTATGATTCATTTTCAAAAATACGTAAGAGCAGAATAAAATTTCGACCGCAAAAATTGGTTTTGTGGTCAAACAGTTGAAAAATTTTATTTTTGTTTTTCACAGAAATCGGAAGAAAAATGGTGTGATGTAATTGTTTTTGTTTACATTTGAAAGAGCGGTATTTTTCCTACATTTCAAGAGAAGAATTATTGCGATACCACCAATTGCTCACAACCAATATGAAAAAGAAAATTTGAATCAAAATGCAAATTTTAGCCGTTGCTCTTAATATTGTTGCACCAAACTTGCAATATGAATTTGTTACTATCAGCTACCTACAACTTCCTAAAGTTTCATACCATAACATCAATAAAAACTGAAGTTCTCTATAAAAAAACTACGACCCACCACAATGAAGGCAGCTTTGAATTTTTTTGAGGTTAGGAAATTAATATAAATTATTTTAACTACTTAGGCAGTTTTAAAGAGAGATTCTTTACAAACAAAACAAATTTTTTTTGTCTCGATCCTACCAATAGGTACAAGCAAAGTTATTCAAAAAGTATTTGAAAAAAACATTGCTACTACACAAAAAATCCAAAAATCAGGATAAGGTTTGGTTCGTTGACTACACTACATACAGTGTTTCACCAAAAATAATCTCAAAGATCGAAAGATCCAAATGCTCTGGGATATAATGGGACATGAAGTCATTATAATGGTTCTGATTATAGTTGGTCAAAATCTGAGTCCGACTTATGGGTTTGCCAAGGATGAAAAACGTTTCTGTTAACGTTGGTATAAAATTACACCTCTCAGGAGTTGTAATTTTACTACCTTCCTATTTATTTTTATTTACAGCAGCTGTTGAAAATGTCCACTTTCCACCAAGAGCTAATCATTGGCTGTCTACACGCTCGAACTTTTTTTGGCGAATGTTTTACAATTTCTCCTTTTTGAAATCGCAAGACCTGTTGTATATTAAACAAACTCTGAGGGGGTGCATTTTTTTGAATGTGGACTAATCATTTCAGAACCACCCTGGTGTAATTAAATATCTTCTCACTTTTGGCGAAGTGGCGCAAATTGTCACCAAAAACCTTCAAATTTTTGTAATTAAATTTCATCCAATGCGTCATCGGTCATCTCACCTCATTTTCCTTCATTGTTACAAGACATTTTTAATTATTTGACTATGTAACTAACCTCACAACAAACAATAAGCAATTGTCCGATTTTTCATTGCCACTGAATTTTAATTGCATTTACGATTGTTAGTTTCATATGTTTAATTGACGATTATAAAAAATTTTTGCCACAACATAAGTTTCTTCAGTGATAACGAAGTTGATCATGGTCAAAATAAAACAAAGAGTTGTAATATAAAAAATGGAAGCTAAAATGGATATGAAAACATACTTTAACAGAAATGTGTCTCGCCACTAAAGATTTTGTAAATATTTGAAATTACCATCTCTTATTAACATGTTAAAAAGACTCTTTTATTAGCCTAATCTTCTTGCTTTTATATACTTTAAAACCTTCAGTCAAAGGTTTTTCTCATATTTTCCCACACGCCTAATATTTCATTCTATACCTACTATCTACTATTTTTTAATTGTTGATGGTTTTAGGTTTTGTTTAATAAGTAATCCATTTCTCAATTTCTCTTCCTGACCCTTGTATTGCTGTTCTTTATGTATCAACCTTGATAATTGCAAATGCAATTGATACAGTTTTACCTGTTTTCTGTTTATCATAAGGTCGTTAGATAGTTGTCGGCCATAATAATTTTTTCATCGATTTATTGAACGACCATGCAAATTTCGAAACGTATCTGGAAGTTCTGGTATAAATTTCGAGTTTTCAAATTAATAATTTGGAAAAACATTTTGAAAATTCACCATTGTACTCGATCCCAATTTTTGGTGGAATATGTACAACGGGATAGGTAACGACCGTGTGGCCTAATGGATAAGGCGTCGGACTTCGGATCCGAAGATTGCAGGTTCGAGTCCTGTCACGGTCGACTAGACTTTTATTATTTTTTTTTCGAACTTTTTTAAAAGAAACTTTTCAAAAATGTTTATTTTGATCAAATTTAATATTTAAACAATACGCAAAATATTATTTTGAAAATAAACACACAAAGTTAGCGTTCAGATCCATCTCGTAGTGAGTAGCTGAAGCTATCAAAATAAATTTAGAAACAACTGCATCGGTCGAAGTTTGAATCATAGGTGGCGCTGCAATACTCGTTGCTAATTTTAATTTAAAGTTTTTTTATTTGCAATTAATAAGGAAACTTTTGGAGCAATTGCTCAACTTAATATTTCATGAATCTTCTCAAATGGAAGTTTTATGTTTTACTGCTTTTGTTTTAGTAGGTATTTACGCTAGACAAGATTATTAGAATATCATTTCGTCTTGCCTAAGGCATTATGATTTATAGTGGAAACGTGCTTTGGATATTACATGTAGATTAATTACTCTGTAATAATTATTTGTTAATGGCCGGTTAGTTCTAGTTGAATTAGCTTTTAATGATTAAAGATATTGGAGGATATTCAATATGTGCATCGAAATTTTATGAATTTTCGGTTTTTGTTAGAAAATTTTATGGTTGGAAGAGACGACTTTGTATAGATTAAGAAATACAATACATACAGGGTGATTTTTCGTCATACCAGCTATTTTTTACGGTAATGCTGCACATGGGCGTCGCTTCCCAAAATTTCAGGGTGGGACAGAATTTTTTTCCCCATGCGCCGCAGGCTAAAATTTTTGTCATCTCAAAGTAAACGCGTTTTAGGAAAAGTTAACAAGTTTTGTTATCTAAAAAATGTGTCAAAAAGTGACATTTTATGGTTAAGTTCATAGATGACGGATATTATGTTGGTAGAAAGTTAAGTTATTTGGACAAGAAGTTAACCTTTTCATCAAAGTATACCATCCTTTTGCTGTGTTGCTATAGGTAACATTTGTTAATTGGCAGACTGTGATATTATTTAATTAAAATAAATGTCAACTTGGCATTATTACCTAAATTAAAAAATTTATTAGTATTTTTGAGAATTTCTTACAATCGAATAAAAAATATTGTATGACACGCGAAGGAAAATGTTTTTCGGACTCAATATGTTTACTGGACTCGGCTTCGCTTCTTCCAGCAACTTCACGTGTTCGTCCGAGAAATTCAACTTTTCGTTCTTGTATCATAAATAACTCATAACAAAATTAAATTTCTAAATCTAAAATAATCTCCAAACAAAAAGTTTGCTTCACGAACGGCTTAATAATGGCCTAGGTACATTACTCCCCCCTCCCCGACGACGCCTATGTGTTGTGATGGACGTTGAGTTTTGGCGAACCAGAATAAAACACTTTTGATGTATCAATATAATTTAATTTGTAACTTGTAATTTGTAATAGCGCAACGGGTTGAATGATAAGAAGCCGCGTTACACCTTGTAACAACGGTTTTGAATGAAGAAGCCCTGTTTTGTTGATGTAGATCAGTTTTTATAGTTTAAATAAATGCTTCCGCTAACTTTAGCGTATTTCTAATACCGTCAACAAAACAGTTTCCTTGTTGTAAGCATAATTGCAAATTCGTAATAATAATAGGAAGGTGTACAATTATTTATAACATAACATTACACAATAATAATAATAAAGGAATGCGGAAAGGTATATTATCCACCCTAAACATAGGGGGTGTAAGCTGGGCTTACAACACCTCCGCCGTATTTTTTTAAATTCTGCCTAGGACACGACGGTAGAATTTACAAAAAAAAGAAACTACCGCCTGCCTGGCTTACATTACATTTAAAACTTTGCTAAAATTAAAATTTTGAAATTTAATACATTAATTAATTGATTGGATATATAACTTGAATGCATGAAACATCTGTATGGGAAGACAATAATTATTTCTTAATGTTAAAAATTTAAGGCTTTAATTGTGAAACAATTTTAAACGATTCTTGTGCACTTTTATAGGTTTTCTATTGATTAATATTGTGCAATTTACATCGGAATCTAATGACAAGACCTCGTAAGGGCCTTTAAATAATGGAAGTAACTTTTTGCTTTTTCCCTTTACTATTGTTTCGTTTTTTAATAAAACTAGATCGCCTACATTAAGTTTTAAATCATGAATTGTTTTGTCTTAATTTTGTTTTGATTTTTCTTTATTTTTTATTATAATTTCCCTAGCCGATTCATGACAATGCTGGAATCGACTTTTCATCTCGCTATAATAGTCATCATAATTGTAAAGAAGTTCTGGAGATTTTGTTAAGGATGACGGAAGGATAGCCTTTCTACCAAAGAGAAGTTCAAAAGGCGTGAATGTGGTTGAGATATGTGGAGTGGTATTATATGTGAAAGTTGCGTAGGGCATAAAATTATCCCAATTATTCATATCTCGATTAATAAAATGTCGCAGGTACTCTACTAGAGTCCTGTGGGAACGTTCTAAACTGCCGTTACTTTCAGGATGAAAACTTGTACACTGAATTTGCTTGATTTTTAATAACTTGCAAGTTTCCTTAAAAACGTTGCTCATAAAATTAGTTCCCTGATCTGTTAATAATATTTTTGGCGTTCCATATATGCACACAATTTTGGTAACAAAATTTAAAGCTACTGTCGTGGCTTCCTGATTTGGTATGGGAATTGCTATTGAATATTTTGTTAAATCATCTTGAAAAGTTAAAAGATACTTATTAAAATTATCGGTTACATTTAATGGTCCGACTATGTCTAAAAATATTTTCTCGAAAGGATATGATGAAGTTGTAGTAATTGTCATTGGCTGTTTTGTTTTTCTACTGCATTTATTCTTTTGACATGTTTCACATGATTTTATATAATTTTTGATATCTTTATACATTCCTTCCCATTTATAGAGACCTTTTATACGTTTGAATGTACGGTTTAACCCCTGATGACCTCCCAGTGGAGTGTGATGATACTCCCTTAGTATCTGTTGGATTTCTAATTGTGATAGTGCCTTGTTAGTATTTGGATTATGACAAATTATGATTTTTATTTTACTTTGTTGAAAAATATATCGAAACATTATTCGTATAGGTTCTAATTTTAATCTGTCGATTTCTAAATTATCCCCTGAAATAGCTAACTGAGTTATATGATTTTTAACGCAAAAGTCTTTAAGATTTAGTAGAGAATAAAATATGTCTTTGTAGTCTGTTTTGTCGTTTTGACTTGTTTTCGTTAGCAAATATATGAAATAGCGATGATCAGATTTGAGATAAGATAAACCGTGAAGACTTGAATTTTGTGCAATAAGTTCGAATTTACTATCGTGATAGTCAATGTTCCTAGTAAATTTAGTATCAGTGAAATATATTAAATGAAAATCTTTTGAGCAATTTTCGAGATTTTCGTCTGCATCTGTTACGTCATTGTTGATGATTATTTTTGATTCGATGTCGTTTAAATATTTGTTATAGGAATCTTCAGAATTTATCTGAAACATTCGGCTCAGCCCATCAGCGTTTAAATTTTGTTTTCCTGGTTTATAAATGACCTCGTATTCGTACTCTTCCAATTTGAGTCTGAATCTCATAAGTCTGGAAGATGGATTGGAGATTGAAAATATATAAGTTAAAGGACGATGATCTGTGTAAATTTTAAATTTGCGTCCATAAAGATAAGGTCTAAAATGCTGAGCTCCCCAAACGATAGCTAACAACTCTCTTTCAATAGTAGAATAATTCATCTCGGCTTTATTTAAGCTTCTAGATGCATAAGCTATTGGACGATCCTTGCCTACTTCGCCTTGTGATAAAACTGCGGCTATGGCATTTTGACTAGCGTCTGTGGTCAGTATGAATTCACGAGTAAAATCTGGGTATTGAAGTATTGAAGGACTTATAAGTTTTTCTTTCAATGATATGAACGAATCTTCGCATAACGAAGTCCATTGAAATTTGACATCTTTCTTTAATAAATTGTTTAGAGGATAGGCTATTTGGGAAAAATTATCGATAAATCTACGATAATAAGATGATAACCCTAGAAATGATTTCACCTGCCGTTGGGTAGTTGGACGTGGAAATTGCTGAATTGACGTAATTTTACTGGGATCTGGTTTAATCCCTTCCTCAGATATGACATGTCCTAAATAAATAATTTCCTTTCTTAAAAACTCGCACTTGCTAGGTTGTAATTTAAGATTACTTTCACGGAGACGACTAAAAACGTCTATTAATTTGGCATTATGATCTTGTAAACTATTTCCATGGACGATGATGTCGTCAAGGTAAACGAAACATTTTATACCACTAAGACCAGTTAAAATATTGTTCATTAATCTTTGAAAAGTGGCGGGACTGCCCTTTAGACCCATAGGGAGGCGTTTGTAATGGAAATGATTTCCTAAAAATGAAAAAGCGGTTTGAGGTTTACTATCCTCGGAAAGAAGTATCTGATGAAAACCGTTTGCTAAATCAATTACTGAAAAATATTTACTGTTACCTAATTGTTCTAAGATTTCTGTGATATTGGGTAAAGGATACTGATCTGACTCCGTAACGTCATTCAGCTTGCGAAAATCAACAACTAATCTCCACCGTTTGTTTCCGGCAAGATCAGGTTTCTTAGGAACGATCAAAATTGGAGAATTGTATGGAGACCGACTGTGTTCTATTATATCGTCATCTAACATATTTTGTATCTGTCGATTTACTTCTTCCTTTTGTGATTCTGGCAACCTATAAGGTCTTACGAAAACTGGTTTTTCAGAAAGTAATGGAATTTTATGTTTTACTGCGTCCGTATGAGTGAGTTTATCACCCTCTAAAAAGAATATGTCGTTGAATTTAGTACAAATCTCTCGTATCGAATTTCGTTCTTCTGAATTTAAATGATTAAGGTTTAGTTCGTTTTCTAATGATTGTAACCGTTTTTGCTGAATTCCCGAAGTTAAATTTATGATATCGTACTTTTCTAGGTCGTCAAAGTCAAGTTCACTACTATTTATAAAAATGTCTGACTCAGTTGAATTAAGTAAACTAACTTTGCAAATATTATTTGTTGCTTGCACAATAAAATTCCCTACAAATACACCTGGTTTTATTTCCTTTTGTAAGCATAATTTTGGATTATTGGAATTTAAATAGATATTCGTAATTATTTCTGTTCTGGCGGGAACTTTGATCTCCGATGGACTAGATAATGGGAAATTGAAATTTTGCCCTTGGACACTTAATGAAATTTCAGAATTTGTATAATTTACATTAACTTTATTATTTATCATGAAATCGCGACCTAATATTCCGTCGGTTAAAATGGGAAAATCATCTGGAACTATATGAAACGCATGATTAATTGAAATATTATCTGAAAGTTGAATTGTTCCGTTGCAGACACCTAAGGACTCCACTGAGTCTTGTGTGATTCCCTTTAATTTAATTTTCTCATCGATAAATATATCAGCCTTGCCGTCCGTTTGGCATAATTTTAGTAAACTGATATCTGATCCAGTGTCGATTAAAAGATTTGCCGTCTTGCATTTTTTTATAGAGAGTGACAAAGGAATAGTAATTGATGTTGATCGTAAGTTGTCCTTGCTAATTTGAAAAATTTTTGGTTCCTCATCTATGTTAACCTTAGCTAAATGGTTTCCCTCAGAATCCATATGAAGACCATTAGAATAAGAATTAGAATTATGATTACGATCACATTTTTTATTAATTGATAATTGATAATTGAATAAGGGATCTTGATGGCTTTCAAACTTAGAATTAGAAGATTTATTTGACTTGGAATAATTATTAGCATTTATATTTGCTTTATAACGTGAAGATTTTTTATCTTCGAATATTGGAGATCCGGATTTGTATACGGGAACTTGTTGGATTTCAAACTTTGAATTATAAGATTGGGATTCTGCATCTCTGTTAACCTTGGCTAAATAGTTTTCCTTAGAATCTATATGCGAACCCCTAGAATAATTAATTATATTTGATTTAGGACATGAAGATTGTTTATCTTCGATTATTTGATTTCGGGATTTATATACGAGATCTTCATTGATTTGAAGATTAGAATTAGTATTAAAATTATTATTAAAATATGAATTTGTAGTTAGGCATCTTTGTATTCTTGGACCTGAGTTACCCTGCCTGATGAAGTACTGGGTCCTGGGTCGTTTCCCGAATTTGATTGATTTGTTACGCGCTGATTTGAGTGGAAAGGGGTAGGATTGGGTCTCGGTGATGGTTGATGGTTACTATAGCGATTGACTTGCCCTGCAGGAGATAAATTATTTTTGAATTGTCTCCTCCGGCATTGCTGAATTGAATGTCCCAAATTTTTACAATAGCTACATGTGATCCTAACATTATTTACATGACCCTCTCTCTGTTGATAAGTAGGATATTGTGGGAGCCGTGCAAAACACTGATTAGCTGTGTGGTTTTATTTCCCACATTTCGAACACCTAATATTATTTAAGCGATTTCTGTTTGAATTGGTCGAATTTGAACTTTGGGAAATGCTTCTATTTTGATTTTGATTATTTGAAAAATTTATTCTTTCTTCTTCACAGGCTGCTTCTACCGCGACATTGAAATCTTGAAACCGGCTAGCTTTGATTATGAGTTTTATAGGATTTTGTAATCCCTCTACAAAGGCTCTCAAAGCTGATGCCCGATTTAAGTTTTGAAGGATAGGTGCAGCCTGTGCTCCTTGACTGACGACACCAGCATCCGTTAGATCTAATGCCAACCGTTCAACTCGGTTCGCAAAAGATCTCACTGGCTCGTTTGATCCCTGGCGCGACGTTACTAGCTCCATTTGTATCTGGGCTAACGTTCGTTTCTCTAGGTACTGTTGTTTTAGCACTTCCTTTAGTTCATCCCACGAATCAAAATCTTTGTATTTGACGCAATCGTATGCGTTGCCCCCAAGTTTTGATTTAACAATATTTAAAAACATCGTTGTATCCGCTCTCGTTGTTGTACAAGATGAAATTACCTCGCAACATGCCAAAAATTTATGTAGCTCCTTCGCTACACCCGAAAATTCTGGAATAATCTTTAATGCTACGTTAACGTCAAACATGGTTCCTTCGGTTTCAATTGTATTATTTAACTTATCGTCTTCAGAATTTGAACTGTCCGCAACAGAGGAGTCGTGCATCCAAGTTTTACAAAATTAATTTTAAAAATAAAATTTCTTACCCTAATTAAATATAAGACTGACACTCTTGATGATGACGTTGCTGCTTGAATGCTGTAGAAGTTGTTGTTGATGCGGCTGCTGTTGCGGATGTTGTAGATTTGTAGTTGATGCTGTTGCTGATGTAGTAGATTTGTAGTTGATGCTGTTGCTGATGTAGATTTGTAGTTGATGCGGCTGATCAAGAAAACGGCTTCTTCTTTGTTCTCTTGCAGCTTGATGTTTATATCCTGTATATTCTTCGCTCTTTGGACACTTAACGTTGGCCACCATTAACTTTTTTATAGGGCTCACAAAACCAATTGATTGGCTATTCTTTGTGATTTAATACACCCCACACCTGACACCAATTTTATGTTGTGATGGACGTTGAGTTTTGGCGAACCAGAATAAAACACTTTTGATGTATCAATATAATTTAATTTGTAACTTGTAATTTGTAATAGCGCAACGGGTTGAATGATAAGAAGCCGCGTTACACCTTGTAACAACGGTTTTGAATGAAGAAGCCCTGTTTTGTTGATGTAGATCAGTTTTTATAGTTTAAATAAATGCTTCCGCTAACTTTAGCGTATTTCTAATACCGTCAACAAAACAGTTTCCTTGTTGTAAGCATAATTGCAAATTCGTAATAATAATAGGAAGGTGTACAATTATTTATAACATAACATTACACAATAATAATAATAAAGGAATGCGGAAAGGTATATTATCCACCCTAAACATAGGGGGTGTAAGCTGGGCTTACAACATATGATTTTGCAATATCTTAAAGTATGGAACAGCTTTCAGTTTATTAATGGTTTTTAGTCGGTGTAAATCTTCACGTAGCCCAATCCCAGAGAAAATGTCAGAGAGCTATAATGCAGGCCTGTCCAAGTGTCCAAGCCACTGGCACGTACAAGACTGATATAGACTCCAAATAAAAGAAAACTGAAGATCTCACTGCCCACTTTCCACTAAATTAAAACATGAATTGTGGAACATGTTTTCTAAACAATTTTCATATCATAGCCCTGTATAAGAAGTTAAATAATTTTTCGACGATCCATAAGGAATAGAATATGATGGGCGTGTGCTATCGGCGTTTATTTCACATTTACTAGCGATTAATAATGCAAAGTATATCGACGGGGTGTCTAGAATCTCCATTAATCCGTACGCTTGTGGGCAATTCACAGTGCATATTAGGATAACAACTCCTTGCAGATTAAATTCCCTAGTTCCAGAAAATACAACTGAAAATCCACAATCTGCTTTTAGGGAAGTTTAGTTAAAGTTTTTTTTATTAATTTATTATTTTTTAGTGGGTTTAGTAACGAGTGAAAATATAACAAAAACATCTCTAACCAAACATTTTGCTTAAATTAAATTTAGGAAGTTTGTGTTAACGATTAATTAACATATTAAAGCTGCAAACGGTTGTGTAGGGAGGGGTGTCGCAGATTAATATAAAAAGAGAAGAAAATTAGCATATTACGTTAAATTTAATTTTAAATCTTTTTTTGTGTGTCGAACGCGTTGTAAATGGTTTAAGTTTATAATTACAAATTAATTAGGGGAGTTTCTAGAAATTTAAATTTTCGCTTACAGTGTGAAGCTCGAATGTAAATATTAAAAGGCACATTAAATCTAAATGCCGTGTAATTACATTTACGCTATCGCTCTTGTCTATCACAGTGAAATATGAGCAAAAGCTACCCTCTGGATAAAGCTATGTGATTAATGGAGAGATTCAAAATATGGTACTTTCCTACAATGCAACATTATATTTACACAAATTTTACTATAGGTGTGTGTGTATGTAGAATATTTTGTATTTTGTACTGATTGCACGTTTGGCAAATCGCAGCTTTGTATCATTTGAAATGGCTAATTCGTACTGACGTTTATTTATCTATAATAAATCAATTTACAAAATTTATTGAGAAATTTGAAGTATTAGTCACTTTAAATAAACAACCACCACGTTGTTATATTCTGTTGGATGTAATTTATAAATATTTTTTATACAAGAATTAACAGACATTAATCAAGATAAGAAAAAAAACACAAAAGTTTGATAACTTCGAGGTATGAATAATGTTTAACATTAATTTTAAATTTATCAAAGTTTCTAAAAAAAATTCGGGAGTTTCATTAAAAAGTAGGGGTAGGTGGTCCATGATGATTATGACCATTATCAGATATTGTCACGATATTGGCACGTTATCGTGCCCGGCGCCTCCACCATATGTCACGATGGGGGTTACATATGCCCCGGTTCGGAAAATCCCCCATTGTGGCAATATAATAAATATTATGCTAATAGATCAACGTTTTTAACAAACTAAAAAGTGTTCTAGATAATTCTTTCAGTATTAGAACAGCGAACTCATTTGCTTCCTTTCAGTTCATTTCTGTCCTTGCCCGAAATGATATTTAATTAAACAAATAATGAAATCACCCGCTGCCCATCTCTGGATCAGTTCAATTCTATTTCGTGTGTTATCGTATGAAACCTGCCTGCTTGGTCCAGCTCCAGGTTGTTAGTATAGGGCAAAACGTATTGAAAGTCAGGCACCGTCAAAAAACCTTTACTAACGTCATTCTAAAATATATATTTCATGAATTTCTCTTCATCTCGAAACAAATCTAGAGATTTGCTTGAGAAAATATTCTCTTTTCAAGTTTATTTTATGTATAAGTATTCAAAATCGTCGTTTGGATTTCTAAGCTGCTGGACTATAAATTTAACAAAAAAGACCCTAAGATGAACTTGGACTTATTTAAATTGTCTTTATCAGAAACTAAAACTGAATTGAACCGAAACAATGTGCTCGGAGTGCTCCCCGATTTAATAGGGATATTCACTAAAAAGGCGAAGAAAAGCTTGTGAGCAGTCTCACTCAATAATCGTCTGTTGAGTACCCTGTTAGCGAATGACCAAACATCCGTCCAAATAAACGATATGCTCGTATCAGCACTAGATTCAAACATTTTTTCTTTAAACATTAATGAACGTAAGCATAGTCGAACTAGTAGCGTACTAACATTATACTAACGCCGTATGTAGTTATTTTCTGGAACAGGTCGCTCTACTGGATTCGTTATGCTATAGTTAAAACTATATTTTCAAAACGCATTTCGTAGCAGATATTAACTTTCGTCATCTTTGCAGAGTCACCGCTCGGCCACCGCTGAGAAGAATGAGTATATTGAGCGTGATTGAACTGTAACTGGGGTTGGGAGCTGAAGCTCAATCGGTAAGTACTTCTCATTTTATCAAATTTTAACTTTCTAGTGCTAAACCTAAAACTTTTGATAAACAAAACATAAGGGAAAATATTCAACTTTAATAGTTGATGGGAACGAATTAGTGCAGTAGGCTTAGCGACTTTCTTTCATACGGTACAGATAGAAATAGAACTAGGATCTAGTTAGATTCTCCTTCCAGCAATGACGATAAAATATGAGTTAATGGGTCTGTATCTGTCTGTGATGTATTTGGAACAAGACATTGAATTATTTTTTAAATGTTTTTTAAATGAAACGAAGTTAAATTTCAAAAATAAACTGCATCGGTGTCTAGGTTCACTCCAGAGTGCACGGAATTTTCAAGATTCTTAACTTTTTATTCACACTGATCAGAATTCATATTTGTTGAAAAGAGAACCAGTAAGCGCATCATGCAGAACTTAGGTCGGGTACATAAATAGATACCTCTTTTATTCATGGGGTTGCTCAAAATTTAAAAAATGGAGTCTCACAACCAGAATTTAAGGTTGTATGATTTGCTACAGGCGGTAGTAATTTATGAAAATTAAGAATAATCTTAAAATTATTGATATTTGTTGTGCTTTAAGCGGCAAAACGTTTAATAGCGTAATTACGTGGTTTGTAGTATACGATTATTGTCTGGTTATTAGAGAATTGGGAGAATATTCAAGACTAATATCTAGTCCACAGGCAAGCTCGTTTGCGATTTTCTAAAAATAATGTACTGGTACAGCAAAACTATTTTATAGAGGCGAGCTGAGGGGAAGCGCAGATACCTAAATTGGTATTTTTCCCTTCTATGCAATAGTAATCGCCTAGTTACTTAGAATTTAGTAGCCATGGATACAAACGAATTTATTCTATACCAATCGTGTTTGAGGGAGGCGCTTCCCTCAGCTCGCCACTATAAGATATTTTTGCTGTAGCATCTAATTACGATGCTGCTCGGAACTAGGGTTTTTTAATTGGTTAGGTATTGACAAAATCCAAAATTATTATTTTTTGTTTACTACGAGTGGCTCTAGTGTGAATATTTCTCTCGGCTGCGTCTCGAAAAACATCTTAGACACTTGTACCTACTGGCCAAAATCTATAATTTTACGTCATTGCTACAAAATTAACTATTTTGTTTTTTGAAAATGACCGACTTTGCGGAAAACATCTATTTAAAAAATGGCACAGCCTCTTCGATAAAACGTTTCTTTGCATATTATTCTTTATTTCATCTATTTATATTATTAAAGCAACGCTAAACTTCTCAAAGAACGAATAATAGGATTATTCATTTTTAAAAATGAGTAGATTTTTAAAAATGGGTAGATGAGTAGACCTATAGGAAATTGCAGTCTCTTTTAAATGAGCTGCAACGTGGCGTGGCCACTTTTGCAATTTAAAAATTTTGAGTTATGGTAATAGTGCCTCTAGAGGTGTCCGTGAAGTTAGCAGTGGGACTTTTGAATTTAAAAAACAGCTTTCGTAAATCGTTAGTAAGTGGTAAGTCCATTTCCGACGTTAGTAAGTCAAAAATAACTTAAATATCCATATTTTAAAAAACCACTGCTAACTAACTTCTAACTTCGCTGCCGCTAACTTCGCGGCAGCAGTGAGACTATTTTTTAAAAATTTTAAACTTGTGTAAATATTTAGGTAATCGTTAGTAAGTGATAGTAAGTCCATTCCCGACGTTAGTAAGTCAAAAATAGCCGTGTTACAAACCAAAAACGAAACGCGAAGTTAGCAGTGGGAGTATGTCCGATCGAGCTGAAATTTTGTAATCCTTTAGAGAATCGTTAGTAAGTGATAGTAAGCCAATTCCCGACGTTAGTAAGTCAAAAATAGCCGAGTTACAAACCAAAACTACACGTGAAGGTAGCAGTAGGGGTATGTCTGATCGAGCGGAAGCTTTGCAATCCTTTAGAGAATCGTTAGTAAGTGATAGTAAGTCAATTCCCGACGTTAGTAAGTAAAAATAGCCGAGTTACAAACCAAAAACTAACCGTGAAGTTGAAGTTGATGAAAATAGTCCCACTGCTGCCGCGAAGTTAGCAGTGGTTTTTTAAAATATGAATATTTCCGTTATTTTTGACTTACTAACGTCGGAAATGGACTTACTATCACTTACTAACGATTCACGAGAGCTTTTTTTTTAAATTCAAAAGTCCCACTGCTAACTTCACGGACATCATTTAGCGTCATACTTCGGTTTAGAAAGACCAAATTTATCTTCAAAAAATAGTTTATTTCAGAAGATATTACTCCTAGTTTGACAGGATTCTTTAATATTACAATAAATGTATAGATTTTACTTTAAGGATCAGTACTTTAAGTCGCGGTTAGCTAGATAAATATAACTTTTAGGGACTGATAATTACGTTGAAATTTCAAATTTGTTTAACCTAACTAAAAGTACCGACTGTAACGCTCGGTTGCATAAAGGCGAATTATATTTTAGTCTGAGAATTAGATTTATAATCCTTTGATATGGCAATGTTACACACAGTAATGTCAAAGTTTGACGTTTGTAAATTTAAATAAATCTTTGAGTTAGTTATTTTTGTGTTTGAATTTTGAATACAGTTTGTCAAGCTTTGACATTTTTATTAATTTATTGTGTAACGTTGGCATATCTAGGGATTATAAATGCATTTCTCGGATTAAAATATAATTCGCATTTATGCAACCAAGCGTAAGGGTATCAAATTTTTTTGGAGGCTTTTTTCATAAGGACTGTCTTCATATTTAACCCTTATCCTACGGAAGCTTCAATCCCAAGCGCTTTGAATGGTGGGCCCACACTGTCATCTTTATGACAGGGGTTGTGAACACCTTTTTGCTTGTTTGGTTCTCATTTTGGCCTAAATAACTTGTGTCAATATTCATTATGGCTCCTGTCTATTTTACCGCAATGTTGACAGAACTCTTTCTCTTCTGTACGAAGGATTGTTGTTCTTTTTAAGATTGACCGCTGTTTTATGTGGACACTTTGGACCTATTCTACTTTTGTGTTTCCTAGGTTATCAGGTTTTCTTGTGGTATGCCACCTGATGCCATTGCCTAAACTGTTAAAGAATTTGAGTTGACCACGTGCTAGGGCTCTCTGGTCGCAGTTTCTTTATCTATGTACTTTCAGCCATGCTGCTTTCATTTCAGCTCTTCGTTACCATTCAAATTTCCTCTACGGAGCAAAAGGTCTCGGATTCTAATTCCGGTCTGTGCCTGATGTCATAAGAGCTTAACGATTATCGTGTTCTAGGTGAACTAAGGTCTTAACATTTAGTATAGGTGCACTGGTGGTGCATAATCTACGATAATAATAGACGGCTAGAATTGTAGTACTGACTACATCAATATGTACAGGTATAATTTTTTAAGATGAGGAGCAGTAGGGATAAGTTTGCGCAGGTTTACCACGCCCATTTAATAAATTAATACGTCGACTACGGCGTTGGTGGGGAAAAATACCAATTTAGGTATCTGCGCATTTCCTCAGTTCGTCATCTTCAAAAATTATACCCATATAAGGCTGCTATTTTTTTAAACCTCAAAATTTAAATTTTCAACAGTTAGTTTTTGGTTGCTTGTTTTTAAAATACTACCACAGTGCACCAATGGGTTTTAAAAGGGTTAAAACGAGAATTTCGTTAAAATTGGTAGGTAAATTAAAATACAGTTTTAAACCTCATTTAAGCACAATTACAACTTAAGACATAAAACTGTTGTGCCTAATATAACGTATTTTCCTTATATGCAAATGTATTCTACTCCAAAAACTTTTCGTTTTAATTAATTAAATAAGTAATTTGTTTTCAAATCAATTTATCGAAGTAAACGCTTCCACTCACGATCTAAACTATCATTAAAAATTAAAGATATTCGTCGAATTTCTTAAAAATATTTTATTCATACACTCTTCTTTTATTTCCATCAAAATGCATGAAAGTTGTTGAACAATTTTTACATAAAAAAGTTCTTAGTAATGCCTTATATGAAGACGCTCGAGTTTCGTCTAGAGCTCGAAAGTTCTCTTGTAATCTTGAAACGTTATCAGACTAACACAAACTTATATTTCTCTGTCTAAAGCCAATTTCCTGTAGATTCGTCTTAAGACAAGTAGACGAAAAAGGAAGAAAAAAGAAAACCCTATACCAAATCTAGATAACTACTGACTAGCCATTGCAATTAACACTATCGGAAAAATGTTGTTTTCTACACTAAATCACACTTTATTTTTTTATCTTAACAAAGTGCACCCTTATTAATTATACAAGGATTTTATTTTTTAATTCGATCGGATGATTGTTAAAAAAAGCAGTTTAATTTTCTTAACCTTGTGCTGGAAAAATTTTTTCTAATAATAACCATTTAAGTTTGCAACACTGCAGTTAACTAAAAATACGTTGTGCGCTTAATCTTTTGTCATTATATTTTATTTGAAGATTTTATCTAAAATCGGTTTTCCAATACCCAATAATTTTAAGGTTGAAAGAAAGCAATAATGATAAGATTTTTCTTTTAAAGAAAATTACTTACATTTTTAGAACTTAATTAGTTGATTTATTTTCTTAAGTTAACATTAATCTGATAATATTTTTGGATTATTTTTGGTAACAAACACCGCATTTTGAGATAGAAAACTCCTTTTACCAACAAAGTTTCTAACATCGAACTGGAAAATTTGTGCAAGTTTTACCGAAGATTCTCTGGTCTTTATCAAAGATAATAATTTCAAACAATTGTACTCGTAGAAATTAAAATATTATAAATTGCGATTAAAATTATGTCTATTGATCTACTGGAAGCTCTATTTTGCTCTAGAATCAAGCACCCTTTTTAATCCGCCACTGTCTTGAACGGATCCTGCTGGAGTACGTCCAAAAGGTTCTTTGAATGGAAGCTTCGGGGAATAATTAATCTTAATTTCACATTTCAATTTATACCATTAAATTTAAATACCAAAGCAAATTCAAAACAGAAATAATCCAATTAATTGACGAAAACTCCCCTAGATGTAGTTAGTTACCTATCCTATGCGAATTTCAAAGCAACAGCGTTTAAATCGTTTCGAATAATTATCAATAATTAATAAAGAAATAACTTAAATGAATAATATACCTATAACAAAATTATTCATTTATAGATGTAAAGTTCAAGGGTTTGTTTGTGCTGTATAATATTAGTTATTCTAGGGTAGTGCTTACACGTGCTCGGCTTTCTAAATATTTTCTGGCAACAAATTCCGCTACTATACTACAGAATTGTTAATTCAGAAACGATTTGAAACTTCCTATGAATATCAAAATAAATTAGAAAAGTAAATATGGACCTAACGATTGTGTTTTTGTTTTCAATTTAAAAATGTACAGGGTAGCTATTGCGCACGGAGCGAAGAGATAATTTAACGGTTGTGTAGGAACATGTAATAAAGTGATAAAACCTCAGATTAAAATCACATTTTCTAATTGTTAACGAATTATTATCTCTCTCCTGCAGGGTGATGGATCATTGCTAAAACATCATATCCCTGCTTTTGATAATAGCACACAAGGGACGTCCTTCCATTTTCCGATTATTAATGATGATGGCTGAATGGGAAACATGTACACAGATTTCTATAGATATTGATTTCATACAAATTTAGTACCGCGTATCAATATTATTTATTGCTTTACAATCAAAATTATTTTATTGCCCTTTTCAATCACAAGAGCTCGAAAATTATTAATTTTTTTTCTATTCCAAGAAAGCGTCGTTTCAATTTTTCTTGTTGTCGTTCACCTGGTGCGCTTTGCGTACGTTTGCCTGTTGGAATAATAGAGAGAAATATTAAATTGCTCTTAATATCCGAGTGCGATAGAAACGATTACTCAAAACTAATACAAGAAAATTAGTCGAACGTCATTCCACGTCTAAATAACGACCCCGTCAAAAAAATACGTGACAACACGACGAATTTTTTGTTGTAAAATATTCCTGAATTTGGGATCCTTTTTCTGTAAAAAAAAAGAAATAAAGAAAAAGAAAGTAATAAAATTTACTAGTGATTTCTTAACGGAACCATAAACGATTTTCTATAGACACAAACAAATGTGATTCGTCTCTCTGCATGTTTCAATGTAAAAGATCCACAGAGATACTTGAATTGGTTTATGATACTCCGGTGTGCTGTCATGCTCGTAAAATGCTGATTGTTGACTACATAGTGTGCTTTGTAATGACGAATGTGTATTCCACGGTTTACCCAATTTATTCATCCTTATGAAACTTGTAATTGTAATGAGATTAAAATTAGGTTATTCCGCCACAACGAATTTTTGTTCCAATTACGAATTAATCATTAAGGAGTTTGTTTTAATCTTTTGTGTATCGAGGTTTTGGGCGAGCGATGACGGCACGATGGTGCAATAAAATAGAACAAACTACAAATTGAGGTTTGTTCTATTTGGCAATAATTCTTTATAGAATGTAAAAAGAAGTTAATGTTATCGTTTGCAAAAAGAAACCTAAATTTGGAAGTTGGTCAATAGTTATCTATTAGTTTAAAAGCACTAAACTAATTTTATATCTTATTTATACTTACAAACTTACTGATAGGGGAAAGTTTATTATTAACAAATATTTTCATTTAGTTTCTTTTCGAGAAAAATATTTCTTGTCGAAGGTCCATATCTATCTGTCTGTAAGATCGGTATATCGCGAAAAGTTGCAATTAGAAATTTTAAATTTAATTAGGAACAGAGTTAGCATAGTGGACGTAGGGGTGTGTAGTGTTCGCGCTCATCAAATGAGATACCGAGGTTCGAGTTAGTGCTAGCAAGGCAAGTAAAGCCCTTAGCTGTAGTTGCTAAAATGCTAGCGACGGTCTACGTCAAGGATGACAAACATTTTACATACCATGCATTCATTTGTTTCACATACAAGTTCAGATGCGCCATACAACTCAAGCATATTTTCTACCTTCTTGTGTTCATGGTTAGGGTTGGAAAATAGGAATAGGAGTCGGATCTGCTTCGATCAGGGGAAGAAAAGGGATAACTCAATTACAACTAAATTAATTAATGTACGCCAGTTCAAAGGACATCTTGGACAAATTGGAGCACCAATTTACAATAGTGAGAGATGATCTCTTGGACGAGTGTACGATCGCTGTTTTGGACCGCGCTGATGGGTATATAGCTGTCGGAGAGTATCGTTTGGTGAAGATAAGATAGTTATAGGGTCTACTTCGAAAGACTAAGGACCAGTATTATAATGTCTGGTTGAGCGAAGGATGAGACTAAACCTAAGGTTAGACTGTTATTTTATATTGACATATATTTAGTGAAACAGTATTGAACCGACGCTTTAACCTACGGTTGGCGCTTCAAATATTCAAATGACAACCTTACCGTAGGTTGAGTTTCAACCTTCGGTTAACTAGCTTTCTTTGTGAGTGAGAGGTGGGAATCTTCGAAAGACACCACATCGCCCGGTACGATGTGGTAGTGTGGGATTTTTAAACACTCAAACCACCCCTCGCAAGGAATAAGGATTTGGGTACCGAGAATACCCGATGACAGAGCGGCAGTGATAAAATTATGGAGCTGCAAGGTAGGTAGAGCTTCGTAGTATGAAAATAACGGTCGGGTGTAGAATTATTCTAATAGCGTCGAGCAGAATAACAGAGTAGAATAAAGCAGCAGTGTATGGAAAGTTATTGTATACAGGGTGTTTCAAATTCGAGTCTGTGCATGGGGATCTCGGAAACCGTAAGAGATACGAAGGTGGTTAAATGGGGGCAAAGTTGTGCGATCAGGAGCCCAATATTATGACGTTAAGAAATCGCAGGTATTTTAATTACTTTAGAAGATATTCACAAAAAACTGAAATGTTGAAGTTTTGTTTTTATTTTTTCTTGACTTTATTAGAAGGAATATTTAAAAACAAACAACACTTCTTCATAGCCACTTTTTATTCTCTATCACGACCTACTATTAAAATTTGCGCACAACGTTTCGTCTCTGCATGTGTAACTATCATCAACTTCATTTTTTAAATATGCAAAAAATTAACTATTCACATTTTTGAATAGCATTTTTAATTTTCTATTCAATGATGTATCATACCACACTTCAACTTTTCAGTTGATTGGTACTATTGATATTCCATTCTTATTTAATAATTCAATGAATTTTAACATCGAGTAGGCTAGAAAAACAAATAAAATCCTTAACCCGGAATAACTTCTTAATTGGCTACTTGAAAAGTAGCCAACTTAAATCCTAATTTTTGCTTCATTAATTAGGCGGTTTTAATCGAAATAATGAACATATTTTTGGATTTAAAGTTTGAAGCATCATTGAATAGAGAATTAAAAATACTATTCAAAAATGTCAATAGTTAATTTTTGCCATATTTAAAAAAATGAAGTTGATGATGGTTACACAGAGACGAAACGTTGTGCGCAAATTTTAATAGTATAGTATAATAGTAGAGAATAAAAAGTGGCTATGAAGAAGTGTTGTTTGTTTTTAAATATTCCTTCTAATAAAGTCAAGAAAAAATAAAAACAAAACTTCAACATTTCAGTTTTTTGTGAATATCTTCTAAAGTAATTAAAATACCTGCGATTTCTTAACGTCATAATATTGGGCTCCTGATCGCACAACTTTGCCTCCATTTAACCACCTTCGTATCTCTTACGGTTTCCGAGATCCCCATGCATAGACTCGAATTTGAAACAGCCTGTATATTCAAATTCCGGAAGTCTTCATTCTGAGATGAGCTGAGATGTCACATTTTGAAATATCACAAACGGCGGCGCATAGACTCTCTAGCGCTGCCATCGCTTCCAAGTTATCCAAATCCCGTGATCACGGCTGCCATCCCTTGGACTCACAAGTAGCGAGATAGTGGTTCCTCAAATTTAGCGTCCGGGGACACCACAGGAGCAGGTGCTCAGACGTTTGCCTCTGCCCACAGGAGCACGTATCAATGAGGACCAGATCCATCCTGTTGATCTGTGACGAAGTAGGGCAAATACCGAATTATAAAGGCTACCTCCTCAAGGCCGAGTCGCTTTCTGCTGCAAAAGCTTCGAAATCGGCGAAAAAGAAATCCGTCGACGCCGAATGGGGTGAGGAAGCCAGCTCCTCCGCTAAAACCTCCCGTTCAAGCTGGCGTGCTAAGTGTTTGATGTAAGATGGTGGCAGGGCTGATAAAGCGTATCGTGTATAATACTGCACGACCGATCTCGCCCTCGCTACAAACACTTCGTCCGCCCCCCACAGTCACTACTTTTTGGAAAGCCAGGACCACATTGTCGTAGGGCGGCACCCGCGCAATAGCATCTTTCAGCATCACCAGCGCCGCCTGAAGCGTGCTGCATCCGACCGCAGTTTGTAAGTCCCCGCCGCTCTTTTATCGAAGATGCTATAAGAAGATCCCGCTCGCTCTCTCCCAAGTAAGCCGTAACGGTCGCGAGTGCACTTCTCTAGAAGAGGGTCCAGAATGGCACCAATACGCATTCAATGGCAGCCGGCGTCCGGGGTGGTGTCAAAAAGATTCCGGCACTAGGCCGTCTAATTCGTTGTATACCGCCAGCTCGACTAGAGAAAGATATAGTGGAGGGTGGCCTGTCGAGAGCATCAAGGTCAACGTAGAGGTCCTATAGGCCCTGGTCATTGCTATTATCAGAAACGCTGAGCTAGGCATACGAAACCATGGGTAGGAAGAGGTCCCTATAAATTGCGAAAATATTGGAGGACGTACTCAGCTGCCAGCGATCTCTTCAGACTTTGCACTACAGCAGCTTCTCTATAGATAGCGTGACTTAAATAGTTAACTAGTATAATCCTGGCCTTAGGTCCAAAAATGCAATGCGCCACAGGTTGGCCACCACTAGTCGAAAATCATGTGATATTGGGCTACAAGTCCCTGCTCAACTAGTACATCGTGGATTGTGGGTTAGAATAAATGATCACAGATCAAGGAAATAACAGACTCTATTGCATAGCTGGCCTACTTTGATTTCAACATGTTGTTCATTTAACGATTAAAATTTAACAGCTTCATGAGTGCTTCGAAACACAGTGTAATAGCTCATTGAGCCCATTCGGCATTCGTGTTAAAACACCCTGTATATGGTGGAACTAGAAAATAAGTGTGACCCATTCCTCCTTCTTTAGCTACAGTGTCCGGTGTCTAACGACGTCGCTAGCTGTAGCTGTCGAATTTAGTTAAGCATCGGTTTCCTAGGATAGCGGTGCCGTCAAATAGCGCCCATAATATGACGGTGCTGACGTCACGTCAAAATAAAACAGCACCATGGCGGAGGAAACCATGTATGTTTAAATATATGGAACCGCTTTTATGTTACGTCATATTACGGGCGCTATTTGACAGCACCGCTTTTCTATGAAATCCAAGCTTTTAGCGAATCTCTGCTTTCAAAATGCATACTTTAGTTTTGCAATCGATACAATGCTTTCAATACTAAACGATTTATTAGCGCTAGTCCTGAAGGTTTTTGTGACTATAAACTAAAAAAAAATTATCTTCTATTGCCGCGGTCCCCTTATTAAATTTAATCTTTTCGGTTTGTAAGAACTATTGGGTTATTGAACTACTCATGCACTTTCGGTTTACATCACGAACTATTTTCGTGACTCCCAGGTTAAGAAATTCTACTTAGATAGAAGAACCATAGTATCGACTTTGGAAGAACTAACATGAGGCATATATCACGTAAAAATAGTGGCACTATGGTAAGGCTGTTTGTTTAAGAAATTGTTAAGGGTGAAAAAAGAATGCGATATGGGTAGGTCATATAAAACAAGCAACTGGTATCACAGTCCAAAAGAAGGAACCTAGAAACACCGTGGAGTGGTTTGACACGGTGAGCAATTGTTGATGGTGGTATTGGTATCGAGGCAAAAACTATGATGTAGATGTAGAAGCATGATCTCCATATTTTGACTTTATAGTTCATTCAGTTTTGGGAACTTGAAAGGCTGTTTTACTACTCCTATATTTTACATTTAAGACCGCGCTGAAAAAGTGGAGGGGAGACATTTTTGCCATAGCGTGTATTTTTACCACTTTAACTTGAAGGAATAAACTATAGATGGTGCCAACATACTGTCTACACTAGAGAAATGGTTTGTTGTGAAAAGAGAGTTTTTAAAATAAGTAAAATCAGCTAGAAACCTGGAGGGGTGCAATAAATCAAATTTTTCAAATCTTTTAAAGCCTTTTTGTACTCACTGCTTCGAAAGTGACGTTTGACGCACTCCGTGGTCGACTGGGAAACAGTATTTCCCGGTCTACTACACCGGGAAGCAAACTGTCAAAACAACACTAATAAATGGTAATAAAATAAAGTAATGTGTATTTATTAATGTAAGGAAACATATTTTAGAACATTTAAATTCGCAAACTAAACTATTACGTTACATATAATACCAATTTTTAACAACTTTTAGAACAATTAACTGTCAAAGTAAGAATTTGTTTGACGTAAGAATGAAGTTTGACTATGAAGTCATAGGTTGCTTTGCACCTAAATTGTCAAAACTAATCAAATAAAACTTTTATTCAAGAATTATGATAACGGTTTTGTTCGTTACAAAAAATATTGTACAATCCTCATGCGTGAACAATTTTCCCGCGTTCACGCAATGAGAAAAGCACTCGCTCCTACGTCGCTTTTCCAGCGTTCACGCGGGAAAATCGTGTTCCCGCACATGGTTCGTAAATAACTATTACAGGGTTACTAAAGAACAGTAAAGTTAAAAATTTATACCTGGAACTTTAAAATTTTGCTTGCGCCATCTAAAAGGCAATGCCTGAACTATTGTCGAAAGATTTGGTTGAAAAGACCCCTAAAGACATATTTTGATTCAGTATTTAATTGCGTATTTCGTTTAATTAGCGATGGAATCACTTAAAAATTAGGTATTGTTCTTATAACGATCTCCACCAGGAGATAACGGAATTTCATCAATATTGGTTGCTTCTAAATTTGAAAGTTTCTTGTTGTCAAAAATTAATTTAACCTATTTATTCATAATATAATGTTCATCTCCTTCATTGATCTTTCCTTATTAAAATTTCAAAAAAATTAAGTTCAACGTTTAGTTTTTAAATCCTGCAACAAAAACTAAAGGCTTATTTTTAACGTTATTTTAACTCCAACTTTCGCCGCTTTTTCAGCGCGGTATTAACCAATTTGACACATATCTCAAATAACATTTAGGAGATGAGTATCTTATTACTTGTATCCTCGATGGGATAAAAAAACAATTGATTTATTTAAAAAAACATGAAAGGGGGAGAGCTCATAAAAAATATTGAAATACAAACTTGACATTTCAATTTTTCAAATCGTTTGAAACGCACCGATGTGGAAATCAGTGGCATTTCCTAAAACAATAATTGAAGTAATGTAAATTTCTACGCTTAAATTAATGAAGAGCAAATTAATTAGTAGAGTATTTGTCTAAAGACAAGCGTTTTATTAACGACAATCAATTTATTTCCTTCTTACTTTACATTGTAAAAATGAAAAAAATTAATTGTTTCATTTTTAAGTTAAAATAATGAGGAGGTACTTTTTCAAAACAAACTTTTATAATCGTACGTTTTAAAAAGAATAATTTGTAATATTTATTATACTTAGCACGTAGTAGTGTGATAGCATTGCATCCAACATAAGCATCTTTCATGGTGAAACGTTATAAATATCAGGGAAAAATTCTGGATATCCAAATATTTCATAAGCACACTGAAGAGAAAACGTGCTTACATTTAATTAACTACGGGACATTATTCATATTATACTTTTTTTGGTTGTAACAAAGATATATTATTATAAAAATACAAAATACAGTCGCCTTTTAATTATTATACAGTTGAAATTTGTAAAGAAAAAAATTGTTACTATACCGGGGATTAAAAGACGCGTTCCGGAAAGAAAACAAAGCTCTAACGGTCGTTATATTTCCACTAATTAAAATATCACGGTATCCCGCACTCGTTGAAAACTTTATGCATTTTCTGATTTCATGAATACTCAAAGGGTGAAATTAATTCTATTTTGGAAGGTTTTTGTTTTTGAGTTTGTTGATTTCATTAGCTATGCCCAATTCATGAATATTAAACAATATACAAAAAAATGCCTTTACTTGTTGATGTAGGTACGGATAACAAAAGAGACAGTTAAAATGAAAAACTTATTTTATAAAGAGTCGAGCTTGTTTGTTATAATTTTTTAATTTAATTTACATTTTTGTTTCTTTTTGTTTTATATACGAAGGAAATATTGTTTCAAAATTGCCATAATTAAAATTAAACTTACATTTAATAAATTGCCTTTTCATCGCTTTTAATAACTTGCATGAATTAAAATGCACTTGATGTAATAAATTCGAGAGGGTTGATGGTGTATATTGGGTTGCCTACTCTATTTGTAAACTTGTACATTTTTCATATAGTTTTTATTTTTAAGGGTGCCATATTTAACAAATGGGCGGGGAAGGTGATATTTAGACATTCCGCTCTTAAGCTTCAGCGGCTTTAATACTCGGTTGATATCACTAATATTTACAATTCCTGATAGGGTAAAGTTCAAAGAAGGCACTAAAGTATTTGTATATAAAAAATAAGAGCCTAATTAGTGAGAAAAATGCAGTTGAACTTGGTGAAATTTAAAAAAAGACAGGATGTTGTTTCTACCCAACATCCGTTGTTTTTTTTGAATTTCACCAAGTTCAACTGCATTTTTCTCACTAATTAGGCTCTTATTTTTTATATACAAATACTTTAGTGCCTTCTTTGAACTTTACCCTATCAGGAATTGTAAATATTAGTGATATCAACCGGGTATTAAAGGCGCTGAAGCTTAAGAGCGGAATGTCTAAATATCACCTTCCCCGCCCATTTGTTAAATATGGCACCCTTAACAAATCTTATATTTTCTACCAGTTTTTTTCTTACCATTGCCTATATTCTTCATTGAACTAATAGGTCCTGTTAGTTTGACAATGAACAAATCACTTCGAAACAGTTGTACCTATTAATTCACCCTTGGAAAAAAATATTTATTTCCCAAATTAAGACATTTCGTCTTTTGAAATAAGTAGCAAACATCTTCAAAAAGTGCTTCTAAAACTATGAGACATAACTGACATCATTTTTTAAGAAGAAAAGCTTGATCACTTTTTTAAACTTATTAAAATGTAATTCTCTCACATGAGTCGGAAGTTTGTTGAAAAATAGCTGAATAGCTGCGTTCTCTCCATAAGAGCACAAATCAATCTGATGTTTCCAAATATGCTAATGAGACTGATGGCTCATCATGATTGATCACTATACGCCAGGGTGTTTATTAGCCAACAACGACAAAAGGCAGAAGGGGAGATTGTTGATTTACTACTTGTTGGCAAAATAAAGTTGCCCCTCAGTTTAAGTAAGGGGTGTTATGATGGTTTTATCCAAAATTCGTGCTAGGCTTATAGCCAGGGTGGCCATTAATTGTGAGGCCTTCCAAAGCACCTTCCAAAGCACGGCGTGGAAAAAATTACAGAATCAGATGTTGATTTCTACTGTGTATTTTGTTAGTAGAAATAGTAGTAGAAATGATCTTACAGTCACGGTGTCTACGTTGTCCATATTCATTTAAGTCTAATACAAACACAAAAAATCTTCTCGAACTGGAACCACGCTCAAACTCCGTTTATCTTGTCGATCGGTGATTGAAAAACGATCTATTCTGATCGAACTGATGAAATTACCATGGAAAAGCTGTTTTTTGTATCTTCTCTGACTGCAAACAGTAGGTATGCGTAAAGCAAACTTTTTTGATGTTGCCTCAAATCTTATTTTGAGTCCTTGCCACACTGATATGTTAGCCTGTTTATTTATTGACTAAATCAGTTTCTTAAGATTCCATCAATTCACGAACGTCCCAATCTAAAACATTTTGCTCTTCCTGTCTTCATACTCTAAAATTCTTGTTCCTCAATCAGTATCTAAAAGTGTGTACCTGGTCTGATCTGACATGATCTCTGAGTTTTGTTTATTATTTATTTATTTAAATTTATAGATACCAAACACGCCTAATTATATGATTACATAATAACCTAATCTTGCAAGTTTGACAATATTGCTTGATGTTTTTTAGTTTTCTTTTTGTAAATTTTTACTGAGCTTTTTCTTTAAATTAAGGGAAGAAATAAAGACGTAAAAATAATAACTAAATGAAATTTCTATTTTCAGGCGTGTCGCTGGTTGAGCCAACAATAGAAGAACAAAATATGTCAAGACACTTGAACAAGAGGTAAGTTTTGTACGGCTCTCACTTCCAATTTTTTATCTCTTTCTGTCTATCCAGTCACCTTTCTGAAGACTTCTGAATATCATTGTTACATTTGTGCCATCGTCCTCCTCTTGTCCTTCACACTGCAGGAATTCATAACATAGATCGCTTTGGATATTTCGGTTAATTCATCTTCAAGCTATCCCTTCCATAATAAATAAAATAAAGACTTAAATTATATTCACTGCCATGATTATAAACGACAAATAAAGTTATTCTCGAGAATAAAATTTATATTTTTTGGACATGGCAACGTTACAATGTCAAAATTTGATGTTTCTTAAATTGTAATATTTATATTCAAACGCCAAACTTTGACATTGTAACGTTGCTATATGTCTAAAAATATAAATTTTATTCTCCAGGATAACTTTATTTGTCGTTTATAATCACGGCCGTTAATCAAATTTATTTTTTCAGGTCATTTCCTTTGGATGAAAAAGAAACGGAACTGTATTTTTTGTTTAATTCTAACTTTTCAACTTCAGCTCAATAATTAAAGGTTTTTTTCGGAATCGAGTTTAAACCCCCGCGGACACGTTATTAAAATCGAGTCTGATGTTGGAAGCTTGATGGAAGCTTTTGTAAGTCGTTATTCGGTTTTTGTTCTAAAAATAATCGTTCGTACGTTGTGTAGTGTTCAATAATTATTCGTTCGATTCGTTTTAAACTTAAGTAAGTGGGTGACAGAACGAGGAATAAATTTTGGCATGCAGAAGGACGCATTCGGCAAAAGGACATCGGAAAAAAGGTAAATAATTTGTTTTTATTTAGATCTTGAAATAGTTTATTGGAATTTAAATTTCACTGGCCTTTTGTGCCTAATACAGAACGTGTTCTTCCACCAGTCAAGGTGTTTTTTACGAACTCATTTTCTTATTTACATGCGAGCAATTTTTTAACAGTTATTTAAAGGTTCATTTTAGACTATATCGGCTATTGCCAACAAGGCCATAATATGTTTATGTATAAGTAAATTCAAGTCTATTATTTATTAACAAATACAACATAACCTCACTTTTCCTAATCTACCATACCATATCCTAACCTAACACAACCTAGCATAAAAACAAAAAAAAAATTTAAAAAACAAATGTCGACCAGGGAGGTGCAGGGGCCAAATTACAGCTTTTACCGGAGGGGTTAACTAAACCAGTTCGGCCCTGCTTCCTAATAGGTTTACAGTTTGCTATCAAGGAGACTATTACTCTTATTAACTATTACTCTTTTGTTACTCATTGCGGGGGCTGTTAGCTGTAGAAACAAATTGCATAGAAGAATAGTTTAATCCAAATGAAGAATTAGACATAATATTCTAAAAAACCGAAATTGTTGAAATTTAAAAACAATAAGTGCCATTTGTTACGTAACCGTGGAGACATCACGCTCTAGGCACTCCAGTTTATTTTGAAAAATGCCCAGCGGACTGGGTTGCCTGCCGTTATAATGCCGTCAATTATAAGGCCTTTGGTGAGCAACCGAGTCGTCGAAATTGACGTACAAATGACGCCAGTACGAGCCCTATGGCCAAATGAAAATTTAAAAAAATTAAACGATAAAATTGCTTTCCTTTTTTTTAAGTATACTTTGTATAATGTCCTTATTTACAAAAATACTTTGTTTAAAGCTTGTAAATTACCTTTGTGTTTTAGCGAGTTATGACGACCTGTACTTTTATACGCAAATTTCACAAATGCAAAGCATAGTAATAATATTATTAAAAATGTTAAAACGTGTTTTAAGTACTGTGCTCAAAAGCTTTAAACAAAAGTAGCTGTAGCCACAAAATAGAGATTTATTAACAGTGGTAATTAACAACTGTTGGTGTGGAATACTACTGCACAAAATGTAGTCATGTATCACAATTCCAGAATACTAATAAGTCAAAAACTCTCTCTCTCTAAAATATACGTATTTTATAGCTACTCAAAAATTAACAAATAATTAAGAAAACACAAAATTTAATTTAAGCCATTATTATTCTAAAACAAAGAATGTTGCTATTTTGGTAATACTAATAACAAGCTATAACGGCGTAGGATTTAAAAAAGAAAATTTATAGGTATAAAGTAGACGGGGGCCATAGGGTATAGGATTAAGGGATTACGATATTGTCAAACGGTATTAGCCTGGATAAGATTGCGGCTCTGTTTCAGTTTCCTGACTGACAGGGAAAGTTGATCTTGGAAACGAGGACTTAATACTCAAGAGGAAAATAATCTTTAATAATTAGAAAATTTGTTTAAATTTTATTTGTAAACTAATATTTCGTAACTTCTGTAAGAGGTCTCTCCGCCACCATACGGTATGTATAAACAACCGTGAGAGGGATGAACCTGAAACAAACAATAATTTGAATATGCGAGTCTGCAAAATAATTATATAGGGTTAGCAAAGAGTAATGTTGCATATTTTCCTCAAATTCGGTAGATTCAATAGATTACGAATGTTGGTACCACTTTTTTATACTTTCTGTCATTGAATAAAAAAAATACCCTCTACTCTACCAGGAAAGAGCTTTTTAGCTAATAATATGGATCGCAATGGAAGAGTAAATATAGCGACTTCCGGTCAATTTGTCCAATAGAAATGGTTGGTTATACTCTCACTTCTTATATGAGGAAAGATCATGACAACCAATGATAATGTAAACGCGATCAAAGTGCAAAATGGCATTTTCGTCGCATTTTCTCCTATAGAGAACGGGCATCAAGGTTCCTTTCTGATGTTTCATGTTCTGAGCTTTGAGTCAATATTTGACGGTTATACGAGGCGTGATCAAGTGAAATCCATTTGAGATGATTTATTAATTGGGATAAACGTTACAGATAAAATGATTAGGTACAGAAATAGTGACTGAAAAAAGTCGCAATTGATATTTAGACACAAATCCTATTATCTAGGAAGCTTTCGAGTATCGTATCCGAAGAACTACTGTGGTACGCCTCCTGGCGCAAGCCTTCTTCCAGTTGCAAACGTTCTGAAAGATGCGTTGACGAAAAAGCGGTTTTGTTGTGGACGACTTACTGTAGAGCCTCGATTTGTCACAATGGACACATTCAGACGATAAAGTAGTTCCGAAGCAGTTGACAGATCGCTCTCGCTTTCTATTTGTCTTTTTTTATGTTAATCAGCTGTTCTGAACTGTTCTATCGTCTGAATGCGCCCCATGTGATTTGCACTTGTTCGACTTTTTATAGAATTTATAGACCCTTTAATTTTTTGCTTACAGTAATCGAAAGCTCTCTAGGTGGTGGGATTTGTTATCTAATGGTAATGGAGTTTTTTCTAGCAACAAACTCTGCCACAATTGAGTTTTTGGAGCTTGTCGACTTTGACTGATAAAAAAGGTGGCAAAATTTCTCGTCCACTTTTGGGTGAAATTAAATTTTAAAAATAAATTTAAGACAAGTTAGTGTTCAAATCATTAAATATATTTTATTTTGATTGCAGATTTAAACGTCAGCAAGGGTTGCAAGTCAGGATTACCTCCTTTAAGGGTGAGTTTTTAAAATTGTTAAGTAATTACCTTTCCGACGGTTTGAGCACTGGCATGATAAACTCTCCCAATGTACAAAGTTTCTCCTGAATTCGTGCGACCACCTGGCACAGCTCCAGGTGGAACTTGGCCATTTGCGCTTTGAATCCATTGGAGTTGTTGTTGACAAAGGATCTAAAACGATTTAAGTATTAAAAACACTTAAAATTATTTTTAATTTTGCTATAAAACCGCGCCTATTTACTTTTAAGTAAGTAGAAGCGATAAATTTGATAAACCTAGATCAAGTACTTTTTCTAAGAAAAAATATATTTTTGTACCTCGTAATTTGAAACTAAGTGCTCCCTGCAGTTGTGTGATACGTAAGCAGCCCTTTTTTGAGGTATAACTTTACATGGTAATTGATCGCCTTGAAATTGCGCTCTTCCAACATAAATTATACTTCCATCGGAATCTCTTCCTGCTTGTACTGCATTAGCAGGAACTGTACTTCCATTATATGTACGAACCCACGTATATCCTAAAATAGATGATATCGTATTTAGTTTTAGAAAATAATAAAATAAATTGTTATACCTATACTAGGACCAAAACTAGCCATTTTTTAAGTCACAATCTTTGATGTGTTAAACTATAGTTGTATTCGTTAACGTTAACGCTACTGAATGCTTAGTATTGAAATGATTAGATTAAATTTTATCTCATTCAGTCATGGCCAGAGAAAAAACATATCGCCATACTCATACTCATATCAATTCTCATAATCACTTATCTGTGTATTGTAACCAACTTTTACTAATGTTCACTGGCGTTATTCATAAAGTAATTTTTGCTGCACTGAAGAAATTTCAAAATTAAGTATAAAAGTCTATTTATTGCCGTTATTAGATAAGTGAAAAGTTCTTGTTATAAGTAAAGGGTTTTCGGCAAGGGAAGCAAAAATAACTCACATAATGTTAACGTTGATCGAAAAACCTTCAAATGCAGCTCGATTTTATAGACCCTGTCTCTCAAGTTTCATTGATAGCAGTGGTTCTATTCAATATGTTGTCTACTTTCTGTTTGTAACCGACGTTGTATCAATGTTGCTCATGTGTGGATCTTATAGTATAAAATTATAAAGTTTACTGTTACCTCTCACTACCACACGTGTTTAACACTTAGAGTACCAAGAAAAAAACTATGCGAGAAGTACCAGCCGGGTCCGACGGACCCGAGTGTACATTAAACGCAATAATAATACGTGTATTTTCATTTTTTTGAAATTTTTTTTTAATTTTCGTTTTTATGCATTTATTTTGTTTATATTTTGATAAAAAAAAATTGATAATTCAATTTCAACCTTCTTGAATTTCGCTTATTTCACTATCACTCTGAGTATTTATTTCTACTATTAATGCGGTTACACGTAAAATGATACTGCACTTTTGGTTAATGGAATAAAACTCGGCACATAGTTTACTGGAACCATATAGGGTAATTTTTTGCAATGAGAATTAAAAAATATTCGATAAAGGCTGCTGTACACCCCCTTTAATGAGGGCTATACATGGCGAATACCTCAGCTACGTTGCACTTTTTGTTAATAAATGGAATGAAACTCGATACATAATGTTTACTGGAACCATATAGAGTAATTTTGTCCAATAAGACCAAATAAATATTCAAGGGGGTGCTCCACATCCCCTTTTTTCAAAATCTGATATTTACAGTACTTTCTTGTGAAAAGATCTGATATTGGCGGATATTGGCAGCATTTTGTCGTGAAAAGTATTGTTACCCTACATTTTAAGGGTGTCGAATCGATCTGTGACCATTTGGAATCCATCTGAGTAACTCCATGGGCTTATAATCGCCATTTTTGCCTCTATAGTGCTGTTAAAAACAATCTTTCAAAAATTTTGAAATCATGCCAGTAAGGCATTGTTTATCAATATTTTTTTGTCTCATCGTACAGAATACGGTTCCAGTAAACTATCTACCAAGTTTCATTTCATTAACCAAAGGGGCAGTATCATTTTACTGGACCCCTTTTAGAAGAGGATTTTTACAACGTTGATGAGGAAAGTAAGGGTTTTGCACCCAAGGGGTGCTCAAACGAATTCGGTATGGTCACAGATCGATTTAGCAGGCCCGAAATATACGGATTCATCCAAAATATTCAAAAAAATAACAGCAATTCCATTAAATATAATCCATTTATATGTACGGGTCCGTCGGACCCTGCTGGTACGCGGCGCTGCTTTTTTTATTACATAGGGAAGGAAGTTGATTAAATGAAAAAACTTAGAAACAGTTATTCAAAATAGGAAGTTAGAAAAAGTCACAAAAGAACAACTCATAATTTTCAAATTTGAATGAGAAAAACTGAATTGAAAGTGCGATTCGGGTCCGATGGACCCGGCTGGTACTCTAAGTGTTAATTCGTTCGTTTAAGTATTGAAAACTGAAACTATTTATTTATTTAATTTTTGTGTCGAGCACTAGCTCACTTCGGAGCCTTTCGTCTTGTTTGGCTATCTCAGCTTTCGACAAAGAGAAAATCCCCCTCTTTAAAGCATCACTCTCTATATCTCCATATAAAAATTGATATCTTCAAAACTGTTAATCTAAAGAGCGAGCATGTGCATATTGCTGAAATCAGAATTTCATAATCTATCTAAATCTGCAAAAAAAATATGGGGTTGCAATTTAAAAAAAATCTTTAATGACGTCACTGCTCGAAGGGGGTTAGGGATAGAAAAGTCAAAATTATCGGAAAATGTTTGTTTCAAAATAAATCAATTTGACGTGTCCAACCGTTTTTTGATATTCCTATCAGGAAAGAAAAGAATTCTATTATTCCAGATTTCTAACTGGGCTCTCACATGGGGCTCACTGATGTATACTCAATTTCAAAAGCAGTACTGACTCTGCTGTGCCTGTGCTTTCATTCCTTCATCCACACTATGACATCAGGTGTGATGATTAATTTTTTTTGTACTCACTGCTTCGAAAGTGACGTTTGACGCACTCTGTGGTCGACTGGGAAACAGTGTTTCCCGGTCTACTACACCGGGAAGTAAACTGTCAAAACAACACTAATAAATGGTAATAAAATAAAGTAATGTGTATTTATTAATGTAAGGGAACATATTTTAGAACATTTAAATTCGCAAACTAAACTATTACGTTACATCTAATATCAATTTTTAACAACTTTTAGAAGAATTAACTGTCAAAGTAAGAATTTTTTTGACGTAAGAATGAAGTTTGACTATGAAGTCATAGGTTGCTTTGCACCTAAATTGTCAAAACTAATCAAATAAAACTTATATTTAAGAATTATAATAACGGTTTTGTTCGTTACAAAAAATATTGAACAATCCTCGTGCGTGAACTATTTTCCCGCGTTCACGCAATGATAAAAGCACTCGCTCCTACGTCGCTCGTGTTTTCAAACAGCGTTCACGCGGGAAAATCGTGTTCCCACACATGGTTCGTAAATAACTATTTGATGCCACTGTATTCAAAATGTAATGTAGGTTTCAAGAAAGTTAAAATAATATGTATGGTGTTCCATTTAAAAATCAAAAGTTTACTTCATTTCCGGCGTAATCGGAAGTGACAGAATTTTCACAAGTAGTTAAAACAATTGCAATTTATGTGAATATAACCACCAGCAAATTTTATTTTGATATGTTGATAAATAACGGAGTTATATGAGTGTTCTAAACTCATGTGTCACCCGGTATAAGTGTAAGCCCCATGTTAAACAAATGAGCACTGTTTTCAGCGCCATTAGCGATTGTCAGGAGTAACTAAAACGGTTGAACTCGGCTATAGGTTTAGAACTCGGATAAGAGGTTTAATACTCGGGCAAAAAATCGCGTTATGCTTGCTCACACTGAAGTGTGATGATTTCTAATACCCTCAATCTCAGAACTTTGCAAATTGTACTAATTGATCACTGAAATATTATAAGAATCGGGAATCGTGTAACAGCATCTTGCACAGTTCGCGAATTGATTAAAATTTTGTGTTCAGTTTCCGAAATAACAACTTAATTCAGCGATTGAGCATTTTCGATTACTCAATTCTAGGACTGCTCATTTATTTCGGCAATTGAGCGAATTCGGAGATTGAGTCTAACATATATAAACTTCAAAATTTCATTATTTGGTCGACATTTCGCCCCCTTTTTGGGACTCATCAAAACTGTTAAGATAGATATAAATCTTTTTTTAACATTTTAGTCTTGATAAAGCCCCAAAAGAGGCGAAATGTCGACCAAGTAATGAAAATTTAAAGTTTTATTAACAAATTTTGGCAAACGTTACTAAAATTTCATAAAATTAATAAACATGCCAAAAAACGTGACAGTTAATAAATAAATGAAGACAGATGAAAATGACATTCAACTAAACAATACGTTTATAGTATTTAAGTCCTTATTCACAATGAACCTAACCGTAAAAAATACATAATATTTTCGTAACCTATAAAGTTAAATCTATAGAAATCAATGATGGTGTTCACAATGTACGTACGTAATATTTGCGTTTATGGAAATTTTAGTCCTTATTCACAATGAACGTAACCGTAAAAAATACATAATATTTTCGTAACCTATAAAGTTAAATCTATAGAAATCAATGATGGTGTTCACAATGTACGTACGTAATATTTGCGTTTATGGACATTTTACGTACTTTTTAGGTAAAACGTAAAACGTACGCAAAGTTGAAACTATTTCAACTTTATGTAATTTTTACGTAAAATCTAGTAAAATTACATCCAATTTCTTGGGATTTAGAAAAATTTTCTTGTGCTGCTATGCATTCTTTTTATTCCGGTGTTGAATTAATAAGTGCATAATTTTTTGAAATGATATACATGAATGAAGAAATGTTCTGCCTTTCATTTCAGCAAAAATAACCTAAAAAAGTTAGCCGTTCGGCCACTCTCATAGCAAACACAAAAATATTCAACACTGCTTTTCTTGACCAAATTAAATAATTTTTTCTTTAGTCTTTCGAGTCTTTAACCCTTCCTGCCTAAGCATAATGCAAATTTGTTTTAATTAAAATGGGAAGACGGTTTTTATAAAACACGTTCTAGCAAAAAGGCATAGTAAATGATGAAAAAAAATATATTTTTATTGTATCACAAAGTACATTAGAAAATTTAAGATTTAAAAAAATTGTTGGAATTCTATACCATGTCACAAAATGGAGCACCTTCAACAAATTGTGCAGAAATCCATATTGAAGCTGTTGAAATCCATTTTACAAACTCCTATTTGGCAGGCTAATTTTATTAGTCAACTAACGGCTTTTCGTGTGATATCGGCAAAATTGGCTTACTTCAGAATAAATAAGGAAAACATTTTTGAACAACTTTTTAACTTGGGGAAGGTTTTTAGCCAAATGTAATGGATGAAAAGTCTTGCAATTGGGCTAGAATTTTTCGTTATTAAATCACAAACAATTCCTTATCATCATTTTTTTCTATCCATCGATTATAACTCGAGTTATTTCCCATTTAAAGCAAGAAAACGTGAAAGTGCAAGAAAAAGGCCAGTTTTTTAATGTTCCGGCACTAGTCGGATTGACAAAATTGTCAGGGGTTGTTCAGATCATAGTCCTCAATTATTTTCAGACGTAAAGTTGCTAATGAGAGCCATTTCGGCCGTAACTCGACTGTTTTTCTTTATCCCTATTCCACTATTGCTCCATAGTAAAAATCTCGGTAAAAATAATTTATCTAAATTACATAATATATAAATTATTTATTGTAGTTGATGTAAAATACTTACGCCAAAACACTTAAACCAACGATAATTAGCTCTAAAGTTATGTAAAACTGTGAACAACAAACACGGAATTTGACATATTTGACATCAACTGGCGAATATTGACGTTAGGTTATTTAAATTTCAAGACTCAAAATTACGTTCATTGTGAACACTTGACAAAATTTACGTAAATCTTACGTTTGTGTAAATTTTATCGATTATGTTTGTTTTACGTTACGTTCATTGTGAATAGAGACTTACGTACTTTTTAGGTAAAACGTAAAACGTACGCAAAGTTGAAACTATTTCAACTTTATGTAATTTTTACGTAAAATCTAGTAAAATTACATCCAATTTCTTGGGATTTAGAAAAATTTTCTTGTGCTGCTATGCATTCTTTTTATTCCGGTGTTGAATTAATAAGTGCATAATTTTTTGAAATGATATACATGAATGAAGAAATGTTCTGCCTTTCATTTCAGCAAAAATAACCTAAAAAAGTTAGCCGTTCGGCCACTCCCATAGCAAACACAAAAATTCAACACTGCTTTTCTTGACCAAATTAAATAATTTTTTCTTTAGTCTTTCGAGTCTTTAACTCTTCCTGCCTAAGCGTAATGCAAATTTGTTTTAGTTAAAATGGGAAGACGGTTTTTATAAAACACGTTCTAGCAAAAAGGCATCGTAAATGATGAAAAAATATATATTTTTATTGTATCTCAAAGTACATTAGAAAATTTAAAATTTAAAAAAAATTGTTGGAATTCTATACCATGTCACAAAATGGAGCACCTTCAACAAATTGTGCAGAAATCCATATTGAAGCTGTTGAAATCTATTTTACAAACTCCTATTTGGCAGGCTAATTTTATTAGTCAACTAACGTCTTTTCGTGTGATATCGGCAAAATTGGCTTACTTCAGAATAAATAAGGAAAACATTTTTGAACAACATTTTAACTTGGGGAAGGTTTTTAGCCAAATGTAATGGATTAAAAGTCTTGCAATTGGGCTAGAATTTTTCGTTATTAAATCACAAACAATTCCTTATCATAATTTTTTTCTATCCATCGATTATAACTCGAGTTATTTCCCATTTAAAGCAAGAAAACGTGAAAGTGCAAGAAAAAGGCCAGTTTTTTAATGTTCCGGCACTAGTCGGATTGACAAAATTGTCAGGGGTTGTTCAGATCATAGTCCTCAATTATTTTCAGACGTAAAGTTGCTAATGAGAGCCATTTCGGCCGTAACTCGACTGTTTTTCTTTATCCCTATTCCACTATTGCTCCATAGTAAAAATCTCGGTAAAAATAATTTACCTAAATTACATAATATATAAATTATTTATTGTAGTTGATGTAAAATACTTACGCCAAAACACTCAAACCAACGATAATTAGCTCTAAAGTTATGTAAAACTGTGAACAACAAACACGGAATTTGACATATTTGACATCAACTGGCGAATATTGACGTTTAGGTTATTTAAATTTCAAGACTCAAAATTACGTTCATTGTGAACACTTGACAAAATTTACGTAAATCTTACGTTTGTGTAAATTTTATCAATTACGTTTGTTTTACGTTACGTTCATTGTGAATAGAGACTAACATTACAAGCCAGGTAAAACAGTTACCTGGCGTGTAATGTAGGCGTGTGAAGAATACATACTATAAAAATTTTCATCACCTTGTATATCCCTTCAAGAGTCGAATTTCGAAAAATCCCTTTTTAGTGGGCGCTTACACGTCGTCAAAGGAATGTGCTCTCTAAATATCATGATTCTAGGGCCAGCGGATTGGGTTGGGGAAGATGAGTCAGTCAGTCATATGTACTTATGATTCGTTCCATCGGTATGGAAAATAGATTAGTCGAAAGGCTTTGTAAACACGAGACTTAAAAACCCTTTGAGTAGCTTTCTATTTTAATTGCAACTCTAACGATATGGCATTATAGGAAATGTGAAGTAATGGTTAAGAAACGTTAGGGGTATTTTAGATAATTCGATTTATATAATTCCTCTTACCTTTTCTATTTATATGAACGCTCGGTAATAAATTACCTGCCATTTACAAAAACGTTTCTTCTTATCTATTCTATTGAATAATTTACGCGAAAAAGATTAATCAAAATAATTTCAAACTACAAGAATAATGAGAAAACGATAAATTTCGGTAGTAAAAAGGAACGCCCTACGAGTATATCTAATGCCAAGTAAAGTACTAATACTAATAGTCTGTCCAGTTCAGTTTACCAAACTTATCTGGGTAACTTTATAAAGTGCACCAACTTAACATGTTACACAAAAAATAACAAATAACCCTACAAGTGTATAACAATTAATCAGAATGTAAAAAAAGAGGAGCGAATTTGGATTTTGCGGAAAGAAAAAAAAAAGTAAAAGATTTGTCATTTAAAATGGTTTTGTGGCGTGTTAATTTCACATGTTGCAAGAATTATGGCAATTTATTTATTTGAATTATTATATAAGATTATGTTGCATGACGTGATAAAGGAGTTTGTGTTTACTTTTCTCATATATTACTACAACTAACGTGTTGAGTAGGTTAGGTAGCCGGATATAATTTAAACAACCAAAAGTTAGTTCTTGGAGAGTTTCTTTCAAAACTCGCAAACTTCTTTACTATTATAATACCGCGCGCACTTTTGTTCATTTTCTACTTAATTTAGCTTTCGTTTCAAAGGTTTAATTGCGATTACTTTAAGTTAAATTTATGCACGGTGTTATTAGAGAGCCAAATTGTTGATTAATCTTATAAATTTTGTCGACTTTTAATCAAAGTAGTTTTTAGTCGTCTTGTATTTTGGGGACATTTATCACGTTTATAAGCTGCCTCGTTTAATGAAAAATATCATCATATAAAAGCGTTAATATTATAGTAGGATTTGTTTTGGCACAGTTGGTGGTTAATACTAATGCTTTTCTTTCCAAGTGTTTGTCACATTTAAGCCACCACTTAAACTTTTCTCAACTTTTCAAACAAAATTCTTTATTTTTATCAATTTTATTACGCTGTGGTCCAAGACCAATTTTAGGAACCCCAAAATTATCCGCAAGAGCAAATTTGAGCCCTAGTTTCTCAGTTATAGTTCAGTCGGGTTTAAATCACTTGTGACTCATCGCTCTAAAGTGTAAGCACCAATTTGTAGTCAACGTATGTCCGTTCTTAATACACAATGTCAGAAACGTCAGAATTAATTAAGTTAATTCCTAGTTTGTCCGTAATGGCGACACAGTATGTATAAATAAAGTTGTACTGCTACAGTTTACTTTATTTAAGTTAGTCCTTTTTTTAAGTCTTTCCTAAATTATGGAATACATTCCTAGAAACGCTTTCAACGAAGAATGAAACACAATCAAAGTGCAATAACAGATTTCCGATCGATTTATCTATAGTACAACGGTCAAGATTTTTTGAAAATGTCTACCTTGAACATTTTGAAAGTGTAAAACTACTAAAACTACTTTTTGTGTTAAGTGCAGGAATATTTTATAGTGATATATACTCCGATGAGTCACAAGTGACTTTAAGGTGACCGAACTATACATATAGGTATCTCTCTAAGCTCTATTTTCTTAAGTTCATAAGGATGCATCATCGTGTAACATCGGAAACCGGGTGTTACATTAAATCTCATTTAAGCATCGCTCAATTGGAGACGGGAAGGTTCGTAGTAAGAAATAAAACACACTGTTGATGGCATAAAACAAAGTATTTATTAAATAAAAGAAAATAATGCTTCGTACCTCAAAGGTATACGTACAAAATAAAGAAACCTTTCTTAAGGAAAGAAGTATCAATGAAATTTAACCAACCAGATACAAATCTCGTACGTTCTGACTCAACCACTGTTCTTCCAGACCACCAGACCGGTCCTCAAGACCTAGCCAGACCTTAAGGAGAGAGCATCTGACCTGGAAGACACGGGAAGGGTTAGTCGAATTCCCAGACCATCAGACCGGTCCTTAAGACCTAACCAGACCTTTAGGGACAGACCACCTGCCCTGGAGGACACGAGGGGGTTAGTCTAATTCCCAGACCACCAGACCTGTCCTTAAGACCTAACCAGACCTTCAAAGACAGACCACCTACCTTACCTGCAAAAGGCGAGGGAGTTAGTCGAATCCCCAGACCACCAGACCTGTTCTTAAGACCTAACCAGATCTTTACGGATAGGCCTTTGAGAAAAGGATTGAAAATAAAATGAATTAATTATAATAATTAATTAAACACGGAGCAAAATTACGCAGGGAGAAAATTGACACGGAACGCGCTTCCGCTCACTACGATGGCGAAGCGAGGAGTCTCTTGTCAAGATGGAGTGGGAGCTTTTATTGAAAATCCGGCGGAAACAACTCGGATTCACTCGACAACCAATAAGAACGCAGTAAAAGGAATTTAATGCAAGAGGGACTATCAGTTAATTTATTGTTATAACTTATATTAATAACTTTTTATTTAGCACGAACTCGAGGATAAAAGTTAGGTCAATGGAATCGCACTAAAATAACGAGTACGTCCGTATAAAATTTGTAATGTTTAAAGTAATTTATAAAAATTATTTAAAGGGTGGAAATTACTTAGGGGTACTAATTAATTAAAAAAGTAACAAGAAAAAAATTACTTAATTACTTCGTGTCACAAATTATAACTCTCCACGTGGTTTTAAATGGAATTTAAACATTCAATAACTTTACAAACTTATAATTAAATAGTTTAGATAAGTAATTAATGAATTGAGAAGATCGAACTGATTTATAAAGGGGTACAAATGACACCAGAGACGCACTAAGAATAAAACGGGAGCTCTAGCTCTTATGGTTATCAAGTTACAGGGATAGTAAAAATACAAAAATTAAGGTTGACTAATTTTGGTCCATTTTTCTCGAGATTGGTCTCAAATGGAAGAGCTTGAAGAGCTGAACAATAGGGTGGGCCGATTTTGCGATTTTTGGAAAATGGCAATGTTATATAAAGAAAAAGTTGCAAATTACAAATATAAACTTTTTTGTTATTACAAAAAAAAAGAAATAATGAGGTTTAGAACTGCCACAAGGGCAAGGAAATTTTGGATTTTTTAATTTAATAATGTCGAGTTTTGCGTATTGGTAAATTGTAAAACACATAAAAACAAACTTTTTTTGTTAAATAAATTTTTAAATATTTTTATTATTTCAGCTGCCACAAGGGCTCTAAAATTTTAAATTTTGATTTTTAATTTTTGAAATCGACAAAAAGTTGCAAAACCGAAAACTAAAATACTTTTCTTTAATTTTTTTTTCATATTTTCATGTCTTGAACTGCCAAAGACAAAAATAATTGTAACATTGGCCGCATTCACTGGACGTAGCGCAAACGAATATTGATCCAACGGCTACACCACTAGCGCTACTATCGTGAGGTTTATTTAGAGAATTAGTCCCTTCGACAATTAAGCGATTGAAAAGCAGAGAGTTCAGTTGGTTTTCAATCGCTTAATGTGGGAAGGACATTAAAGATACCAGTTCTTATCATTTTCAAAAGAGCTCCTTTTCCTAATTTTTATTATCAACAAGATAAATCCCTATTATTGTAACAAGTTTCAATGGTAATAATTTAATAATAATTATTATTGTTAAACTTATCATGGTTTAGACTTGAATTCAAAAATAAGTAAAATAGTAATTAATTTCTAGTAATTATTTGTTCCTTTCCCTAAATGTTATAAATATGATCAGCGACACTTAAGAAAGATTCTGATTGTTGTAAGAAGTGTCACAGATATTAATTGTTAAACTCAAGTTTCTTAGCTACTATAAAACCTATTTTCTGCTTATTTTCGAATCTCTTTTTGTAAATTTTTACACTTCCTTTACGGAATTGTTAAAAAATACAGTTTGACCAGAAAAATCAAACTACGTCAAAAAGGTAATATGGTACATTTCCTAAATTTTATGATGACACTTAAGAAATGTCCAGATTTTCGTAAGAAGAGTCATTGTTAATTAGTTATTACTATTAAACCCATGTTTTTGTAGTAAAATGACAATTTGCTTATTTGTATAAGCCTTTTCTGCCTTTTCGCTAAGTGTAAAGCAATTATTACTTTACACTTGACGAAAAGGCAAAACATAGTTGATCTAAAAGAACCAATTTAATCTAAGATGGAGTCATAAACCCTGGCTGGAAAATTCTAAAAATTAGAGAAAGTTTGTGTAAACCTAGAAGGCATTGAAGTTTTTTCAAAGATTTTTTACATGACTGTTATGCAAAAAAAAATCTTTTTTTTGTGGATCGGAAAGAAACACTTAAACTTTGTCGAACCTTGTCAATAAATCCACAAAAAATTCAAATTGAAGCAATTACAGTTGTTGCAAATAAAATTCAGGAAATTAGGCAGAATGCCTCAATTTCAATAGTACACCAGTGCAATATTATCAAGTGTAATACCTAAATAAATGTCATGTGACTGCCTATGATGCACTTTTTTTATTGTTAATAGGTAACAATTACTGTTTACCTATGTCTGTATGACTGTTTGTTTGTACTATACTGGAAAACTATTTTCTAGATTTGTTTCTTAACCCAATCAAAAATTAAAAAGCAGCGTTTCAGTTTTTCTGACGTTTTATTTAAAATTCAAAATCATAAATTCTAAATTATATATCAAATTTTGAATTTAAATGCCCTTGTGGCAATTAAAATAATAAAAATTATCTAGATTTGTTTCTTAACCCAATCAAAAATTAAAAAGCAGCGTTTCAGTTTTTCTGACGTTTTATTTCAAAATTCAAAATCACAAATTCAAAATTATATTTCAAATTTTGAATTTAAATGCCCTTGTGGCAATTAAAATAATAAAAATATAAAAGCAAAAGTTTAAATTTATGTAATAATGTAATTTTTGACTGTCCAGATGGTGAAACTAATGAAACTTGAAATTCAAAATTTTAGTGGCTTTGTGGCAGTTCAAAACATGAAAATACAAAAAAAATTATTTTTCCAAAAAAAATTGTTATGCCATTCTACAACTTTTCTCAATAGTATAACAATTCGAAATTTCGATAATTTTAAATTTCCTTTACAAATCGGTCCACCCTACTGAACAAGGGAATATAAAAATTATCTCTATTTTGATGTCAGGGGCGGCATGTAGCTGCTTTAAACGATTCAAAATTTCCAGGATGCTGTAATACTGTACCAGTATTTTGGTCCAGTATCCGGATAAAATTCTGAATCGTTATAATCGGCCAACCTTTTATTACCGGATATTAGTTCTACAAGAAGCTCTTCATAAAAGTGGTGTTTTCGTAACTATGGTAACTGTAATATTTGGCATAAATTCAACTGTTTAAGAGCCGTTTTACATGGACTAATTGTCGTATTAACTTGTTATAGTTAGTATTGAATCAACTCAATGCGTCAGTTTGTCTAACTCTTTCTTTCTTAATATTTTTATTACTTTTATAATAAATATTATTTAATATTTTTATAATATACTTAATACTTTTGCGTAGAAAAGCTTAAAAAACTCAACTGTAGTACGATATTTAGTCCATGTAAAACGGCCCTAAGGAACGTTTAAAGCTAACTATTTGTCAATATTTATATCTAGACCCTATATCGCATACCCTACACATAAGAAGTGTTTACACAGTCTAATGTTATACACACAGAGGGGTTACAAGGTTACGAGACAGCGAAAAAAATACGAGTTGATTAATTTTGGGGTAGTTCCCTGCATGGAAAACAATACGATTTTCTTTAAATTTTTTAAACAGTCGGATCATTAATTCATAAATCTTGCAAGCTGTGTTTTAATAATAATTTATTTTTGTTCACTTTTATCCTTAACAGTCACTCCTTACTCCTTGTGAGAAATGAACTTCATCCATTTCTTCCTGAGCTTCTTGGCTTTGTGAAGTTACCTTTTCAACACCGTTAAAAAATATTTATTTAAAATAGTTTACATTAGGGCGAGACCTTTAACCTTCCAGTACTAACATGCCATCCTATAACATCCATACTAACGCCGGTCTCACAGACCGCGCTTAGTTTTAATTTTTATTAACGTATTTTTTACAACTTTTTTATTGCAAATAGAAATTATTTCAAATCTTTAGTAATTTTTCTGGATACTTATTATAATTTTAGCAAAAAAAAATTCATTTTAATAACCAAAATTCACTTTTATAAAAATAAACAAAAATAAAAAGATGCATAAATTAAATAAGCGATTTCAAACGAATTAAACAAAATTTTTTAATAACTAGTAATATTATAAACAAACCTAGGGACAACACTTCTAAAAAGGTAAAAATATTTTTTTCATCTTCAACAATAGCTGAAATATTTTGGATAGAACATTTGTCGCATTTTACATGTTAGAACATATAGAGCATATTACCGCATGCACCAAAAAAAGCTACTTATTAATTGAAGTAAATGCAAAAATCTCTTCTGTTTTTTTGTTAACCTATTTCTATTCAAGACAAGTGGAAAAAAATAATTTTTAACTAAAAAATTTTAAAAATTTTGAAAAAATATTTAAAATTTTTAGTTACTGTTTTACTAACGTCGGTCTCTCAGACCGAATTCAATTATTATAATTGAACCATTACAAACTTATGCTTGCAAACTAGGGCTGGGCAAAGTATCGATACTTATTCGAAGTATCGATACCTTAGGTGGTATCGAATACCGATACCGAGGGTCGAAAGTATGGAAGTATCGAAAGTATCGAGGTATCGAAAGTATCGAGGTATCGAAAGTATCGAGGTATCGAAAGTATCGAAAGTATCGAGGTATCGAAAGTATCGAGGTATCGAAAGTATCGAGGTATCGAAAGTATCGAAAGTATCGAGGTATCGAAAGTATCGAGGTATCGAAAGTATCGAGGTATCGAAAGTATCGAGGTATCGAAAGTATTGAGGTATCGAAAGTATCGAAAGTATCGAGGTATCGAAAGTATCGAGGTATCGAAAGTATCGAGGTATCGAAAGTATCGAGGTATCGAAAGTATCGAAAGTATCGAAAGTATCGAGGTATCGAAAGTATCGAGGTATCGAAAGTATCGAGGTATCGAAAGTATCGAGGTATCGAAAGTATCGAGGAATCGAAAGTATCGAGGTATCGAAAGTATCGAGGTTACGAAAGTATCGAGGTATCAAAAGTAACGAAAGATTAAAGTGAAACAACACAGTGCGGTCGCGAGACGCAACATCAACAATATAATTTCTTAAGGTGCGCGTCCTGCCTATACTGAGTATATAGGGAAACATGGGGTCAGTAAAATGAGTTAATCTTCCGCATTTTTTAAACGATCAAGTTGAAAAAATTCTATCATAAATTAGATAAAATTCTCTACCTATTGCATGTTTTTTCAAAGTCCTTAAGATTCTCTAAGTACCCAAAAAAAATCACAAACTTCGACATTTTTTAGCATCTAAAATACTGCAAAATAATGATAGTTTTGGTATAGTTAATAAGAAATATAGAGATATTTCAACTTATAAAATATATGGATCGGGTAACCTGTTATATTAGCTTTCATTTAAAACAAATTTTATCAAAATTGATGGTCGCATTCAAAAGATTAACTCAATTGTCGTAGAAACGACAATAACTTTCTCAGCTCTCTGTAATATACAATTATTATTATCATCACAAAATGGTCCCATAAAGTGTAGCTTCTTAAATGCCTTATACTTTCCTCGATACTTTCGATACCTCGATACTTTCGATACCTCGATACTTTCGATACTTTCGATACTTTCGATACCTCGATACTTTCGATACTTCGATACTTTCGATACCTTGATACTTTCGATACCTCGATACTTTCGATACTTTCAATACCTCGATACTTTCGATACCTCGATACTTTCGATACCTCGATACTTTCGATACTTTCGATACCTCGATACTTTCGATACCTCGATACTTTCGATACCTCGATACTTTCGATACCTCGATACTTTCGATACCTCGATACTTTCGATACTTCGATACTTTCGATACCTCGATACTTTCGATACCTCGATACTTTCGATACTTTCGATACCTCGATACTTTCGATACCTCGATACTTTCGATACCTCGATACTTTCGATACTTTCGATACCTCGATACTTTCGATACCTCGATACTTTCGATACCTCGATACTTTCGATACCTCGATACTTTCGATACTTCGATACTTTCGATACTTTCGATACCTCGATACTTTCGATACCTCGATACTTTCGATACTTCGATACTTTTGAATAGTATCGATACCGTCGTGGTATCGATACTTGATACCTGATTCGAGGTATCGCCCAGCCCTATTGCAAACTTCAAAAAAATGTGTGAGAGCATTTAGTTTAAAGGTACTGATAACCTCCCAACCCTAGCAGTTCGTATTTCAAAGATATTAATAAAAATAAAACTCGTCGGTCTGTGACACCGAGTGTTAGTACTGAAAGGTTAATCACGTTCTAAGCAGATAGCTCGTACATAGGTAACTCGTGATGTCTGAACAGATCTTTTAGCTACTTGTATCTAGGTAATTAGTAAATTAAGTAAACCCATAAAACTTTATATTTTTGTTGATTTAATTTTAGTATAAACATTTTACATTGAAAAACTTAAAAAGCATTTGAAAGCAAAAGAGGAGAAAAAAATATTGAATACTTGATCCTTTTTACCAATTTTACTGATTATATAGAATGGAGATAATATGTGTAAATAAAAGAATTTCTAAAAGAGAATAGTTTCAACCGATTCAGTCGGAATGGTTTAAAAGAGTCTATTTCCATGAATGAGGTTCACAAAATAGCAAGAATATATCGAGTGGCACAGTTTGTATCTACGAATCTAGACCCAAGTTCGCATCCTTGCTGACGTGATCGGAATAATAACGCTCGTTTTCGCGCCCACCTACTTTCATTTTCATAAATATCCCTTTTAAATTGCTTATCGACTGGAATCAGTGCTTGTACGTGTGAACCGCGGATTATATGTACTATGTCAATATTGGAACCACTAAAGACAATGAGGGTGGCTTTTTAATAATGTAAATATCCTTTAACAGATCATTATTTTTAATTCGTTTTTTTTCGACTCCTCAAGATTATGTAAATTGTTAGAAGGGAAGCTGTTTATAAATGACGCTAACGAAAATCTCTTCCTTGTTTTAAATGTGCATCTTAACCCTTCATAAAACATTATATTCCCAAACTATAATAACTACCATAAATTCGTAGACCCCTTCAAGACTTATAGATAACACGAAAGTGACAGACATTTATGTAATAGGAGAATCTGCCATCTATCGTAGGTACAGGTCGCACGTTATAAGAAAATAATGGGCACTCTTTCGGAATTATAGAGAGCGTAATAATAAATATTAGGGCTGGGCGATACCTCGAATCAGGTATCAAGTATCGATACTATTCAAAAGTATCGAAGTATCAAAAGTATCGAGGTATCGAAAGTATCGAGGTATCGAAAGCATCGAGGTATCGAAAGTATTGAGGTATCAGAAGTATCGAGGTATCGAAAGTATCGATGTATCGAAAGTATCGAGGTATCGAAAGTATCGAGGTATCGAAAGTATCGAGGTATTGGAAGTATCGAAGTAATGAGAACCTACCTACACTTGTTCCAGCGGATCATTGCCGGTGCAAAACTCGGCTAAACGCAAAAACACGCAATCTGATACGTAGTGTAACAACTATCTTTGTATTACATACAGCGGCAAAGACTCCCCCTGGAACAACTACAGCTGTAAAAACATTTTCTTCAACTCCAGTAGGTACCTCGATACTTTCGATACTTCGATACTTTCGATACCTCGATAATTTCGATACCTCAATACTTTCGATACCTCGATACTTTCGATACCTCGATACTTTCGATACCTCGATACTTTCGATACCTCGATACTTTCAATACTTTCGATACCTCGATACTTTCGATACCTCGATACTTTCGATACCTCGATACTTTCGATACTTCGATACTTTCGACCGTCGGTATCGTTGTTCGATACCAACTAAGGTATCGATACTTCGAATAAGTATCGATACTTTACCCAGCTCTAATAAATACATGGCGCTACACCTGATCAGTAGCGCATTATTATAAGGTCGCGGATAAAATAATATTTAGGAATAACAGATAATAAAGTACAGTATATACGGATAATTCCACGACAGATCGGCCACGTTTGACCCTTAGGTCTCCGGATTTTCTTCACTGTATTTGTAATTACCTACCAATTCAACAATGTAGAAATATATCTGCCTCCAGTTTGGGGCTAACAAAAATCGAGAGCTTCCCGAGTCCTTTTTTCTATCGCAATGTAGGCATCGTTTGCTTTCTGTCTTTACAATCCGAGTCAAAACACACCCTTACACCCTTCAAACTCGCTATAATATATCCAAATCTGTAAGGTCTGCAATCTAAAGGTTTGCTGAAATGTCTAGAAATTGTGCTCAGAATTTTGAAAATATTATTAGAAATTATTCAAATGTCTCTAAATGTATGATAAGGTTCTAATGTTCTTGACGTGATAAAAAAGCTTGCCTAGTTTTTGTGAAATATGGTAAAAGTTGCTAGAAGGTCTAGAAATGTAAAAATTTGCTCAAAAGTGTTGACTGTAGTTGCACGAACGTCTTGAAATCTATATATTTGTCCAATGGCTGGAAATGGTGGTCAAAGCTCTGAAAATATTGTAAGAAAGTACTCAGATATCGGTAAATGTATACAAAGGTTCTGAAAGTTCTTTACGAGATAAAAAAATTAGTCCAGTTGCAGTTGTGTGGAAATAAGATAATAGTTTGCTTTAAGGTCTGGCAATGTTACAAACATTTGCTCAAACGTGTTTTATAAAGTTGCACATTGCACAAACGTCTAGAAATCTATAAGATTACTCAAATGTCTATTGCTCCAAGTTCTGAAAAGTTACTCAAATGTCTGTAAATTTCTGAAAGGTCTTGACATCTTGAAAAAACTGACCATTTGTCTGGAAATAAGGTGATCATTTTTTTAAAGACCTGGAAAAATTGTAAAAATTTGCTCAAACGTGTTGAATAAAGTTGCACAAACTTGTGCAAATCTAGACTTTTGTTGCAATGTCTGAAAATATTGCTCAAAGGTCTGAAAATATTTAATATATTGCTCAAAAGTCTGTGGGTTGCTTGAAGACCTGTATACGCTGTAGAAAGTTGCTCAAAAGGGCCGATTAAAGTAGAACAAAGACTAGAAGTCTAAAAGATTACTCAGATATCTGAAAATATCGTTCAAAGTTCTGAAAAATTACTCTAATGTCTGTAATGGTATAAAAAAGTTCTAAAAGGTTTTGACGTCAAGAAAAAATCGACCAGTTGTCTGTAAATAAAGTAATAGTTTATTTGAAGGTCTGTAAATGTTGTAAAAAAATGCTCAAACATATTGAATAAAGTTGCATAAACTTCTGCAAATCTCGACATTAGCTGAAATATCTGGAAATATTCCTCAAAGCTTTGTAAGTGTTTAATATACTGCTCAAAAGTCTGTAAATCTGTGAGTTGCTTGGAGGTCTAAAAACGTTGCAAAGAGTTGCTCAAAAGTGTTGATTAATGGGTGCATTTACCTGATGAAACAGTGGTGGAGCAGCTACTAAATCGTTTGGTGACTTACCCCTGCTTTGGGAATGTGTGCGGACGGTCGCTATTTTACCGACGGTATTTCATTTGCGTTATGTTGAACTATCTCAATATGTGCTCATTCAACAAAATCAGCACATGATAGTAGCACTAATGATGAAGCAGTTGGTAACTGTTCCACATCTGTTACGTCCGATGAATGCGCCCATTGTTGTACAGACATCTGGACATCTAAACGTTTGTTCAAATTACTGGTTTCTCCTAGCTCTTGAAATGTATCAAAAAAGTGCTGAAAGGTCTGGACTTAAAGAAAGAAGTTGCCTAAATGTCTGGAAATGTGATAAAAACTTGCTCAAAGGTCTTAGGTCTTAGATCCATCAAGCATTATGTTCAGTGAAAAAGCTTTATAGTGCTCAGTGGTGGAACTGAGTGCTGAGAAAATTTGTCAAGACATCTTATTTAGTTACCCTTATGACTCATAATATCATAATATACTTCTGTAATAATTATTAAGTCTCAAAGTTTCTCAGACTTATTTACAAGACAAAGACATTTTGAAACTCAAATGTTAAAGGGTGTATCATAACTATGAAAAATGCTTTTGAAGCTTAGTTTGTCGAGTTCTCTTTTATTTATATAAAGTAAAGTTTAAAAAAATTTCTCACCAAATTTTTGTTTAAAATCCAACATTAACCGACATTTTAGTTGTTAGTTGGTGAAAAACAGCAAAGCAAGTGAAGTTAATGTAGCATAAAAACTCTAGGAACGTGCTACTTATTGTTGGCTCTAGAATTGTATTTGATATTTTATCATTGTCCCGGTTCCGTCATCCATTATCAGAAGGAAGAAAGTAGGTTCTATAAAAGAAACACCAAAAAAATAAAAAAACAAACAGTAGAGTGTCATTTGTTATCAAACACACAACAATCTTCTCCCTATAAGGTTAAGTAAACCTTCAAAAGAGCTTGCGATATTTTTTCCTTAAACAATTTAAAAAAAAGTACTTAAACTGTTAGACAAAACTACCCCATAATCTATATTTATTAAATTCTAAAAAGTTTCTTGGCTACAGCCTTTTCAAGTAATTTTAGATTAAGAGGTTTTTATTTTTTTAAATTTTCTGCTCGCTAGTACGTGACGTTTCGCTATTTTATTTTAAAAAATTGAAAGAAGTAAAGTGTAAATATAGTTATTATTGTTGTACCTTAAAAGTAATTTAACCTCGAGCGTTTTAATACAAAATAACCTTTTTGTATAACTTTAAATATCAACTTTACAAGAAGTTGCTTTAATAAAATGTCTAAATTTATGCTATTCTTGATAAGTTTAAAGTTTAAACAAGCGCAACAAGAAAGTTTCAATAGTTTACAAGAAACGTGTGGTCTTGTACAAGAATATAGCTTGATGTATACAGAAGTACAAAAAAATATGTATTACTCGAGTTTTCTCTAGAGAAATGATGAACGTTCATTATTGAAGTTGTTTTCGTCAGTTGTTGCAATAAAGCATTTCCTAAGTGGAGAATTGTGTAAATCCCACTAGAGAGTTGCACCTTCAAATAATAAAAAATAGATTTAGACAATTTACCATTTGTAATTTACACACAAGGGCCACACGCTATATTTAGGGGCCACCACAATATATTTATGGATCAACTGAGAGAAAATATCCCTTAAGTGCTGCACAAGTTTGAAAAAAACATTCCGACTTTATTTATGGCTTGATGAGATTTCTATTTCTTTAAAATCACACAACATGAATTTGTGACCCTAAACATGGAAACAACGATGATAAAATCAGAGTAGAATGTAGGTACTTGGTTTATTGAGTATATTTTGCACTAAAGCAGCTGAGATCGGATGGAATAACCAGAAAGATAAAATGCCTACTTTATAAAACTATATTTTATTCTTCAGATCCTCATTTTAGTACGGAATTGATGGAAAAGTCACGGAGGCAGACTGGAGACTTTTGAAAGGAAAATTTTTAGACACATTTATGAAAGATTGAGACATCTGCAAGGAAGGGAACTAAAACAGATTATAAACATACGAATGTACAAGTACATGGTTTACTGGTTTAGTTTAAGGGGGCCTGGGGGCACTGGAAATTAGGAGATCCAGAAACATTCCTGGAAGAAGGAAATAAGGGTCCACAATATCTTTATCGATGGGTCAAAAACTGAATCTGGCTCAAAGAGAGGAATTTTCTCACGTGAGCTAGAAATAAATATCAATATACCATTATGTAGATTCATCTCGGTTTTTCAAGCTGTACTTAATGCCATACTAGAAAGTGCCAAAATGGTAAATAGAGTCTAGTAACAGGACAATACATACAGATACTGTCGGACAGTAGGGCTGCTATCGCGGCCTTGAACCAACAGAGAATAATTTCGAAGCTGATCTCGTACTGCATCGCAGCACTAAACGACATTTCGACAAGTAATGCTCTTGAAATTTGCAGATGAGCTGTCAAGGCAGGGCTCGGGCTCTTACCTGAATGAGCCGGAACCGACTCTGACTCTGGCAGTCGACACTCTCAACAGCCTCATAAAACAAAAACACTAAGCTCATATAGATATTTGTGGTCGAAAGGAACGGACTGTAGACAAGGCAAAGCAGCAGTTGCTGCTCCTTGTACAAGACAGCAAAATACTCCCTCAACCTCTCTCGATTACATCTGCGAATACTCACGGGCATCGTTACAGGACACTGTAAACTAAACAAACACCTTTACACTCTGAGACTAATTGATAGCCCTAGATTCAGAGGCTGCAATCAGGAAGATGAAAGTGCGGAGCACGTGCTTTACTCGTGTCCTGCGGTAACATTAACTAGAGGATCCATACTTGGTGACTACTGGCTGTATATGGTCAGAATCAGAGACACTCCACACGCAAAGCTGCTCGAGTTCATCTTAAAGTTGAGATGGCTTGAGGAGATTGCACGATGAGCCCGATCAAGCGTCGTAAGTGTAAGCTGGCTGAAAGGCAGCTCTCCCATTAGCAATCCAATCCAATCCAATCAAAGGGTCCACAAATTATTGTAGAACCAATGATGATGATGAACAACGAAGAAATGGTTACAAAATGAACTTCAGGGTAGGTATCTGAAATCTGAAGGAACTCGACCAGGTCTACGTAGATATTGCTTCTAGTAAACAGCTTTGCGGGTGATGGTGATTAAGATTTCTTAGATTCTGAATCTAAACCTGAAAGCTCTCTATTAGCCTGATGTAAAGTAAAATGATAAAAAATAATTAACAAATGAGTTATGAGTTTTTGAAACACCTCCCTATAATTTACATTAATTTAATACGTAATGCAACATTACAAATCCATTAAATATTAAAACGTTTATTACATAATTTGAATTTAATTTTTTTTAAATTACGTCTATTTCTAAAAGTGCAGATTTGAATTTCTATTTAAAGTATAAAAATGAGGAAAAAAGGCTAACTTAATAAGAACGCAATTTTAAGTTTGCATGCTATGACGGTGCACAACACGAACGAGGACAATGGCGTTTTCTGTGGCTCGAAATTGAATCAGCGGCTGTTTGATTAAAAACTTCTTCCAACTTTAGTAGAACTTCATTGCATAGTCTGATTTAATTGCTTCGCATTCAGATTTATTTATTATGCGTTTCTAAAGATTCAACTCGTTATACGTTATATTAAACACATTTTTATCAACATTTTTCTAAATTTGAATAAAATTTGCATTCGCTAAGTAAGTGTAGACTCAAGAAATTTGTTGTAAAAAGCCCAGCCAAGAGCTAGGTTTTATATTTTAGAATTGTTTTTGATACAACGCTCGCTCTTGGTTAAACACAAAGGTATAAAAAAATTGAATATTTTATGGTAGAACAAGGATAGCGTAAGAACTCAATTTTTGTTTAAAAAGCGTTAGCTGTTTTTTACAATTTCGTAATTTGGACTCAAAACGATGTTCATGGAAATTATTTGTGCTCATTATGGACTGATACTACCAATAGGCTAAAAGAATATTTAATTGTAAGGGCCTTTTTACATGGACTAAATGTCGTACTAACTTGTTAGTTCAGATTCAGCTCAAGGAGCAAAATCGCGGAAATCTAAGCTTTAATGTCGTACATAGAAATTAGATTCAGAACTAACAAATTAGAACGACATTTAGTCCGTGTAAAATGGCCCTTAAACAGCGAGGTCAATCTTGTCGGCACATTGCACCTCGTACTGCCTCTAGCACCGCACTTAGAATCACACTCAAAAAATAAATATAGCGTTGTTTTATATGAGAGTGGCCACACTGAAGTACCGTACCTTGCTCTGCACACTCTCGTATAAAACAATGTTATTTATTTTGTCGGTACAATGCTAACGTCCAGTTGCTTACAAGAAAATTATATTTTAATCCGAGAATTATATTTAAAATTCTTCGATATGTAGCGAAATACACTGCAATGTCAAAGTTTGACGTTTGTAAATAAATATTAAAATCTAAAGTTTAGTTCTTTTTGTATTAGGGAATCCAGACACCTGTTAAATCAAATATAATATGGCCGTTGGTGGTACTACCATCAACCACGTGACCATATATTGCACGTTTGTTAATATAGTCAAATTTTTGAAAGACTACCGACACGTGACCACCTTTATATGTGATGAAAACGAATTATTTCGTGAGTTTCATTATTTAATTTAGTTAATACATTTATTGTTAATTATTATTAAATATTTATTTAGAAAATTTATAATTAAATTAATTATTTATTGAATATTTTAAAAGTCACGTGTCGGTAGTCTTTTAAAAATTCTAGTGTAGTTTATTTATGACAAAAATATTGTAGTAGGAACCTTTGTGTTCCCACTACAGGTTTCCACCGCACGCCATGTTTTGTCATGTGGTTTGGATCCCCTAATTGAATTGTGAAAACAAAGTCAAGCTTTGACATAAATTTATACGTTACACTACTTGTATCTTGTATCAATTGTACCGAGGTCGTATCTTCGAGCAGCTACTTGAAGTCTTTACTGTTCTTCATCTTAATATAAACCAAAGGGTCTATTGTTCTATCTGATCAGGGATCTGGTACTATTAATTGGGAAGAGTACAGGTCTAATGGCCCGTTCACACACTCAGGCTTGCCCTCTGGTTGGCCCAGTGCAGGCGGCCTCTACAGGCCAAACCGAAGCGTGTGGACACCGTTTAGGGGGCTTGCACAGGCCAAACCAGAAGGCAAGACTGTGTGTGTGGACGGGCCTTAACGAATCCACGATAAGATGTTTTTTCCATTTCATAGATAATAATTATCAGCAACAGATAACGAATCGCTCCACACATTCACATTGATACCCTGCAAACACAATGCTTTCTCTATAGTGGTTGTTTTTAATAGACTATTTATGAGTAGTTCAGGGTACCTTTATTAGTCACTATCGTTAAGAGAACAACAAACGTATAAAACTAATAAACAAGCAATAAGTCACGTACTAAGTAGGCACGGGACAAGGGGTCCTCTATTACTATCGTCTACGATGTTTGAGATAAGTGGTGTTTTTCAGGGAACGTACCAACAATTAAGTAGGTACTTGTATTTATGGGGAAAAAAGAAAGCGAAACTGTAACGAGATAAAAATTTAATACAATAAATAATGTAATGACGTCTTGTAGTAGAAAATATTTGAGAGGCCTATTTTAGTAAATTGGGTTTTCTGAAAAAGATTCTTCATGCTCGGAGTGTTGTAGAATTTTACCAAGAAATCAAATGTATGACTTGGATTGTTAAAAGCTTCAAAATGAATTTATAATTGACAGAGTTAGACTGACTGACCTCATTTGCTCATATCGGTAACAGCTCTAATTTTGCCTTTAAGTCTCTACCGACCTTCCTGAAAAATTAATAGTTTTAAGATATCAACTAAAACTAATAGCCTGTTCACACACACAGGCTTGCTTTCAGGTTTGCCTGTGCAGATGGCCTGCACAGACAGGGCAGAAGGCAAGCCTGTGTGTGTGGATGAGTCTTAAGCCTGGGTTGTATCAAGTAACTTTTGAAGCAGTTTTGTATCCCAAATATAGCACCGAGTCATTATCATCTGTTCATTCGAATGAAAGTCAAATTTCAGTAGGCAGTGGTTTGGGCGGTTGAGAGGTGAAAGACAAAAGTGTGACAGATTGACTCATCCAAGGTGGTACCATACCTTCATTTAAAATATCCATCGTATCATTACGCCAAATAAAAATGCAAATAAAAATTCAAATAGATCATCAAATTGTACAAATCGTTTCAGTTTAGTTAGTCTAAAGGCTTATATTCACACACAGGCTTGCCTGTGCAGGCGGCCTGCACAGACCAATCCGGCGGCCTGCACAGACCAATCCGGCGGCCTGCACAGTGCACAGGCCAAACCGGAGCATTCAGGTGGCATGTGCAGGCCGACTGCACAGGCAAACCGGAAGGAAAGTCTGTGTGTGAAGAGGAGCCTTAACTCTGATAATTGAGTCTAAAGAGAAATATTCCATACGGCAAAATCTACTTTTAGGGGTAGAATTTACTTTCATCTTTACGTTAAAACGTGAAATAACATCTCTGGTGCAACTACCCTTTTCAGGACGTACATATTTGAGTAATGGTTCAGGTAGGGGATGTTGTCAGAGGTTCAGACCCTACTAGAGACTAAAAGATTCAAAAATATTTTTATTTATGGACAATGTGGACGAACGATTCCGTGGTTGTAAACGAATGTTAATTATTTGAACAAACGTACATATCGTAGATATTGGTCAATACATCCCTTAATGTGTAGTGGAAAAAAATTAATTTCGCTGCAATCAATCTGGCTTTATAAAGTCATTGTTAAGCAATTATGGAAAAGCAATTAGAGATACATTTTGATTTTTTGGTGATTAAGAGATAAAAAGCAATTACACCTGTTACCTCCAAAGATTGATTACTTTAAATTAATTTTCACAAAAATCGTACGTTGGAAATTGTATCAATAAATTATTGTTATAGTATTTTATTGATTAGATAAGATTACAAGTAAATAAAATTATAAGGTACAGTCATACTTAATATAAGCAACAATTAAAATACACACTGTGTAAAGTTTTAAATTTATCATCCCTCTCGATCCCTGCACACGTTCCTAAATCACAAAAACGAAATTTGCATATCAAGTGTACACAACTGGAGTAAAATGACCACCTAAATATTTTTATATAGGTAATAACTAATTTATATAATTTTAAAATTATGTTTAATTATTATTGTTAGAGCGCTGTAACAAAAATGTGTGTCCAGATAATGTCATTTTTCATTAGACGAAGTGCTCGCGTTGCTGTTTTGTCTTGACGGTGGCATCTTTTTTGCTTTTCTGCTCCAGACTTCAACTGGAACATCCTGAAAAGAAAAATCAACTCTTGTAATTTTTTTGTCCCTATATACGCCATCTCGCAAAAAAGCTTTTTTGTTTAATTGAGAAAAATAACTTACATTTGGAGGCGGCTTTAAGGTTCTATTATTACGATCAACAGTTTGTACAATTTTTTCGACAAAATATTCGGGGTTCGGCATGGTGAAGAAAAATAAAACGGATAAAACTGTTTGTAAATTATTCATTTTGATTCGCGTACACGTACAATTTAATTTCAATAATGTTTATTTTTTCGAACAAATTCCAGCTTTTATAGGTAAAATTTGAGATAAAAATTTGTGCCGAGAAATAAATGATAAGCTCCAAGTTTAATTGTTTTGTAGCTACTTGAGGTTGTTTTCTAGGTTTTCTTTAAAACGCACTTATTTTTTACGTTCGTTAAGGCCTTAGTAACAAATATTATCGAAAGGTTCTATTTTTACCTTTCAACGTAATTTGTCCTTTTGTAAGTTTTCCCAACTTTCAAAAAAACTTAAAAGGCACACGTGCGTTTTCCCACGTGCTACATACAATACTTTATCTACGAGCGCTGAGAATCTCCAGAAAATTAAGTTCTTTTCGTTGAATTGACATTCATTGATTATTATACATATAGAGGGAGTCAGAAGGTGAGTAAAGTGATTTCATGCGATGTTATAGTAGTCATTTCCTAACTGAAAAGAGTGGTAAAAGTAGGTTATTTCCCACCAGTAGTGGAAAATAAAATTATTCTAGAGACCTATCAGCATTTTAGAGAGTTATTTTCGAGTTTACAGAGTGATTCAGAAATATTTAGAAAGCATGTCGGATGTTTTAAAATAGAAAATTGGTTTCCATTTTTTAATTCTGCGATTATTTTTCTAATCCTCTCTTCAATCTATTTCTGGAGGTAGGCTTTCCCAATTTTTCGCTAGATCTACTGCTCTCTTCCTCCACAGAAGCTTCTATAAGAAGTATATATATTTACCAACTCTTCATTTTAATTCTGTTCTTAGTTAGGATGCAAAACTAAAAGTTTGAAGACTAGCAACCTCGTTGTAAAACATGCTTTGGCATGTCCAGCGTTGTCAGGATCTCGAGTAAGGATTACTTGATGAAACAAGGCCAATGCCTCCAAAAGCAGAAGAGAACATCTAATCCAAACCGATAAGAAGGCAAAATGAGTTGATTAAATGCGGAGTGGTTGGAAAACTCCCTATAGAGGGTTCAAAAGGTTTCGTAGTTTTCCACAAAGTATTTTAAAAATACATAAACTCTTGGGGTTCAGTAGACCACCCACTTTGTGAGTAAAAGCAAGAATTATATTTAGAAATTTAAAAAAACTTCGTTTCATTAAGTTGAAAAGAGTACATCGTAAGTTGCTGATAAAAGAGAAATTGGAAAATTGTATAACATACTTGCGAATTAATTTTTGAAGATCTACTACAGATACGGTGAAAATAAAAAGTAAAACCTATTATAGCCTATCATTATTGTGTGAACTTTAAATTTATTTTTAATTGAATAATTTTCATAATATATATTCTAAAGCTGGCGTTGAAGGTTAAATTCCATTTATTTTTCCTTATCAATTTTATGCTGTTAATTATTATTAGCACACACATGTGGTATTTGTTAATTGTTAGATTGATCTAATTTGAATTTGTTTATTACGGCTTATTAGCAAATTACTATTATTAGTACAATCTGACTACGCATTTCTACTTTCGTTTTACCGATGTACTATTGTCTGTCCTGCGACCAGATGCAGCTAAGTCACTCCCCACAACTTTCTGTCAAATGAGGTTGACGGATGTCAACTCTTGTGTGATTGGTTTTTTCAAAATCCGACCAATAGAAAAATTCTAATCGAATATCGCGCGCTTTTTTTGGGAGTGGCTTAGTTGCATTTGGTCGCTGCGCTGGACAGGGATAGTCTGGTATAGCTACATGTGCTGCGTTCGTTATATACATCCAGGGATAGATGAGAGCTGGAGGTAAGCTAGTAGATTAGAAGTCACATGATCAAGAAAGATAGTAGAGCGATCCGTATTTAACGAACGGTTCGAGATCATTTGGATATGTTTATGGTTTTGTCATTTCGATTTTCTAACCTTACTTACGCCGAAGCTATATCCACTCCAGAGTGGATTTAATTTTCAAACTTAAATCCACTACAGTTGTAGTGTCTTATTATTTTTACTTGTTAAAAACTTTGTATTTTTTGGGTGAAGCTTATACCTACGCACAGAATTTTAAAAAATTTGGAGTGATCTTTGGTTTTGGCATTCAAAAAGCAGATGGATGAGGATACTTGAAGACAAAGAGTACATGAAATTAAATTAATACGATGAAGAGATTAAAACGAAATTCAATTAAAATGTAATTTCAGTGCAATTATGCATATTAGGATGATTTTTATTTAACCCTTTAGGCCTTTAATGAATTTTATTTTTACCGCCCCCTGATTTTATTGTAAAAAAAAATCAACTAAAATTTTAAGTCTGGTTTTAACTTTTTAGGACATCGCTAAAGTCCTCCTGTAAGGAAAAGAAGTTTCGTATGTAAAATACATATGATTTTTCCATCTTTTTCTATTCTTTTAATAGCGGATATGAAAAATTGAGAAAAAATTATGGTTTTATATTGAATCAACTGGCATTGAGACTATACTTTTCAGAAAAAATTTAAAAAAAATTTATGGATCACTTTACGAATTTTTAATAGGAATAATTTTTTTACAAAAATTTTTTTTTTAATTTTTCTCTATTCTCAAAATTTTTTATACTCGCTATAAAAAAAATTACTCCAAATTTTTTAAATTCTGTGCGGTATAACTTCACCTAAAAATTTAAAATTTTTAACAAAAATATTACGACACTGCGCATGCGTAATGTCACTCTGGAGTGGATATAGCTTCGGCGATGTTTCAAATCTTAAAAATCTCTCTAAAATATCGGAGCGAAAAGATCTACATCTAACTCCTCCACGTGCTCCACTTATGTATTTACCGAACGATCGTAGTTTCATTTGGACACGCCCATTTGCAAAATACCGAACGATTTAGAGGTAAAAGAGGATAAAAATGCATATAACGAACGCAGCAATGCAGGGTGTAAAATGGGAATGTCACGTGGCGACAAGCTTTAAGTGGCGATTCCTCTCGCCAAGATAAGCTGAAAACAAGAACTACATTTTTTCCTAAAAAATCATAATAGGTCAGCGTGGCCCATTACGGTAATTTAAGGACCTCAATAGTAATTTTAACCCTAGAACCACACCGTGAAAAAATTGTGCGTATATCACTCCGAATTTTATATAGAGCCGGGTCGCCGGCGACCCTACGGTAGTATTCTAGAGTTAAAACAATGCGAGAAAATAGTCACGTGTATTCTGAATCTTCTCTCGATCATGCAGGTCAAATTCAGTGAAATTTTAAAGATAAATAAGGGCCGGTGACCTGATAGACCGCAAAATCTTGGACCACCGAAGCCTGATGAACCAGCTGTGTGCTATAGTCCCATGGAACCAACGTTCTTTTTTTTATTCTTCAGGCGGTTGTGGTTGTGTCATATGTCAAAGTATAGATTCGCATTCACATTTTAAACTCAAATAAATTCTAAAAAATCGTTAAGAATCTGTACCAACATGATGGTCCAACATTCAATTCGTTCCCCAATTTCATAATTCTATTTTTATTACTGCGTAGTTAGGGTCTCTAAAAATTCATTTTCCCTGCTACGTTTTATAAATACTTTTAGTATTTTTTCAAATAATTTCCTTTACCCCTGATTCGTAAGGAACAATGAGAACAATACTTTTTGTGTTTTTGTGATACAGTCAGTCTCACAATTATTGGCCACTCTGGTTATACGTCAAGGTGGTTATTAGCCAACAACGACAAAAGGACAGAAGGGAAGGTTGTTGATTTACAACTTGTTGGAAAAATAAAGTTCCCCTTAATTCAAGTAAGGGGTGTTATGATGCTTGCATCCAAAATTAGTGCAAACGTATAGCCAGGGTGGCCATTAAATGTGAGGCTTACTGTACGTTGATACCATAGAGTACTGAGTCTAATAATTGTCAAGTAGTTGCTTGCTTTTACTTATTCGACGTATTATTTTGAATTCAATATTATTTTTGTTATTTTGCTCAAAAAATCGAATTTAATAGAATCTGTAATCTACGATAAATTGAACCTCTCACGCTTAAGTGGCTCTTACAAAAGCCGATCTGTCGAAATATTAAAAAGATTGAGAAAAAAATGAAGTGGCTTTTATATATCTACAGATCTATTTTACGTAATAATCTTAAGGTGTGTTTGTTATTAATTTTCGTTCTCGGTACTTGGTTGGCTCTGCTGAAAAAATTATAATAGTTCGGATGCACTAGGTATAGTTCTAGATCTAGATAATAGTCCTTGTCAGAGTTGTTGATTTTGTTGGTGTACCTTTAGACCCCAATGTGACAAATATAATAATTGAGACTGAGACTGAGAGGGAAGGTTATTATAGTGTATTATTTGTAATTCGTATAATATTAGATAAATTATTTCTAAAAATATTTTGCGGTTTTGAATAGAAGCATGAGCGACGCAGGAGCGACTGCCTTTATTATTGCGTGAACGCGGGAAAATTGTTCACCCATGAGGATTGTACAATATTTTATGTAGGTACCTACTCAATACTTCGAAAAAAACGGACTCTGTATAGTTAACCGGAAAACACTACTTCCCGGTCTAATACACAAGGAAGCAGTGTTTCCCGGTCGACCACAGAGTGCGTCAAACGTCACTTTCGAATCAGTGAATTTTTTTCGCCGAATCAACTTAACTATACATTTTTGATCTAGAATTGAACGTCTGGTCGATGTCGCATGATCCCACGTTTTATTATTGCCATCTGATGATTAGAAGTTCAGAAATTAAAAAAACTGTGAACAAAAAACGGGCAGTGGCGTAACTAAGAGATTGACCACAAATCGATTTTATAACAAATTTTGATATTAGACGATGTTTTGGGGGTCCTTTCAATCTTGTGGCCCTCCCGCGATGCGGGCCCTGTGGGCCCGTTATTTACGCCATTGAAAACTGGTCAATGCACTTTCGGAAGCATGCACGAGTTGGAATTTCGAAATTTATCAGATTATTTCTGCTCTTGTTTGCTTTGGAAATGTGGAAATTTTGAAAACACAAATAAAATTTTTCCACCTACACTTTAATAATTGATTTCTTATCAATACTATTTACCTCTATTGATTATAATAACAAATTTTGTCGAGATAGAACCAGATTCAAGCAGTCAAGATCCTCGAATTTATTGAAATTTTCACGATTAGATTTTATCGATTGTATAAAATAATAATCTTTTTTTTTTTTTCTTGGAGTATTAATAGTCAATATTTATTTAAGTATATATTTTTAACGTTTCGCTTTCATTAAAAGCTTCATCAGAAATTAAAATAAGTATTTAAAATTATAAAATTATTTTAGTAAAAAATTCTGAAATAAAATAGTTTTAATTTAAAATAGGAAAAATGAACGTAATTATTAACTTACATTTATTAAATTTAAATGCTTTTATTATAAAATTTGTAATTAAAATTACAAATTAAAATTTTTATTTAAAATCTTACAAATGTCATTTTTATTTTGATTTAAAAAAAATTTATTTTAAATTAAAACTATTTTATTTCAGAATTTTTTACTAAAATAATTTTATAATTTTAAATACTTATTTTAATTTCTGATGAAGCTTTTAATGAAAGCGAAACGTTAAAAATATATACTTAAATAAATATTGACTATTAATACTCCAAGAAAAAAAAGAATTAAAACTAAAGTCAAAAAAAATTTTAAAAAATTATAATAATCTTTATTAATTATTATAAATAATTAGGTTAAACTGCAATGATTCAATTTACTAATCTTTACTATTATTCTACACTATAACAATAGAGGAATTTGATAAGTTTGTGTGATGCTATTTTGCAAGGATTACTAAGAGAGAAGGAAGGCTTTTATTTGTATTCTGATACTTATTCATATTCTGCCTTTCACATTTCACATTTATGGTTCAGTATAAGTTCAGGCCTTTTGTCTTAACAACTAAGTTATTTTATTAATTTATCGAGGCTCGTAGAGATTTACAATATGTATACAATACTACTTAATAGTATTGAACAAACTCATTATGTTTAAGCGCCATGTACCTTTGCTAATTTATTCTAAAACTGAATATAGAGCTAAAGTAGTCTAGTCAACGAACGCCCAAAAAATGGGAGTAGAGGACATGGTAGAGAGCGGAAGTTTTTTCTCTATGTGTTTGGAGTAGTCAGGAGGTAAAAATACTAAAAGTTTTTGGTCCTAGCTACATGACCAAGGGTGGGAGGATAGTGGAAAGATCTCGTTTTTGGGGTTTTTGCTTATATCTTGAAAACGGTTGGTCCTAGGAAAAAATGTATTCTTAGTAAAATGAAAGCTTATTTCCTACAAGATTGTTTCTATTTATTTTTTCTGTATTATAAATAATTTTTTCGATATCCGCATGCAAAAATCGTTACCGTATGAAAAAAACATTTTCTTTGTCGAACTTTTACCTTAGCAATTCAGTCATTTGCCTTGCTCTCGAGGACAGCACGAAAGAGCTGCCGCTACTTACTTTAGGTACGGATTACATCTATCTTCAACAGATCATTCAAGATTCTGTCAACAGATGCAAAAGCTGTCACACCTGACATTTCTATCTACACCAATGAATCTAAAAATGATAGCGGATCTGGAGCGAGTATATACTCATCTGAGCTGAATCTTAGCAAAAGCTTATCGCTTGGCTAGCACACCTCAGTTTTTCACACGGAACTAACAGGTGTGCTAGAAGGCTCTCGGAATATTATAGAGAGCAAAATCGTCAATCAAAACATTCAGATATCGACAGATAGCAGAGCGATGCTCGCGGCACTAAACAGCTACAAACTACAAAGTAAGCTCTGGTCGACGACTTTGCCTATTGGCCCTGAGCTCTCTATTACTCCCTCAATCAGCACCTTCGGCACTCTGCTGAAAAGTAACACGCTGATAGCCCACAGGAAACGTGTACTGTACTGTACTGTACAGCTGGAAACTGTACTAGCTGCAAGTTTGTCAAAATAGCTATAAGAGCGCCATTTAAAAAGTACGTTATTTATATACCTACGGTTGTCTCGTGAGAACCTACGTACTCTAATGGACACTGTCGACTAAATAAGCATCTTTACAGAATGGTGTTGCTGACAGTTCCAATTACAGAGGATGCAACGAAACGGATGGAACAATGGAACACGTGCTTTGTCACTGCCTTGCGTTAACGCTAAATGAAGGATCCATGTTAGGGGAATACTGGCCTAACATGGCCAGTATCAGCGACACCTCACCTGCCAGTATCCTTGAGTTCATTCAAAGATTGGGATGGATCACAGACTGAAGGGCCAGAAGGGAGGCAGTACAATGGGCCTAATCAAGTGGCCTAAGTGCCCGCAAACCTCGGTTAACCTTTCACCCTAACAATTCTAATTCAGTTCTTCGTTTTACAGCAAAAGTCTTCAAAAAAGAAGTTGTAGACCATTAATTTCCTTTAGTATTTTATGTGATGAGGCAACATTTTTTTTCATACATTAAGGATTTTTGCGGGTGGATATCTCAAAAACTGTAAGGAATAGAGAAAAAATTAATAGAAACAATCTTGTAGGAAATTTGATAAAATTTCAGTTTTTTAAAAATAATTGTTTCCCTAGGACCTACCGTTTTTGATATATAAGCGAAAACCCTAAAAACATCTTTACACTTTACTCTTTCTTGGTTCTGTTTAAAAATGTCCTTGTGCCGATTCAGTAATAAATTAAGTAAGGTGTGAATCATATGGGTCTTCGAATGAATATTTTGAAATAACTGTTTGAAATTCTCAGGTAAAATCTAATGTACGACGGCTCACTCTCGGGAAGCAGTTGCAAACCACCGAGAGTAATATTGCCTAGTGAAGCTTTCCAATTTAGTAGTTCAGATCTCATATTAAACTGCAGATCCCACTCGTTGATGTCTGAATATTATAAGGTGCTCAAACACCTATTTATGCAGAGACGTGACCAATGCTATTCTAAAAGAGCCTGATCTTAGATTAAAAGGGAAGCATAAAGTTGATTTGCTGTAAATTAAGTTCCAAAGGCTTCCGCTTTAGCATAAAATAATAAAGTGTAGGGAAACTTTTAAGAGTAGTTGAAAATTCGGACAAGATCCGAATCAAAGTGCGCTATTTACTTTGTTTGGTGGATAATTGTATTTCTACTTGTGAACACGATTCCTTTGACAAGAAGCGACTGAAACTTAATTGCGTTGTTGTACACTAACAACTAATCCATAAAGTGCAAATTCGAGTGGATATATAATTTAATTGAAGTACGACACGTTCCTATCGTTAACAAATATATTGAGATAAAAGTGACATGACTGATTTGGAAACTCAACTCAGTAACTTTATATCCTAAGGATTAATTGTGCTTTCTCACACAAGTTTAACTGTCAGTTCTCGATATAATCTGACGTTTTCAGTCACACAAGATAAAGTAGTCGTTTTTATCTCATTCTCAATGAGAAGAACCGACTTTATTGTAAATGGTAGCGTATAAGTAATATGACAATTTTCAAAGATAATTTGTGCAGTAATTTGTAATGTCTGACAATTTTCGTTTCTTGTTTTCCAACAAAATCCTCATCCTTTATCGGTAATTCGTTAATAATTACGTAGTTTATCGAAAACTAATTTAAATTTCAGTTGGCATGCAATAGATATAGATTAAGACGCAACTTGCAATTACACAAAATGTTCAATAAAGTAAATAGTAGGTGCATGAAATTGCAACCGCACATCTTCAACTACTAAATGATGTAACTTGCTACTAACCATACGTATTACATTTACAAAGCTTCTAAGCTTTTATGACATCTATTAGAGAGATCCTGGTAATTTTACAATTTTAACTTTAAAACTCGACAATTATTTTGTTTTTGTGTCTGTACGGTCATATTATACTTACCTTTTATGTCTAACTGCCTTACGGGATACGTTCTTTTGTGTTTTTAGTAGTGGATAGTGTAGTTTGCTTTCGTGATGCTTTTCTTTCTCTGGTCATCTCGTTAACGTACATCTAACATTTCTGTATGAATATTGTGACACTGTCTATATTTTATATTTAAATTTGTATTTACGTCCCTTTCTGAATCTCTCTCACTTCCTCCCCTTGACCCTTGCTATTTTTCTCTTCAGACAAGGCGAATGTTTACTGTGTGCTTAACCAGGGAGAGCAGCAGAGGATTCCTCCTTAACCATTCGAGATATCAAATCCCAATTTTGGCGTAATACATGATTATCGAAACTACATTTTAAAAATATTTAGGTATACAGGCTGTTTTAAACGAAGTGCGCACTACTGCTACCACTAGCGAGGGAGTACTTTGGAAAAAGTGCCGAGGTCTAGATTCGATGACGGCTCGTGGAGCCACCAACGAAGAACTTCCACACCTGGGTAAATCTCTCTGGTGGTCTTAGGTAGGTGGACTGTGCGCTTACACAGTACACAAAGGAACTGGGCACCCGCAACTCAAACACTAGAGATCAGATGCCAGGGACGGTCAATTAAATGCTGGCGCTGGGTTCGTACAAGAAATGTCACGCTTCACTCGAGGATCACGCCCGACTCACACTATAGAGTGTTCCATTTTAAAAAGTTAAGAAAAATTATGTTTTGAGTAAAGTGATCACTCTGTATAGTTTTACGCTATTTATTTTTATATAAATACTTCACATTTGAGGCTGAAATTAACTCATCTCCGAGACTTTAACGGCAACTATTTGATAAACAAATCAGCATTTCATTTCAACTTTTGGTTTTTGAGAAATTGACAACGCAAAATTAGCAAATGTTGTCCATGTAAGCAATGAGTGCGACTGCGACAGCATATGCCTACTAAATTACACCCTTAACACATAGGTACGAAAGAGTCATGTTCTAGTCACATGAAAATTTAAATTAGAATGTAATTTTTTTTCACAAGTGCATAAGTCATAGAGCACAAATGCACAAAGACAATGAGAAAGGGACTATCGTAACGATTTTGAAATTGGAAACTTATTAAGTATTTAGGAAGCAAATTTGCTTGCTAATGGAAACTAATTTTCCTTCATATTTAATACAAAATCAATTGTAGTGAATTATAATTCGTGTCTAATACAAAATGACCACATAGAAACACATAATATCAGCGTGTTCGCTCGGTTGAACATTTAGAGAGTCCGTAACATTCTAAGTCCGGCGCTTATTATTGAAGTTAAGCTTAAACAATGTCAGTTTCTGTTTCGCTATGTTTTATCATTCCAGAAAGTAAAGACATTAGGGGAGACATTGTTTCACCCTAGTAAACGCCTCGACGGATCTTTGATGATATGTTCTATGTAACCGAGTTGCAATCGAATAGATGATGTAACGTTCCTTCCTTCTAATCTGATCCGACTTTAGTCTAGTTTCTCTCCGATGCCTACTCCACTATGGTTATTTCTACCCTCTAATTTAGTTTCATCTATGTTTATCCTTATAATACATCAATCCTAAAGTTGTTGATACTTTAAACCCCAACTCGCATTTATCTCTGAACAAAGGGAAAAGTAAAAAAAATATTTAGTAAATTTGTGTAACGAGTTAATTAGAGCGAGTGATTTGTTTGTGGTTTTAAGGAAATTTCGGTAGTAAATCATAAAGGCCGATGTTGCACTTTGAGTTTTTGCTACAACTTTGTTGTCCTGTGTACACATAAGCTTTGATTCACGACCCTCTAGTTGTATAGACTTATCTCGTAGATCATTCCTTTTGTCAACACAACCAAGCAACACCGTTAAGACCAGTTAATAAATCACTAAATAGACCGCAGGTGTAAACTTACAGTACCTTTTACACCTGTAGTTTTGTTACTTTAATATTTTAGAGAAATTCGGGTTGTATCATTTAGTCTGCAATTTTGCTAAAGGCGGAGTTGTTTAACTATGCATGAGTTTTCTAGGTGACATATGAGATCTATTTGCTAGAGCAAAAGGTAAACCCCTAAATAAAATATCTTGAATTATTTAAACAAATTTCTTAGCAGACTCTTGACATCTTTTATAAACGCCAACCTCGCACTTTTACAAATAATAAAATACCTCCTCTAAAGCTAACATCTTATTTTTTTATATCTCGCTTCCTCTCCTTTATAACGAGCGTTTCAATAACTACAAAAATAATGTTGATAGTAAATTTTTATTGGAGAACTTTTAAAACTGCACTTTAAGTAAGCGTTATATCAAGTTTAACCTTCCAGTACTAACATGCCATCCTATAACATCCATACTAACGCCGGTCTCACAGACCGCGCTTAGTTTTAATTTTTTTTAACGTATTTTTTACAACTTTTTTATTGCAAATAGAAATTATTTCAAATATTTAGTAATTTTTCTGGATACTTATTATAATTTTAGCAAAAAAAAATTCATTTTAATAACCAAAATTCACTTTTATAAAAATAAACAAAAATAAAAAGATGCATAAATTAAATAAGCGATTTCAAACGAATTAAACAAAATTTTTTAATAACTAGTAATATTATAAACAAACCTAGGAACAACACTTCTAAAAAGGTAAAAATATTTTTTTCATCTTCAACAATAGCTGAAATATTTTGGATAGAACATTTGTCGCATTTTACATGTTAGAACATATAGAGCATATTACCGCATGCACCAAAAAAAGCTACTTATTAATTGAAGTAAATGCAAAAATCTCTTCTGTTTTTTTATTATCCTATTTCTATTCAAGACAAGTGGAAAAAAATAATTTTTAACTAAAAAATTTTGAAAAAATATTTAAAATTTTTAGTTACTGTTTTACTAACGTCGGTCTCTCAGACCGAATTCAATTATTATAATTGAACCATTACAAACTTATGCTTGCAAACTTCAAAAAAATGTGTGAGAGCATTTAGTTTAAAGGTACTGATAACCTCCCAACCCTAGCAGTTCGTGTTTCAAAGATATTAATAAAAATAAAACTCGTCGGTCTGTGACACCGAGTGTTAGTACTGAAAGGTTAAAGGGGCATTAACATCGCGCGTGTTTGCCTATGTAATGGATTTCTGTACGATTTCTGAACGTAAAACTGTCAAATATACCTTTCCCAAGGATCATGATTTAATGAACCACATAAGTTACTTTTACACAGATGTTGTTTAACATACTCGGTTTAGAGCACCTTGCTGTCTCGGGAGTTTTTGTACTGGAAAGGTCGAATGTTTTATTCGATCGCAGCCGTGCCTTGTTGAACTTTTAAAGGAGTCAGCTCTTCTTCCATGTACAGCCGGACAAAAAGTTTTTAGCCACCCCCTGACAACATTTAAAAAGCAACCAACATTAATTTACACGGCGTGTAATGTTGGTTGCTTTTTAAATGTCAGGGGGTGGCTAAAAACTTTTTGGCCGCTGTACACTACAGCTTAAGGCTTATTAATTGTACTTCCCTTCATGTTGTTTTAACTACTGCAATCTAGTACTCTTATCAAGCTGAACTAAACTGTGTGTGTGTAGGCTTTTTTGTATGCCGGATAGGAACCCAAGACTGTCGCTTCGGCTCACAAATATCTCTGTCGAGTAGGTACATTTCTTGTTGTATTCCAAAGCTTCACTACTATAAAATATCTGTTGGGCTGTCTCGGTCTCATTACCAGCATAATCTGAAGTTCAAATCTCAAGTCTATATTATTATAGACTAATGGTAATGGTGTAGGTGCTTCCTAAGTACAGGCCCAGTTAGAAGCACTGTTCCTGTTTTTAACTAAGTCCTCTTTAGATTTAGCTTAGTGTCGATTTTTGGACACTAAGCTTAGAACTAAACAGTTCTAAGATTTTTAGGACTGGTTTTCCTTTAACCCATATTTTACAACTATCTATTATAAATCGCATAATTGCGTTTCCGATCCCAGTCTTGCTAAGCTATCAGCTTTATCGTTGCCTTTTACCTATAACACTAATTATGATTAGGAACTGTGCACTGAGTTCAAATCTGCTATAGGTTTAATATTCATAAAATCATTAACTTTACTTTTACTAAATAGTAATAACATTTTTCTTTTTTAGATACTTGGATTACGTTAATGTGAAAAGCGTGGAACTACTGAAATGGATGTAGAAGAATAGAAGCAAATCAAGGTTAATCGGACATAAACAGACAATTTTGAATTGAAAATGCATAGTATTTGGTATAGGCATGTCATCAGACCAGTCATTAAATCCAGACGATAAAAAAACCGCGCTGAAAGCTCTTACGAGGTATGAAATAAATAATTAATTCTGCAAAATAATAATACATCATTGTTCTCTTTTAGATACTTGGATGACTAATTTTACAAAACATGGAATTACTTAAATGATTGTGAAGAGCGAGTTAAGGGAGACTCAATTATTTAATTACAGTTGGAACTAATTTCTGTGACGTGAAGGTGAGATTCTGTTAGTCCTATACCATATCATCGGAACGCCTGTTAAATCCGGACTTTCCGAAGCAATTTTGAAGGGAAATGCACATGGGTTAAACTTATAGCATTCGGTATAAACAGCATGATCACTTTAAATCCAGACGTGATACTATAACCACGCTGAAAGCTCTTAGGAGGTGTGAAATAAATCATTAATTCTTCAAAATAATGATGCACCATTATTCTCTTTTAGATACTTGGATGGCACTAATGTTAAAAAACGTGGAATTACTTAAATGATTGTGGAGTGCTAGAGCAGGAAGTCTCATCTATTTAATTACAGTTGGAACTAATTTCTGTTACGTGAGGGTGAGATTCTGTTAGTCCTATACCATATCATCGGAACGCCTGTTAAATCCGGACTTTACGAAGCGATTTTGAAGGGAAATGCACATGGGATAAACTTATAGCATTCGGTATAAACAGCATGATCACTTTAAATCCAGACGTGATACTATAACCACCCTGAAAGCTCTTAGGAGGTATGAAAGAAATTATTAATTCTTCAAAATAATGATGCACCATTATTCTCTTTTAGATACTTGGATGGCACTAATTTTAAAAAACGTGGAATTACTTAAATGATTGTGGAATGCTAGAGCAGGGAGTCTCAGCTATTTAATTACAGTTCGAACTAATTGCTGTTATGTGAGGGTGAGATACTATTAGTCGTATATCACATCATCGGAACGCGTGTTACATCCGGACTTTCTGAAGCCATTTTGAAGTGAAATGCACATGGAATAAAATTATAGTATTCGGTATAAACAGCATGCTCTATTTAAATCCAATCATACCATAACCGCACTGGAAGATCTTAGGAAGTATGAAATAAATCATTAATTCTTCAAAATAATGATGCACTATTGTTCTTTTTTAGATTCTCTGATGGCACTAATGTTAAAAAATATGGAATTTCTTAAATGGTTGTGGAATGCTAGAGCAATAAAAGGGAGTCTTAATTATTTAATCACAGTTGGGGCTAATTTCTGCGACGTTAGGGTCAGATACTGTTAGTCATATATCATATCATCGGAACACATGGAATAAAATTATAGTATTCGGTATAAACCCTCTTTAAATCCAGACATGATACCATAACCGCTCTGGAAACTCTTAAGAGGTATGAAATAAATCATTAATTCTGCAAAATAATGATGCACCATTGTTCTCTTTTATATACTTGGATGGTACTAATGTTAAAAAAACATGGAATTGCTTAAATGGTTGTGGAATGCTTGAGCAAGTTAAGGGATGCTCGAGCAAGTTAAGGGAGGCTTAGTTAATTACAGTTGGAACTTATTGATCTACATCAGTCATATTGTCGTAAATTATTTATGATCGGAACACGTATTAGATAACGAAGAAAACGTGAACATAGATTGACTATTGTTAAAACCAAAGTCAAAATATTATTCTTCTGTAAAGTAAGAGTAAGAGTTATTTGACTGTTTAATTAACCCTGGTTGGGGTTCATTTAGTTACGACCACTTCTAGATCTTTTTGATAGTCATATATCTATGTCATATGCTATAGAAAAAATAATTTGAATCAATTAAAAAATTTTGAAACTGTTGTCATTTTATCTTGTTTTGAATGTTTGCTTGCCATAGTTTAGTTTAACTATACCTCTAAAAAAATTCTCTTGATCAATCCTAATATCGCCTTTTTTATATTTTTATATTTTTTGAGAGCCTAAACAGACTAGGTACTATAATATCATTCTTTCAGTCAAACCTACTATGTGCGTACATACATGAGCACGTTTCTTAATTATTTGAATGGTAGGTTTTTTATCTCAAGGCATCTTTTCTGTATGAGAGCAATCAGAGAAGGTGTCAAATTTAAGACTATGATTTACTCCTAATTATTTTATTTTGTATCTTTGTAGAAGTCTTCCAAGAGAAGAATAGCAGTTATTGTAATCAAGGAAGTTTGCCTATTAACTAATATTGGATGCCTTGTGCATAGGCACTATCCGTATCCACAACTATATTGTCGACTATATTGTCGTAGGACCATTAATTAACGTTTAATGGATTTCGTGGAATTTTTCACGAGATCGCCAAGAGTCATTTCATTAATTTATAGCCACAGGGTGCTATCACTAATTTTTACAGTAAGTAACAATTTCAATAAGTACACCATATAAATTATTTATTAAAAAAATATTCATTTTAGCGTATGTCTTTATGGTCCAGTCAGGTGTTTGAAGCTCTTGCAAATATAGCTCAAATTTAAAATAAGAGCAACTTCATAATCTTCAAGGAATATCAAGTAATTCAAGTTGTAATTAAGGTTTTATTTTATTTTAATTGTTAAGTATTAGTGGTATAAGTATATACCACTATTAATTATGTTCAATCAATAAATCAGTAAAATCAATAACGAGACAAAAACTGCACTATTTCGAAATTAGTCCCCGAATCATCTAAATTTCTGAAAACTTTTGCATCGTTCATATGGAGCATAGTTCAAAATTATTTTTTGCCGCACTTTCTTAAAGTCGCGAAGCATATAACTTTTTTCAAAATTAATTATTGCATTAAGTTTTATTTGTTAAAATTATAAACATTGCAATGTGGCATCTCCATCTTGTCTCTCAGTTTACACACGTTAAATTTATGTTCCGTATAAATGAGTTTATTTCAAAAATCCAAATTGGAATTCCTATTGTTACTGTCTTTTCAAATACGAAATAGTTTATAATTATTGTAACTTATAACAAATCTATGTAAAATATTGAAAACTGTAACTAGGTAGATAGACAACCTCTTTAACAAAAACCCCACTATACTTTAAAATTGCAATACCACTCCCAATTTTGTTGAGTGGGATAGTCACGTGACCATCAAAAGTTAATAAAAGGCCGAGTTTCGCCACAAGTTTAAAAGCTTATCACCACTTTCAATCGGAGTTCGAGAGAAAATTTAAGGGTTACTCGTGTTGAAAATCAAGTTGGATTTTTAAATTTTTTTTTGATTAGAAATTGTTCCTAGCATTATTACAAGTATTTCTACCAAGTTTTAAAACAAAAACTTTAAAAATAAATGTAAAATATGAAATTTACTAACGAAGAAATTATTTGTTAATTTTGTATTTAATTTGATTTATATGAATTGTAATGTTTATTTTAATTAAGTTTTAGTGTTGTTTATTTAAAATTTATTACTATAGTATACGTATTTGTTCTAAAGTTTGTTAATTGTTATATACAAAATTTAATTGTAATTAGTACTTCTGGCGTAACAACCATTCTGAATTTTTAATGGGCTTCCTATTACATTAATTATTATAAGATTTATTTGAATATTTTAAAATTGGATTAATAAAGTAATAAGTATAGTACATTTGATATGCTTTAATGTGCTACATATTCTGCGTGTGTCCTATGCATTGTGAGATCTAAAATGGTTGTTACGACAGTGATTATTACTTACCTTATTACATTACTTATATTTTTACTTGATAGGTAATGAAATACCTAATGAGATTTCGAATTGTTGATTTCTCAAAATATTTGTCTGCAATTAATTTTATTACTACAGTATAATTTACCTTACTAACAATTTTCAATTTTATGGACCATTTTCGTAATTTCTTAAAATATCTTTAAAAATCTTTTAATTCAATTATTTTAAATATTTCGTCTAAATAGACAGGCAACCTTCTTAGCACCCCCACTAGTAAAATTGAATGTTAAATGTACACTAATTTGCAGAGTGGGGTTGTCACGTGGTTCAAAAAGTTAATAAAAGGCCGAGTTTCGCCATAAGTTGACTTTTTTATCAGCAACACAGATCTTCAATTTTTAGAAATTTAACGTTTACTCTTGTCGAAAATCAACTTTGATTTTTAAAATTTTTTTTGATTGGAAGTTGTTTCTAATATTATTCTAAGTATTCCTACGAAGTTTTAAATTAAAAACTTCAAAATTAAGCACCTAAAATTGAATTCATTAGTAAATAATTTTCAATAAATTTTAATGTTTTAAAATTCTTTTAAACTTTGAACCATTGAAAACAAAGTGTTAATTTTGTTAACATATTTTCTAGAAACTCCTTAATTATTATTTTTTAGGTCCTAGAGTTCCTACTGTAATTAAATAAAATAATTAAATTAATAATTAGAATTAAAATGTACTGGAAATATTTGTTTTTTATTGTAAATAAGTGAAATGTAAATACTTGAAGTTATTAAAATAAAAATTCAAAAATTTTAAATAAGTTATGACTATTTTTAACTATTATTACCACAGGTTTTACATCCCTTTAACATTATTTTAAAATTAAAATAAAATTTTAAATTTATTTAAATAAACATAAATGCAGGGCCGTATCTTTATATAACAGATAAGCTTTCGATAAGAGCTTTTTCGTAAAGCTCTCTGCAAATTTTATTTAAATAAATTTAATATTTTTCGAGATATCCTATTATACTTCTGCTCTCCTAATACATGAATTGGTTTATAGACTGATTCTTATCAAAATTTAACTCAATTGGACAATTTTTATGTCAAAATAAGCTGATTTTTACACTAAACTTTTGATTTAGTAGAGATTAAAAGAAGAAATAAAATATAGGGGTAGTTGAGACGTTATAGAAAGACGCATATTAATCAAAATTATTTGATCACCCCCCTGTGATCAAAATTATTACTAAATAAACCCAAATTAACAAATCTGCAAATTCTATTTCGTGCTGTAAACGGTTTATTTAGCAATATTTAAGGGATGTTAACTAATTATTAGAATTAATTAATGATTCTTTATCATTTACGTTAATTAAATTAGTCAAAAGGGCTCTAATTAAGCTAAAAGTGGCAAAAATAACTCTTATGGGAATTTAATATGGACAAGAAAATGTCCGAAAATTTCAATTTTTGCCACTAGGTGACAGGATCACAGGAGTAAAAGAAGTTAAAATAAAATAAAATATAAAATTTATTTAAATGAACATAAATGCACGGGCTTATCTTTATGCAACAGATAAGCTTTCGATAAGAGCTTTTACGTAAAGCTCGAAGCAAATTTTATTTAAATTAATTTAATACTTTTAGAGATATCTTATAATACTTCTGCTCTCCTAATACATCAATTGGTTTATACACTCATGCTTAGCAAATTTCAACAAATTTGGACACATTTGGACATTTTTTATGTCAAAATAAGTTAATCTTTACACTAAACTTTTGATATAGAAGAGATAGAGGGAGAGAATATAATATTTGTGTAAAAATCATCTTATTTTGACATAAAATATGTCCAAATGTGTCCAAAATTGTTAAAATTGGCTAAGAATCGGTGTATAAACCAGTTGATGTATTAGGAGAGCAGAAGTGTTATAAGATATCATTAAAAATAAAAATATTAAATTAAAGTCGCAAAGAGCTTTACGTAAAAGCTGTTATCGAAAGCATATCTTGTTATGTAAAGATAAGGCCTTGCATTTAATGCTCTTTTAATTTAATATTTTTATTTTTAGTAATATCTTATAATACTTGATATCCTATAACACTTCTGCTCTCCTAATACATCAATTGGTTTATACACTCATGCTTAGCAAATTTTAACAAATTTGGACACATTTGGACATTTTTTATGTCAAAATAAGTTAATTTTTACACTAAACTTTTGATATAGAAGAGATAGAGGGAGAGAATATAATATTTGTGTAAAAATCATCTTATTTTGACATAAAATATGTCCAAATGTGTCCAAATTTGTTAAAATTGGCTAAGAATCGGTGTATAAACCAGTTGATGTATTAGGAGAGCAGAAGTGTTATAAGATATCATTAAAAATAAAAATATTAAATTAAAGTCGCAAAGAGCTTTACGTAAAAGCTGTTATCGAAAGCATATCTTGTTATGTGAAGATAAGGCCTTGCATTTAATGCTCTTTTAATTTAATATTTTTATTTTTAGGAATATCTTATAATACTTGATTTCCTTTAACACTTCTGCTCACCTAATACATCAATTGGTTTATACACTCATGCTTAGCAAATTTTAACAAATTTGGACACATTTGGACATTTTTAATGTCAAAATAAGTTAATTTTTACACTAAACTTTTGATATAGAAGAGATAGAGGGAGAGAATCAAATATTTGTTTAAAAATCATCTTATTTTGACATAAAATATGTCCAAATGTGTCCAAATTTGTTAAAATTGGCTAAGAATCGGTGTATAAACCAGTTGATGTATTAGGAGAGCAGAAGTGTTATAGGATATCATTAAAAATAAAAATAATAAATTAAAGTCGCAAAGAACTTACGTAAAAGCTGTTATCGAAAGCTTATCTTGTTATGTGAAGATAAGGCCTTGCATTTAATGCTCTTTTAATTTAATATTTTTATTTTTAGGAATATCTTATAATACTTGATTTCCTATAACACTTCTGCTCTCCTAATACATCAATTGGTTTATACACTCATGCATAGGAAATTTTAAGAAATTTAGACACATTTGGACATTTTTTATGTCAAAATAAGCTGATTTTTACACTTAACTTTTAATTTAGTAGAGATTAAAAGATGAAATAAAATATAGGGGTAGTTCAGACGTTATAGAAAGACGCATATTAATCAAAATTATTTGATCACCCCTGGTGTGATCAAAATTATTACTAAATAAACCCAAATTAACAAATCTGCAAATTCTATTTCGTGCTGTACAGGGTTTCTTTAGCAATATTTAAGGGATGTTAATTAATTATTAGAATCAATCAATGATTCTTTATCATTTACGTTAATTAAGTTAGTCAAAAGGGCTCTAATTAAGCTAAAAATTGCAAAAATAACTCTTATGGGAATTTAACATGGACAAGAAAATGTCCAAAAATTTCAATTTTTGCCACTTGGTGACAGGATCACAGGAGTAAAAGAAGTTAAAATAAAATAAAATATTAAATTTATTTAAATGAATATAAATGCACGGGTTTATCTTTATGTAACAGATAAGCTTTCTATAAAAGCTTTTACTTAAAGCTCTTTATTTAAATTAATTTAATAACTTTTAGAGATATCTTACAATACTTCTGCTCTCCTAATACATAAATTGGTTTATACACTGATTCTTATCAACATTTTACTCAATTGGACAATTTTTATGTAAAAATAAGCTGATTTTTACACTTAACTTTTGATTTAGTAGAGATTAAAGGAAGAAATAAAATATAGGGGTAGTTGAGACGTTATACAAAGACGCATATTAATCAAAATTATTTTATCACCATTCTTATCAAATTTTAACACAATTTTACATATTTTATAGCAAAATAAGCTCATTTTTGCACTAAACTTTTTATTTAGAAGAGATGGAGGGGTGAAATAAAATATAGGCGTAGTTGAGACGTTATAGAAAGATGCTTATCAATCAAAATCAAAATTAAAGTTGAATATGTCTCTACTAAAAGTAATTAATACGACGCCGACGTAAACATAGCCGTAAGTAATTAAAAAAAAAATTTATTAATTTTAAATATTTACATTTAACTTATATTTTTTAGCAGTGGTGGTACTAACTTAAATAATATTTTTTATTATAATCTTAATTGCAACTAATTACATTAGGTAAGTCTTTATTTAAAAAAATTTCAATAAAATATACTAACATTTACAATTTCTTTATCTTAATGTACAATAGGTATAAGAGCTTATTCAATTACAGTAAGAACATTAGGAACTTAAAAATAATAATTAACGAATATCTAGTAATTACATTAACAAAATTAACACTTTGTTTTCAATGGTTCAAAGTTTCAAAGAGTTTTGAAACATTAAAATTTAATAAAAATTATTCATTAATGGATTGAATTAACGTTATGTAATGTTTGTACTACCCCCGATTACATTGATTACATCCGTATTTAACATCAATCCTCATCTTCTCAACTCAAAACTTTAATGGCTAAATACATTTATTTTGCCATAGAAAATATTAGAATTTGCTAAAACTCGACGAAAATCAGTCTGTAAACCACTTTTTAAATTAAGGGTCGCTATATTAACAATTAAATTAAAGAAGGTATTTTTCCAACTACTTTGATACCAAATTTCCAAATATTTTCTCTTTCAATTCAAAATTTATTGACTTTTTAACGTTTTGTTTTATAAGGGCTGTAATTTCGGTTAGGGTGGAGATATTTAATTTTTTTTTGCAGAATGTGCTTTTCATACTCTGTGACTACGTCCATGTGTAATTTCAACCCTGTAGCACCCCTGGTTCAAAAGTGTTAAGTCCAAATCAGATAATTTTGATAAAAATTCAAGAAAACTTGATAAGACTGAGTCGACGAACAAATTGAAGTATCAGGAGCACAGAAAAAGGTTGTGAAATTTTAAAATAAATAGCGCGCTATTTTAAATATTTTATCAATTTTAAGCTCCGGTCAAACCAGAAGTTCTCAACATTTTTATTTTTTGAAACCTTTAAAAATGATGAAATAAGCTCTTGAGTACTATTTTAACAACTTATTAGTAGACTGCATATCGTTTTATATTTTTTTAAATCAAATTAGTGTACGAAAACACTTTAAAACGTTGCAAAAAGGCTTAAAATTTTAATTTGATACTGCTGGTTTTTGAATTAAATCGTAGTTAAATTAACGAGGCGTGGTCTTTATGATAAGAATAATATTGATAGGGATGTAAACAAATAAACATAACCTCAACCTATAATTTATGTTTATTTATTAAAATTAAAATTTTAATAAATTCCTATACTAATGATTTACTTAGAATAATTTAAATTAAAACTGGTTAAGGTTACTATAAGAGAAGAATAAATTATATCGAGAGGTAGTAATCCATGTTTGTAAATTGAAGCCACAGTACGACCTACGACCTCAAGATTGATATGTGCTCATTAATTGTATTGAGATTTTATTTAAGATTTTTAAGTCTTAGAACTAAGGAAATCTTGAAGAATAACGTGGAATGCTCAAACTACGACGGATGCAAAGATTTCTTTCGAAGGTCCTGACCGTTCATTCTTGGCAATAAAGCTACTACTTTCAAAGATTAGAAGGAATAACAATGTGTCTCAACACCATTTATTTCTAATGGGCGGGATGCCGACCTTAAACTTGTAATTAATAGTTGTTAATGGATTAAAAATTAGATTCATTTATCGACATCTCAAGAAATTATTTAATATTATAGAGTTGGTGGTACAATAGCAATTACATAAATTAAGTGATTCAAAAAATTCAAAATTCTAATAATTTCGTAAGACTATACATACCCGGGTGTTGAATGACCTACCGATATATAGGGCAATAGCACGTAAAATCACGTTTTTATAGATTCCTGCTTCCCTAATTGTTTTAGAGCAAATGTGAAAGAGCCAAAATTGATGCAGATTAAAAAATTAGAAATAATAAAGATATGACATTTCATCATGCTTTTACTGAAAGAGCAAAACAGACTTTAGAAGTTGTTAAAATTTTCGTTAAACAGGGTAGCGATTTAAATGTTGCTACGATACACAATTAAATTATTGCTTGTTATTGAAATTCCTATCCTGATTAATGAAAATTTTCTCTTCAAGTAAAAGCATGTGGAAATGTAATACTTTTATCATTTCTAATTTTTAATTCTGCATAATTTTTGGCTCTTTCATATTTGCTCTAAAACAATTAGGGAAGCAGGAATTTATAAAAACTTGATTTTACGTGCTACTGACCTATGTATCGGTAAGTCATTCAACACCCGGTATACACCTTAAAATCAATCTTAGAATGTACAATTTGATCTTCGTAACGCTAACAACCCTTCAGTTACAAATTCTGAAGACAACATCACACTAAAAGTTTAACATTAATAACTCAATATGAACTTAAATTGCTTGCTCTTCATATTTATTTGAATATGTTAATAAAAATTTCCATTACGATTATCATTGTTTTGTTCTTAACCTTCCAGTACTAACATGCCATCCTATAACATCCATACTAACGCCGGTCTCACAGACCGCGCTTAGTTTTAATTTTTTTTAACGTATTTTTTACAACTTTTTTATTGCAAATAGAAATTATTTCAAATATTTAGTAATTTTTCTGGGGACTAATTATAATTTTAGCAAAAAAAAATTCATTTTAATAACCAAAAATCACTTTTATAAAAATAAACAAAAATAAAAAGATGCATAAATTAAATAAGCGATTTCAAACGAATTAAACAAAATTTTTTAATAACTAGTAATATTATAAACAAACCTAAGAACAACACTTCTAAAAAGGTAAAAATATTTTTTTCATCTTCAACAATAGCTGAAATATTTTGGATAGAACATTTGTCGCATTTTACATGTTAGAACATAATATATAGAGCATATTACCGCATGCACCAAAAAAAGCTATTTATTAATTGAAGTAAATGCAAAAATCTCTTCTGTTTTTTGTTATCCTATTTCTATTCAAGACAAGTGGAAAAAAATAATTTTTAACTAAAAAAATTTAAAAATTTTGAAAAAATATTTAAAATTTTTAGTTACTGTTTTACTAACGTCGGTCTCTCAGACCGAATTCAATTATTATAATTGAACCATTACAAACTTATGCTTGCAAACTTCAAAAAAATGTGCGAGAGCATTTAGTTTAAAGGTACTGATAACCTCCCAACCCTAGCAGTTCGTATTTCAAAGATATTAATAAAAATAAAACTCGTCGGTCTGTGACACCGAGTGTTAGTACTGAAAGGTTAAATGCATTCCTCACGCGTTTTCGGTTTCTGAAATTAAATATAAAATTATTATTCGAAATAAGCAAACAATTAATTACAATAATATCAGCAGAAAATTTCTATCATCTTATTAGTTATTACTACATCGTTTTTTTTTAGTTTTTAGTTAGCAACATTAGTTAATACTACATACATATTACATATTACTACAATATTAATTAAATCTAGTAAGAAGAAGCTCATCTAATAATTGTGCAAAAGATAAAAATCAACAAAATCAAAAGAATAGGGGACATATGTTCTACTTATAAGGAAAGAGCCAACTCATGAGCCTGACTGAGTAATTCTTTTAATTAATTACCTACATTAACAGATTCAACACTTGTTTCAAAGTTGTAAATAATTAATTATTTGATTAAAAATTATTTTTTTTAAAATAACAAGACATTTTCAAAACATAGAGTTGGAGTTCTCTATTGAAATAGCAATTCCATAAATTGAGTTTATATGAATAATTCAAAAAATTAAAATTTCTACTAATTGTACCTACATAAGTCAAAATATAATACAACTTTAATAACAAACTTATAAATTAACTATAGTTCAATAATAATTAGTAATTACCTAATGTTCTTAAGCGTTTGTCATCACAATAAAAAATATGGAAAATGTGCAAATAAGCAAAAACTCTTATTTTATATTTATTTATACCTCTTATTTTAAATCTTCCATGTTGGATCATTTACCATCAAGGGCTGACTTGCATCCCAATTGGAGGCCTCATTAAAATACAAAATCTGTAAGTTTCCAACAGTAAATAAATTAAAATATTTCCTAGATTTTGAGTAGAGTTGTGCATCTTAGTTTCTCAAAACCCTCAACACTTTCAGAGTTTCCTTGACGTTGTCTTCTAATTTCAGCAACTCGTAAGAATAAGAAGTACATTAATTGAATAGTTGAAGACCTAAAATAATTATCAAATTTTAATTGTAAGAAAAATTAATGTTTACAAATCTTTATGAAGAAATTAAAATAATAACCACAAATAAAGAATAACAGTATGTACCTTTTATTTTAAATGTTCCATCTTAGTTCATTTTCCATAAAGGACTCCCCTGCATCCCAATTGTAGTCCTGAGTAAAGTACAAGATCAGTAAGTTGTTTAATAAGTTCGTTTTCCAACAGTAAAGAAATTAAAATATATTTCCTAAATTTTGAGCCTAGTTGTGCATCTTGAAGACTACGTACATGAAGACAACTATGAAGACTTACTAATTAACGAATTATTTTTGACTATGATACTTAATATTAAAATTAAATTATAAGTATAGTTTGTCCGTTTTTCGAACGTGAAGTTGCCTTCTTGATCTTTATTATCTCATTAGCACCCTACTGTGTTAGGTACCAATAAAATATGAGTAAAATCTTTGAGAAAAAGGTAAAAATGAACTTCTATGGCAAAAACAGGTATATAAACCGAGAAACCCTTTTAATGCTTCCTGTAAAAGAAATTTAAAAAGATAAGAAATTTAAAAATTTTGAGATATTTTGCACATTAAAAGGGTTTATACCTGCAACTACCATACAAAGTTCATTTGTACCTTCCTCTAGAAGCTTTTACACATCTTTTATTGCTACCCAGCACAGTAGAGTCCTAATGAGATAATAAGGAAGAATAAAGCAACTTCACGTTCAAAAAACGGACAAAGTATACAAAATTTACAAATAAATATTAATTAGTAACTCGGTAGGAATATTTAGAATAATATTAGGAACTTCCAATCAAAAAAATTCTAAAACTCAAAATTGATTTTTCACACCGAGCTCGGATCATAAGTGCTGATAAGCTTTTAAACTTATGGTGAAACTAGGCCTTTTATTAACTTTTGATGGTCATGTGACAGTCATTAACATATTCCTACTCTTTTTGTTACTAAGTATGCTATGTGGGTTGCTTTTCAATTAGGCGTATTATTCTAATTTTTGAGATGATTTTTAAATTAATTGAAACCGTTTGAAATTTTTTAAATAATCTATTTTCTATTAAAACAATTTTTTAATGAAAAATTACCAATAACAATTAGGATACTAATGTCTTTGAAAAAGCAAAAATTACTAATTTCAATTTATTTAAAAAAATTGGAATTTTTTATTAAATGCTTCACCAGCAGTTTACACACAATTTATAACAACTTTGGCTACTAAATTTACAAATTTGTATTTTCTGACCTATTCAATACACACGGTTCAAAGTTTCAATATAATTCTGCTTCTTTTTAGAACTAACATTTACTAACAATCTTCATATGAAGCAAAGATCATACATGCAGCATAAAGTTAAGGAATTACAATTCAATTACAATTTGTGTACTACAATTTAATTTACAAAGACCAAAAACTGCTTCAAAAATGTAAGACTCGTGCGGTTTACATGTGCCTAACTACACTATTACAATTTCTTTTATCGTCGCACATACGATGTTTTCTACCTGCTGAAGAAATTGATGCAATGACTGACAAGAATAAAATAATTAATATTTAAGGAACATAATCCTCTTATTTTTAATTACTTCAATGCAGTAAAACTTTTTATTTTTAATACTTTATTCTGCCTTCCATGAAAGTAAATAACACCATAACTGCTCATTGCTCATCACAAGATACAAATCTACAAGGGTGAATTAGAGAACCTCATTTTCTCAATTTGTTTGTCCAGTTTGGTTGGACTATCTAAAAAATAATAAAAATTAAAAAATTTTAAGATATTTTAGTGGTAAATTTTGACCTAAACAAGTAATAACAGTAACCATTCCAGAAAACTAGAAAATTGTCAACTGTGATTGCAAACAGTTTGAAAACAGAACCAACCAACCAACTTCTTTTTATCTCTTTTACTATGTGTAATTCTCTCCTCTCATATTTCTTCTTTTTCTTCAAGATCCAGAGTCTACTTTTTCATGTGATCGGAAACTATGAGTCCATCACGTTATTTACTAGTTGAGCAGGAGACTCACCATGTGTATCTAAAAGTTCGAAATCAATTAGTCGTGAGATCACAACACAGAAAAATAATTGAATAAAATGCCATTTGCACGATGTTTGTACAAGAAATAGTGATACGTAAGATTTAACAATGGCTGTAAATATGTTAAAATTTGATAAATTACCTTGTAGTAAAAATATTAGGTTGGAAACTTCTTGATGCCTTCCAGGCCATACACAATCAGAACCGGATTGGCTAGTGGTTGGCCATTGGCTACGAAATATGTTAGAATTATGATACATTTTGCTTTATTCGGTATATCTTCCAATTAGCATAACATTAATACAATAATACACGATGCTTGTAGAAAAACTTGTATTGATTACTAAAACATCACCAGCTCTTCTTGAACAAATCGAGGAATATATGACACTGGTAAAAGAATAACCAATTAGAATTACAAGTCCAAATGTACGTTCTCATGCCACTTACTTGATTTTATTTTTAATCTCAATCCGTTTCCCTGCTCGTAAATGTTGTAGGAATTAGTAGATCTATTTCAGAATTTTCTCAAGAATTTCGTACATTCCTAAGTAGAACAACTACGACTGCAGGGTTTGACAGTTAATCCAAATCTTTTGACATCCATAGTCACACCATTTTCTTAAATTTTCTGTAAAATATAAAATTTTTAAACACAAAATTGTGAAATTCAACACACTAACCTGAAACGATTATTATCTAAATACTTCGTTTCCAAAACTTTTTCACATAGGACAAATTTCCATTATATTTAGCTAAAGTTTCAACGACTTCTTCGCGTGATCTTGCTTTTATGTCAGTATCGATGACCAATTCGTGAACCAGCTTGATTCATCATTGTCGAAGAGGTATCTAATCCGGCAGAATAAAAATTTTTAAACTGCACCGTCATGTCGTTTATATTAATTTTAACTTAGGTTTGTGAGTTTTAAGTATTTGGGACCTATAGTTTTATTGCTGTCTTCTTCACCTTGCAATTTGTCTACACGAACCTCGAGCAATTGTTACATGGCCTAAAAATTGACTCTCTTTTCCGTCATATCATAGCATCTTCTATAATTGAGCTAATAATTATTTCTACAGAAGTTGAAATTAATTTCATATTTAGAAGCTACAAAGAACACCATGAGGAGATTTTTTGTAATTTTTAAAATTTGTACACTTATACTTTATTTATATAAAAATGAAGAAGGATTAAAAAATACATTTTTAAACCTTTGAAGCTACTAAAGTCGATTATAGATTTCTCGGATTTCTCTGTTAGATAAATTTTGTTTTGGATTTTGGATTTTGGATTTTCTAACGAATGGTAGAAAATTACAAGAAGTGTTTGCAATTACGTCGATTGTAAATGTTTTTTCGTGACTATGGTCGTGCGCGCCACTTTGAGAGTATTTATATTTTGAGTATATTATTGAAAATTTGTCTTCTGATTAATTTTTAAATAACATTTTTAGTTATAAAATCGACAGTTCTAGCCTCAAGAAGTGAAATTGATTAATTAAATTTCAATAATTGAGTTACCCAGGGCTCGCTACGTGGAAGCAACTGTCATGAGCCCCTATGTTTGTTTTACATGAGTTTAGCACCTCTCGTGCTGTCTCGCAAAGACAGGGGAAGAATGCGATCGCCGTAAACCCCTCAACCTGAGTTAAAACAACTACAGATCTAGGGGTGTACTCACGCAAGGATAAAGTAGACAGTTTTAGCCTCAAGAAGTGAAACTGATTAACTCAGTTTCATTCACTGAGTTGCCCAGGGCTCGCTACGTGGAAGCAACTGTCATGAGCCCCTGTTTTTGTTTTACATGAGTTTAGCACCTCTCATGCTGTCTCGCAAAGATAGGGGAAGAATGCGATCGCCGTAAACCCCCCAACCTGAGTTAAAACAACTACAGATCTAGGGGTGTGCTCACGCAAGGAATGCGATTCGCCGTAAACCCCCCAACCTGAGTTAAAACAACTACAGATCTAGGGTTGTGCTCACGTAAGGATAAAGTCGACAGTTTTAGCCTCAAGAAGTGAAACTGATTAACTCAGTTTCATTCACTGAGTTGCCCAGGGCTCGCTACGTGGAAGCAACTGTCATCAGCCCCTGTATTTGTTTTATATGAGTTTATAATCGCTGTTTTGATCTCAATTTTCTTCATAATAATTTTTATAATTTTTTGCGTTATCTGGATAACCACTTAGAATTTTAAGATGTTCCAAACAGATTCGTAAAGCTCATCAAAATATGCAATTTTTTTATAATTCAACTAATTTCGTAATCCTTACCGTTTCCGAGATCCAAATATTAGTTACACTAAAAAAAATCAAAGCGATAGAGGCCAAAAGCTACAGCACTACAAGCCACAGGCGGAAAGGTTTTATTTTTGAGATAACGAATATTTAATCTTAATGTCCAGAAAAAATAATTAATTTTTGAGTAACTTATCGAAAGTTTAACGTAAGTGACTAGGATCAGGGGAGGGGTTGCACTCACAATAATATGAATTTCGCTCTGTCAGTGCCCCCACGCCTCGCTTTCATAAGAATTTTCATATAAAACTCAAATGAGTTCTAATGGAGATTACTTCTTAAAATAAAAGGAAAATAGAGATGAGACTTTCCATTTAAATTTTTTTTATTGGATTTGATATTAATGAAATTGAGAGGAGTATTTTTTTTACATGGTAATACTAATAATAAGCGAAAGGTAAAATTCTGTCCGCATGGCAGCATACATATTTTTGTTTGTCAAGAAAGTAGCAATACTTCATTCAGTTGCCTGTGTAAATAACGTCCAAGTACGTGAGCTGAATATTTTGTAACAAACTTTTGTATGGAACAAAATTCTCAAATTACACGAGTGCAATGCACACAACAATCAAACCAGGTCATCATTAGTTACTACCCTCTAATTACTTCCTTAAACAAACACTTCCGATTGTTTCAATACTAACTGACCCTAAAACGTTTTAATATAATTCTCTCTCTCCTTCAATTTTAGTGTAAGTATATAAGTAACAGTGAGCGCTCTCGAAAGAGATTCATTTGATTATATAAAAATGTACCTATATAGAACTTTTTCAAACAACTTAATTATGTATTCCGTTGGCGAATTTAATTAATAAAAATGCTTTAATTTCAAAGAAATACTAACAAAAGTTTTAATTAATTTTTTGTTACTTATTAAAAAATAATTAAATAAGTTTAACTTAAAAGCAAACTTTATAATTATACAAATTACTAATTAAATATGTTAAAATTATTTTGTAATTAACCAAACGCAAAAATTATTGCTTTGTACATTTGGATAGCTTTCAAATTAGGCATTTTGTCCTTATAAAATCTCAAATACAATTATATTCAGAGAAGTGATAGGTTTCCTAGACCAGGAGCTCTTTGTACGAAAAAGTGTACTAGGCTATCGCTAAAGAACACGTCGGCGATAGGTGAGACCCTCAGGTGTTTTCTCTGGTTTATTCTCTTGTACAAAATCTCCACATATTTAAAAGTTATTTGAAACAAACATCAATCATAAAAAAATTATAGTTATTAAAACTGTTATACATTTTAAATTTAAAAATGGTTTAACAAAACCTTTTTTGAAAGGAGATTTTATATTATGTATTATAGGTACACGGAGGTACTAGAATGTACCTGAATCTACGTGCATCTAAAAGTTTAATTTTCGTACACATAAATATTTAAAGAAGAAGTATTTTCAAATTCTCATTTCAATTTTTAAGATATAAAATATTATGCCATCATGTATTCATAAAAATAAAACAAAAGTTAGTTTATGCTAAATTTTGATAGTTTTTTAAGAGTCTGGATGTCGAGTTACAACTGAAAATTATTAAATCAAAATTCTGTTTTGAACGATTTGTAAATCCTTTCTTGTTATTTTAACTGTTTCTTCAAGCCAAGAAAATTACTAAAATAATTTAGAACGAACAGATACAACAGATATAATGATGCAACATTTAGTGCAAGATTATGTACCTATTAGTATTAAGTATTATGTACTTAATACTTAATTCTTATATAAGCGGCTAGAATTGGACTTCAAAGATGATCTTTAATTATTTAATAATAATAATAATAATAATAAACTTTATTACCTTCAGTCAACAGTAAGCAAGCATATAAGTAATAATTAACAGCAATCAAAATATCAACAAAAGGCAACCCCAAGGCGAGATTCAGATGGTCATAAAGTAAATTATGGCCCCTGTTCTTCCATCTAAACCTTGAAATATAATAATAAATTATGAAAATTCTACAAAACCAGTAAACTAGTAAGTAAACATTGCGGGCAGTCGAAACCCTGTACATAGATAAAAAACTATTAACTATTACACGAATTTATATACATAATGTAGCTGCAAGTCACAGATAATAACTATCATCAAATCTGCTCACAATAGACAACACTCTCATTAGAAGCAATGCGATCTAACCCCCACACTGCCTCCGAAACATTTCCGCTCTCAACTCACCTTTAAATCGAAGCATAGGACAATTTCTGTAATTCATTGAGAGACTATTGTACATCTTATATATCTGAAAGGAAAACGATCGCTCAAAGCAAGCAGTGGAGTGCAGAGGTGGAGATATGAGACCCTTAAAGCGTGTATTAAGGTTATGCACGTCGGTTCTGAATTTTATTTTGTTATACAAGTAAGGAGGCGATTTATCATCGATAATCCGACGGTAATGACACTGACACTGCAAGATTCTTCGGTTCCGCATATTCAGCCAACCAACATCAGCTAACTTATGTGACACATGATCAAATCTCCTAATACCATAAATATACCTCAAACAGGCGTTTTGAACCTTCTGAATCCTATTAACTGTAACCTTATCTATCGCTGAATGGTAGACGGGCACACAATAATTAAATTGCGATAAAACGAAAGCCTCACAAACCCTTTTCTTAGTATCAATGGTCAAGTATGATCTGTGCGGATACAACTTTCTTAGGAAAAGATACGCTCGGCTGATGTACCCCGCTATCTGATCATTGAATCGGAAGGTGTTATCTAAAATAAGTCCCAAGCTTTTACATTTATTTAGGACTGGAATTTGGACGTTATTTATAGCAATTCTTATGTTTTTAGACATATCCTCACAAACACTCTTTTTACCAAACAAAAGGACCGCGGACTTATCAGGATTGATTCTTAATGAGTGCTCGGCAGAGACATCATATACATACTGTAGGTCCTCATTAATTTCCTCAACAGCCTTATTAAAATCCACCACACTAAAGGAGCGATACAGTTGCGTATCGTCCGCGTATATCTGAACACTACAATGCTTTATGCGTTTCAAGAAGTGAGAGGTGTAAGCTGAGAACAACAACGGACCCAAAACTGACCCCTGCGGCACCCCCCGAGTCACCGGCAGAAGATCAGAGACCTCACCATTCAACCCCACCACCTGAGTTCTGCCACCCAAGTAGTCAGTAAACAGCGAAATAGCAACATCTCCAAGCCCAACAAAACGCAAGATGTCAAGTAACAGGTTATGCTCCACGCAATCAAACGCCTTACTATAGTCTAGTAAGATTAAAGCAGTGATTTCGCCCCGATCAGATGCAGTTAGTATATCATCCGTAACGTCAAGCAGTGCAGTTGTACAGCTGAATCCCCTCCTAAACCCAGACTGCTTAGCAGGTAAAATGTTATGTTCACCAAAAAATCTAGATAGCTGTGCACTCATCACCCTCTCCAGCACCTTAGAAAGGGCCGGAAGCAGACTTATTGGGCGCAGATCCCTCACACTAGTTGGATGTTTATTTTTAGGTATGGGTTTAACAATAGCGTGCTTCCAACAATGCGGAAAAACCCCATCCAAAATACAAGAATTAAGCAGATGAGAGATAAATGGAACAATGTATGGACAGCACAACTTAATCATATTTATACTAATGGAGTCACCACCGGTGGCACTGGACCCAATGCTCATTATGATCCTGTACACAGTTTCATTATCAACCGTATCAAAGTTAAAGCTTTCATTACTCACGGTATCATTATTATAGATATTGAATGAACTTATTTGGCGCTGTCCAACCTTAGGGACCCCATTAACAAAGTAGTCATTAATATCATTGACATCGGCCAAGAAATCAGGCACTGCCACCTCCCTTGCATTCCCGATGCTGAGAGAAGCAAGCCTCTTCCATAATTGATTCCTATCATTAGTAGTAAAAGCAAAATTAAAATAGGCTTTCCTCTCATTTTTCAACATTAGATTGGTGAAGTTACGCAATGATTTGTAATACTCCCAGTGACAAGGCATTCTGGTTTTTCTAAATTTTGATTTGGCTTTATTTCTCAAGGAGATAAGCAACTTTAAATTATCCGTTAGCCACGGTGGCTGTCGTTTACCAACTCTGCGTGTCACTAAAGGAGCATGTTTGTCAAAAAGTCCAAGAATACTGTTATTAAAGAATTCTAATTTTACATTAATGTCAGCAAGGCGAATAATATTCTGGAGTGGCAAAGCTCTCAAGTCGGTATCAAACTGGTCCACATCTATCCCATTAAGATTCCTATACAGAAGCACCACTGGGTCGGGCACCGGGAGCTTTGTGATTACATCACAGTAAACCAATTCATGATCAGACAGGTGACAATCAACTACCCCGGAAGCCCCTACCAGTGAGTCATCCGAGGCAATCACCAAGTCAAGCAACGCACCACCCCTAGTCGGCTGATCAATAAGCTGGTGCAGTCCCAGGGACTCTAAGACATTCATCATACACACCGAAGCGGAAGTTTCAAATTTGAGGAGATCTATATTAAAATCTCCAAGACAAATAATTTTGTCAGTAAAAGGTAAGCAGTTGCTAATAGAATTTTCGAACCCATCCAGAAAGTTAGCGTATTCCCTCTGATGAGGATTATAAAAAACACCCACTGCAATCTCAATTCCACGACTCCGAACAAGCACCCACAGCTCCTCAATGCCACCACCTCGAAAACATTGGTAAAATTTTGGTAAAATTTAAAACAGATTAATTTACTGTCTCAGTATTTATGGGTAAACTTGAGATGCAAATTATTAGAAAATTTAGTAGTATAAAGTAAAAAGATGTATAAAGGTCCGCAGATACAAAAATGTTTAATTTCTGCATAAGCAGCCAGCATCGGCCATCAAAGATGATCTTTAATTATTTGGTAAATTTTAAAACAGATTAATTTACTTTCTCAGTATTTATGGGTAAACTTGAGATGCAAATTATTTGAAATTTGAGGAGTAGTATAAAGTAATAAGATGTATAAAGGTCAGCTCATTCTAAAAATATTTAATTTCTGCATATGCAGCCCGAATCGGCCTTCAAAGATGATCTTTAATTATTTGGTAAATTTTAAAACAGATTAATTTACTGTCTCAGTATTTATGGGTAAACTTGAGATGCAAATTATTAGAAAATTTAGTAGTATGAAGTAAAAAGATGTATAAAGGTCAGCAGATACTAAAAATGTTTAATTTCTGCATAAGCAGCCAGCATCGGCCTTCAAAGATGATCTTTAATTATTTGGTAAATTTTAAAACAGATTAATTTACTGTCTCAGTATTTATGGGTAAACTTGAGATGCAAATTATTAGAAAATTTAGTAGTATGAAGTAAAAAGATGAATAGAGGTCAGCAGATACTAAAAATGTTTAATTTCTGCATAAGCAGCCAGCATCGGCCTTCAAAGATGATCATTAATTAGTTGGTAAATTTTAAAACAGATTAATTTACTTTCTCACTATTTATGGGTAAACTTGAGATGCAAATTATTTGAAATTTGAGGAGTAGTATAAAGTAAGAAGATGTATAAAGGTCAGCTCATTCTAAAAATATTTAATTTCTGCATATGCAGCCCGAATCGGCCTTCAAAGATGATCTTTAATTATTTGGTAAATTTTAAAACAGATTAATTTACTTCCTCAGTATTTCTGGCTAAACTTGAGATGCGAATTATTTGAAAATTTAGGAGTATGAAGTAAGAAGATGTATATAAAGGTCAGCACATACTTAAAATATTTAAGTGCTGCATAAGCAGTCAGAATCGGCCTTCAAAGATGATCTTTAATTATTTGGTAAATTTTAAAACAGATTAATTTACTTCCTCAGTATTTACGGCTAAACTTGAGATGCGAATTATTTGAAAATTTAGGAGTATGAAGTAAGAAGATGTATATAAAGGTCAGCACATACTAAAAAAATTTAAGTTCTGCATAAGCAGTCAGAATCGACCTTCAAAGATGATCTTTAATTATTTGGTAAATTTTAAAACAGATTAATTTACTTCCTCAGTATTTATGGCTAAACTTGAGATCCCATCTATTTGAAAATTTAGGAGTATGAAGTAAGAAGATGTATATAAAGGTCAGCACATACTAAAAATATTTAAGTTCTGCATAAGCAGCCAGAATCGGCCTTCAAAGATGATCTTTAATTATTTGGTAAATTTTAAAACAGATTAATTTACTTCCTCAGTATTTATGGCTAAACTTGAGATGCCATCTATTTGAAAATTTAGGAGTATGAAGTAAGAAGATGTATATAAAGGTCAGCACATACTAAAAATATTTAAGTTCTGCATAAGCAGCCAGAATCGGCCTTCAAAGATGATCTTTAATTATTTGGTAAATTTTAAAACAGATTAATTTACTTCCTCAGGATTTATGGCTAAACTTGAGATGCGAATTATTTGAAAATTTAGGAGTATGAAGTAAGAAGATGTATATAAAGGTCAGCACATACTAAAAATATTTAAGTTCTGCATAAGCAGCCAGAATCGGCCTTCAAAGATGATCTTTAATTATTTGGTAAATTTTAAAACAGATTAATTTACTTCCTCAGTATTTATGGCTAAACTTGAGATGCCATCTATTTGAAAATTTAGGAGTATGAAGTAAGAAGATGTATATAAAGGTCAGCACATACTAAAAATATTTAAGTTCTGCATAAGCAGCCAGAATCGACCTTCAAAGATGATCTTTAATTATTTGGTAAATTTTAAAACGGATTAATTTACTTCCTCAGTATTTATGGCTAAACTTGAGATGCCATCTATTTGAAAATTTAGGAGTATGAAGTAAGAAGATGTATATAAAGGTCAGCACATACTAAAAATATTTAAGTTCTGCATAAGCAGCCAGCATCGGCCTTTAAAGATGATCTTTAATTATTTGGTAAATTTTAAAACAGATTAATTTACTTCCTCAGGATTTATGGCTAAACTTGAGATGCGATCTATTTGAAAATTTAAGAGTTTGAAGTAAGAAGATGTATATAAAGGTCAGCACATACTAAAAATATTTAAGTTCTGCATAAGCAGCCAGAATCGGCCTTCAAAGATGATCTTTAATTATTTGGTAAATTTTAAAACAGATTAATTTACTTCCTCAGTATTTATGGCTAAACTTGAGATGCCATCTATTTGAAAATTTAGGAGTATGAAGTAAGAAGATGTATATAAAGGTCAGCACATACTAAAAATATTTAAGTTCTGCATAAGCAGCCAGCATCGGCCTTTAAAGATGATCTTTAATTATTTGGTAAATTTTAAAACAGATTAATTTACTTCCTCAGGATTTATGGCTAAACTTGAGATGCGATCTATTTGAAAATTTAAGAGTTTGAAGTAAGAAGATGTATATAAAGGTCAGCACATACTAAAAATATTTAAGTTCTGCATAAGCAGCCAGAATCGGCCTTCAAAGATGATCTTTAATTATTTGGTAAATTTTAAAACAGATTAATTTACTTCCTCAGTATTTATGGCTAAACTTGAGATGCCATCTATTTGAAAATTTAGGAGTATGAAGTAAGAAGATGTATATAAAGGTCAGCACATACTAAAAATATTTAAGTTCTGCATAAGCAGCCAGAATCGGCCTTCAAAGATGATCTTTAATTATTTGGTAAATTTTAAAACAGATTAATTTACTTCCTCAGGATTTATGGCTAAACTTGAGATGCGAATTATTTGAAAATTTAGGAGTATGAAGTAAGAAGACGTATATAAAGGTCAGCACATACTAAAAATATTTAAGTTCTGCATAAGCAGCCAGAATCGGCCTTCAAAGATGATCTTTAATTATTTGGTAAATTTTAAAACAGATTAATTTACTTCCTCAGTATTTATGGCTAAACTTGAGATGCCATCTATTTGAAAATTTAGGAGTATGAAGTAAGAAGATGTATATAAAGGTCAGCACATACTAAAAATATTTAAGTTCTGCATAAGCAGCCAGAATCGGCCTTCAAAGATGATCTTTAATTATTTGGTAAATTTTAAAACAGATTAATTTACTTCCTCAGGATTTATGGCTAAACTTGAGATGCGAATTATTTGAAAATTTAGGAGTATGAAGTAAGAAGACGTATATAAAGGTCAGCACATACTAAAAATATTTAAGTTCTGCATAAGCAGCCAGAATCGGCCTTCAAAGATGATCTTTAATTATTTGGTAAATTTTAAAACAGATTAATTTACTTCCTCAGGATTTATGGCTAAACTTGAGATGCGATCTATTTGAAAATTTAAGAGTTTGAAGTAAGAAGATGTATATAAAGGTCAGCACATACTAAAAATATTTAAGTTCTGCATAAGCAGCCAGAATCGGCCTTCAAAGATGATCTTTAATTATTTGGTAAATTTTAAAACAGATTAATTTACTTCCTCAGTATTTATGGCTAAACTTGAGATACCATCTATTTGAAAATTTAGGAGTATGAAGTAAGAAGATGTATATAAAGGTCAGCACATACTAAAAATATTTAAGTTCTGCATAAGCAGCCAGCATCGGCCTTTAAAGATGATCTTTAATTATTTGGTAAATTTTAAAACAGATTAATTTACTTCCTCAGGATTTATGGCTAAACTTGAGATGCGATCTATTTGAAAATTTAAGAGTTTGAAGTAAGAAGATGTATATAAAGGTCAGCACATACTAAAAATATTTAAGTTCTGCATAAGCAGCCAGAATCGGTCTTTAAAGATGATCTTTAATTATTTGGTAAATTTCAAAAAAGATTAATTTACTTCCTCAGGATTTATGGCTAAACTTGAGATCCCATCTATTTGAAAATTTAGGAGTATGAAGTAAGAAGATGTATATAAAGGTCAGCACATACTAAAAATATTTAAGTTCTGCATAAGCAGCCAGCATCGGCCTTCAAAGATGATCTTTAATTATTTGGTAAATTTTAAAACAGATTAATTTACTTCCTCAGTATTTATGGCTAAACTTGAGATGCGAATTATTTGAAAATTTAGGAGTATGAAGTAAGAAGATGTATATAAAGGTCAGCACATACTAAAAATATTTAAGTTCTGCATAAGCAGCCAGAATCGGCCTTCAAAGATGATCTTTAATTATTTGGTAAATTTTAAAACAGATTAATTTACTTCCTCAGTATTTATGGCTAAACTTGAGATGCCATCTATTTGAAAATTTAGGAGTATGAAGTAAGAAGATGTATATAAAGGTCAGCACATACTAAAAATATTTAAGTTCTGCATAAGCAGCCAGAATCGACCTTCAAAGATGATCTTTAATTATTTGGTAAATTTTAAAACAGATTAATTTACTTCCTCAGTATTTATGGCTAAACTTGAGATGCCATCTATTTGAAAATTTAGGAGTATGAAGTAAGAAGATGTATATAAAGGTCAGCACATACTAAAAATATTTAAGTTCTGCATAGGCAGCCAGAATCGGCCTTCAAAGATGATCTTTAATTATTTGGTAAATTTTAAAACAGATTAATTTACTTCCTCAGTATTTCTGGCTAAACTTGAGATGCGAATTATTTGAAAATTTAGGAGTATGAAGTAAGAAGATGTATATAAAGGTCAGCACATACTAAAAATATTTAAGTTCTGCATTAGCAGCCAGAATCGGCCTTCAAAGATGATCTTTAATTATTTGGTAAATTTTAAAACAGATTAATTTACTTCCTCAGTATTTATGGCTAAACTTGAGATGCGAATTATTTGAAAATTTAGGAGTATGAAGTAAGAAGATGTATATAAAGGTCAGCACATACTAAAAATATTTAAGTTCTGCATAAGCAGCCAGAATCGGCCTTCAAAGATGATCTTTAATTATTTGGTAAATTTTAAAACAGATTAATTTACTTCCTCAGTATTTATGGCTAAACTTGAGATGCGAATTATTTGAAAATTTAGGAGTATGAAGTAAGAAGATGTATATAAAGGTCAGCACATACTAAAAATATTTAAGTTCTGCATAAGCAGCCAGAATCGGCCTTCAAAGATGATCTTTAATTATTTGGTAAATTTTAAAACAGATTAATTTATTTCCTCAGTATTTCTGGCTAAACTTGAGATGCGAATTATTTGAAAATTTAGGAGTATGAAGTAAGAAGATGTATATAAAGGTCAGCACATACTAAAAATATTTAAGTTCTGCATAAGCAGCCAGAATCGGCCTTCAAAGATGATCTTTAATTATTTGGTAAATTTTAAAACAGATTAATTTACTTCCTCAGTATTTATGGCTAAACTTGAGATGCGAATTATTTGAAAATTTAGGAGTATGAGGTAAGAAGATGTATATAAAGGTCAGCACATACTAAAAATATTTAAGTTCTGCATAAGCAGCCAGAATCGGCCTTCAAAGATGATCTTTAATTATTTGGTAAATTTTAAAACAGATTAATTTACTTCCTCAGTATTTATGGCTAAACTTGAGATGCCATCTATTTGAAAATTTAGGAGTATGAAGTAAGAAGATGTATATAAAGGTCAGCACATACTAAAAATATTTAAGTTCTGCATAAGCAGCCAGAATCGACCTTCAAAGATGATCTTTAATTATTTGGTAAATTTTAAAACAGATTAATTTACTTCCTCAGTATTTCTGGCTAAACTTGAGATGCGAATTATTTGAAAATTTAGGAGTATGAAGTAAGAAGATGTATATAAAGGTCAGCACATACTAAAAATATTTAAGTTCTGCATAAGCAGCCAGAATCGGCCTTCAAAGATGATCTTTAATTATTTGGTAAATTTTAAAACAGATTAATTTACTTCCTCAGTATTTATGGCTAAACTTGAGATGCGAATTATTTGAAAATTTAGGAGTATGAGGTAAGAAGATGTATATAAAGGTCAGCACATACTAAAAATATTTAAGTTCTGCATAAGCAGCCAGAATCGGCCTTCAAAGATGATCTTTAATTATTTGGTAAATTTTAAAACAGATTAATTTACTTCCTCAGTATTTATGGCTAAACTTGAGATGCCATCTATTTGAAAATTTAGGAGTATGAAGTAAGAAGATGTATATAAAGGTCAGCACATACTAAAAATATTTAAGTTCTGCATAAGCAGCCAGAATCGGCCTTCAAAGATGATCTTTAATTATTTGGTAAATTTTAAAACAGATTAATTTACTTCCTCAGTATTTCTGGCTAAACTTGAGATACGAATTATTTGAAAATTTAGGAGTATGAAGTAAGAAGATGTATATAAAGGTCAGCACATACTAAAAATATTTAAGTTCTGCATAAGCAGCCAGAATCGGCCTTCAAAGATGATCTTTAATTATTTGGTAAATTTTAAAACAGATTAATTTACTTCCTCAGTATTTATGGCTAAACTTGAGATGCGAATTATTTGAAAATTTAGGAGTATGAAGTAAGAAGATGTATATAAAGGTCAGCACATACTAAAAATATTTAAGTTCTGCATAAGCAGCCAGAATCGGCCTTCAAAGATGATCTTTAATTATTTGGTAAATTTTAAAACAGATTAATTTACTTCCTCAGTATTTATGGCTAAACTTGAGATGCCATCTATTTGAAAATTTAGGAGTATGAAGTAAGAAGATGTATATAAAGGTCAGCACATACTAAAAATATTTAAGTTCTGCATAAGCAGCCAGAATCGACCTTCAAAGATGATCTTTAATTATTTGGTAAATTTTAAAACAGATTAATTTATTTCCTCAGTATTTCTGGCTAAACTTGAGATGCCATCTATTTGAAAATTTAGGAGTATGAAGTAAGAAGATGTATATAAAGGTCAGCACATACTAAAAATATTTAAGTTCTGCATAAGCAGCCAGAATCGGCCTTCAAAGATGATCTTTAATTATTTGGTAAATTTTAAAACAGATTAATTTACTTCCTCAGTATTTATGGCTAAACTTGAGATGCGAATTATTTGAAAATTTAGGAGTATGAAGTAAGAAGATGTATATAAAGGTCAGCACATACTAAAAATATTTAAGTTCTGCATAAGCAGCCAGAATCGGCCTTCAAAGATGATCTTTAATTAATTGGTAAATTTTAAAACAGATTAATTTACTTCCTCAGTATTTATGGCTAAACTTGAGATGCCATCTATTTGAAAATTTAGGAGTATGAAGTAAGAAGATGTATATAAAGGTCAGCACATACTAAAAATATTTAAGTTCTGCATAAGCAGCCAGAATCGGCCTTCAAAGATGATCTTTAATTATTTGGTAAATTTTAAAACAGATTAATTTACTTCCTCAGTATTTCTGGCTAAACTTGAGATACGAATTATTTGAAAATTTAGGAGTATGAAGTAAGAAGATGTATATAAAGGTCAGCACATACTAAAAATATTTAAGTTCTGCATAAGCAGCCAGAATCGGCCTTCAAAGATGATCTTTAATTATTTGGTAAATTTTAAAACAGATTAATTTACTTCCTCAGTATTTATGGCTAAACTTGAGATGCGAATTATTTGAAAATTTAGGAGTATGAAGTAAGAAGATGTATATAAAGGTCAGCACATACTAAAAATATTTAAGTTCTGCATAAGCAGCCAGAATCGGCCTTCAAAGATGATCTTTAATTATTTGGTAAATTTTAAAACAGATTAATTTACTTCCTCAGTATTTATGGCTAAACTTGAGATGCCATCTATTTGAAAATTTAGGAGTATGAAGTAAGAAGATGTATATAAAGGTCAGCACATACTAAAAATATTTAAGTTCTGCATAAGCAGCCAGAATCGACCTTCAAAGATGATCTTTAATTATTTGGTAAATTTTAAAACAGATTAATTTACTTCCTCAGTATTTATGGCTAAACTTGAGATGCCATCTATTTGAAAATTTAGGAGTATGAAGTAAGAAGATGTATATAAAGGTCTGCACATACTAAAAATATTTAAGTTCTGCATAAGCAGCCAGAATCGGCCTTCAAAGATGATCTTTAATTATTTGGTAAATTTTAAAACAGATTAATTTACTTCCTCAGTATTTATGGCTAAACTTGAGATGCGAATTATTTGAAAATTTAGGAGTATGAAGTAAGAAGATGTATATAAAGGTCAGCACATACTAAAAATATTTAAGTTCTGCATAAGCAGCCAGAATCGGCCTTCAAAGATGATCTTTAATTAATTGGTAAATTTTAAAACAGATTAATTTACTTCCTCAGTATTTATGGCTAAACTTGAGATGCCATCTATTTGAAAATTTAGGAGTATGAAGTAAGAAGATGTATATAAAGGTCAGCACATACTAAAAATATTTAAGTTCTGCATAAGCAGCCAGAATCGACCTTCAAAGATGATCTTTAATTATTTGGTAAATTTTAAAACAGATTAATTTACTTCCTCAGTATTTATGGCTAAACTTGAGATGCGAATTATTTGAAAATTTAGGAGTATGAAGTAAGAAGATGTATATAAAGGTCAGCACATACTAAAAATATTTAAGTTCTGCATAAGCAGCCAGAATCGGCCTTCAAAGATGATCTTTAATTATTTGGTAAATTTTAAAACAGATTAATTTATTTCCTCAGTATTTCTGGCTAAACTTGAGATGCGAATTATTTGAAAATTTAGGAGTATGAAGTAAGAAGATGTATATAAAGGTCAGCACATACTAAAAATATTTAAGTTCTGCATAAGCAGCCAGAATCGGCCTTCAAAGATGATCTTTAATTATTTGGTAAATTTTAAAACAGATTAATTTACTTCCTCAGTATTTATGGCTAAACTTGAGATGCGAATTATTTGAAAATTTAGGAGTATGAGGTAAGAAGATGTATATAAAGGTCAGCACATACTAAAAATATTTAAGTTCTGCATAAGCAGCCAGAATCGGCCTTCAAAGATGATCTTTAATTATTTGGTAAATTTTAAAACAGATTAATTTACTTCCTCAGTATTTATGGCTAAACTTGAGATGCCATCTATTTGAAAATTTAGGAGTATGAAGTAAGAAGATGTATATAAAGGTCAGCACATACTAAAAATATTTAAGTTCTGCATAAGCAGCCAGAATCGACCTTCAAAGATGATCTTTAATTATTTGGTAAATTTTAAAACAGATTAATTTACTTCCTCAGTATTTCTGGCTAAACTTGAGATGCGAATTATTTGAAAATTTAGGAGTATGAAGTAAGAAGATGTATATAAAGGTCAGCACATACTAAAAATATTTAAGTTCTGCATAAGCAGCCAGAATCGGCCTTCAAAGATGATCTTTAATTATTTGGTAAATTTTAAAACAGATTAATTTACTTCCTCAGTATTTATGGCTAAACTTGAGATGCCATCTATTTGAAAATTTAGGAGTATGAAGTAAGAAGATGTATATAAAGGTCAGCACATACTAAAAATATTTAAGTTCTGCATAAGCAGCCAGAATCGACCTTCAAAGATGATCTTTAATTATTTGGTAAATTTTAAAACAGATTAATTTACTTCCTCAGTATTTATGGCTAAACTTGAGATGCCATCTATTTGAAAATTTAGGAGTATGAAGTAAGAAGATGTATATAAAGGTCAGCACATACTAAAAATATTTAAGTTCTGCATAGGCAGCCAGAATCGGCCTTCAAAGATGATCTTTAATTATTTGGTAAATTTTAAAACAGATTAATTTACTTCCTCAGTATTTATGGCTAAACTTGAGATGCGAATTATTTGAAAATTTAGGAGTATGAAGTAAGAAGATGTATATAAAGGTCAGCACATACTAAAAATATTTAAGTTCTGCATAAGCAGCCAGAATCGGCCTTCAAAGATGATCTTTAATTATTTGGTAAATTTTAAAACAGATTAATTTACTTCCTCAGTATTTATGGCTAAACTTGAGATGCGAATTATTTGAAAATTTAGGAGTATGAAGTAAGAAGATGTATATAAAGGTCAGCACATACTAAAAATATTTAAGTTCTGCATAAGCAGCCAGAATCGGCCTTCAAAGATGATCTTTAATTATTTGGTAAATTTTAAAACAGATTAATTTATTTCCTCAGTATTTCTGGCTAAACTTGAGATGCGAATTATTTGAAAATTTAGGAGTATGAAGTAAGAAGATGTATATAAAGGTCAGCACATACTAAAAATATTTAAGTTCTGCATAAGCAGCCAGAATCGGCCTTCAAAGATGATCTTTAATTATTTGGTAAATTTTAAAACAGATTAATTTACTTCCTCAGTATTTATGGCTAAACTTGAGATGCGAATTATTTGAAAATTTAGGAGTATGAGGTAAGAAGATGTATATAAAGGTCAGCACATACTAAAAATATTTAAGTTCTGCATAAGCAGCCAGAATCGGCCTTCAAAGATGATCTTTAATTATTTGGTAAATTTTAAAACAGATTAATTTACTTCCTCAGTATTTATGGCTAAACTTGAGATGCCATCTATTTGAAAATTTAGGAGTATGAAGTAAGAAGATGTATATAAAGGTCAGCACATACTAAAAATATTTAAGTTCTGCATAAGCAGCCAGAATCGACCTTCAAAGATGATCTTTAATTATTTGGTAAATTTTAAAACAGATTAATTTACTTCCTCAGTATTTCTGGCTAAACTTGAGATGCGAATTATTTGAAAATTTAGGAGTATGAAGTAAGAAGATGTATATAAAGGTCAGCACATACTAAAAATATTTAAGTTCTGCATAAGCAGCCAGAATCGGCCTTCAAAGATGATCTTTAATTATTTGGTAAATTTTAAAACAGATTAATTTACTTCCTCAGTATTTATGGCTAAACTTGAGATGCGAATTATTTGAAAATTTAGGAGTATGAAGTAAGAAGATGTATATAAAGGTCAGCACATACTAAAAATATTTAAGTTCTGCATAAGCAGCCAGAATCGGCCTTCAAAGATGATCTTTAATTATTTGGTAAATTTTAAAACAGATTAATTTACTTCCTCAGTATTTATGGCTAAACTTGAGATGCCATCTATTTGAAAATTTAGGAGTATGAAGTAAGAAGATGTATATAAAGGTCAGCACATACTAAAAATATTTAATTTCTGCATAAGCAGCCAGAATCGACCTTCAAAGATGATCTTTAATTATTTGGTAAATTTTAAAACAGATTAATTTACTTCCTCAGTATTTATGGCTAAACTTGAGATGCCATCTATTTGAAAATTTAGGAGTATGAAGTAAGAAGATGTATATAAAGGTCTGCACATACTAAAAATATTTAAGTTCTGCATAAGCAGCCAGAATCGGCCTTCAAAGATGATCTTTAATTATTTGGTAAATTTTAAAACAGATTAATTTACTTCCTCAGTATTTATGGCTAAACTTGAGATGCGAATTATTTGAAAATTTAGGAGTATGAAGTAAGAAGATGTATATAAAGGTCAGCACATACTAAAAATATTTAAGTTCTGCATAAGCAGCCAGAATCGGCCTTCAAAGATGATCTTTAATTATTTGGTAAATTTTAAAACAGATTAATTTACTTCCTCAGTATTTATGGCTAAACTTGAGATGCCATCTATTTGAAAATTTAGGAGTATGAAGTAAGAAGATGTATATAAAGGTCAGCACATACTAAAAATATTTAAGTTCTGCATAAGCAGCCAGAATCGACCTTCAAAGATGATCTTTAATTATTTGGTAAATTTTAAAACAGATTAATTTACTTCCTCAGTATTTATGGCTAAACTTGAGATGCCATCTATTTGAAAATTTAGGAGTATGAAGTAAGAAGATGTATATAAAGGTCAGCACATACTAAAAATATTTAAGTTCTGCATAGGCAGCCAGAATCGGCCTTCAAAGATGATCTTTAATTATTTGGTAAATTTTAAAACAGATTAATTTACTTCCTCAGTATTTCTGGCTAAACTTGAGATGCGAATTATTTGAAAATTTAGGAGTATGAAGTAAGAAGATGTATATAAAGGTCAGCACATACTAAAAATATTTAAGTTCTGCATAAGCAGCCAGAATCGGCATTCAAAGATGATCTTTAATTATTTGGTAAATTTTAAAACAGATTAATTTACTTCCTCAGTATTTATGGCTAAACTTGAGATCCCATCTATTTGAAAATTTAGGAGTATGAAGTAAGAAGATGTATATAAAGGTCAGCACATACTAAAAATATTTAAGTTCTGCATAAGCAGCCAGAATCGGCCTTCAAAGATGATCTTTAATTATTTGGTAAATTTTAAAACAGATTAATTTACTTCCTCAGTATTTATGGCTAAACTTGAGATGCCATCTATTTGAAAATTTAGGAGTATGAAGTAAGAAGATGTATATAAAGGTCAGCACATACTAAAAATATTTAAGTTCTCCATAAGCAGCCAGAATCGGCCTTCAAAGATGATCTTTAATTATTTGGTAAATTTTAAAACAGATTAATTTACTTCCTCAGTATTTATGGCTAAACTTGAGATGCCATCTATTTGAAAATTTAGGAGTATGAAGTAAGAAGATGTATATAAAGGTCAGCACATACTAAAAATATTTAAGTTCTGCATAAACAGCCAGAATCGGCCTTCAAAGATGATCTTTAATTATTTGGTAAATTTTAAAACAGATTAATTTACTTCCTCAGTATTTATGGCTAAACTTGAGATGCGAATTATTTGAAAATTTAGGAGTATGAAGTAAGAAGATGTATATAAAGGTCAGCACATACTAAAAATATTTAAGTTCTGCATAAGCAGCCAGAATCGGCCTTCAAAGATGATCTTTAATTATTTGGTAAATTTTAAAACAGATTAATTTACTTCCTCAGTATTTATGGCTAAACTTGAGATGCCATCTATTTGAAAATTTAGGAGTATGAAGTAAGAAGATGTATATAAAGGTCAGCACATACTAAAAATATTTAAGTTCTGCATAAGCAGCCAGAATCGACCTTCAAAGATGATCTTTAATTATTTGGTAAATTTTAAAACAGATTAATTTACTTCCTCAGTATTTATGGCTAAACTTGAGATGCCATCTATTTGAAAATTTAGGAGTATGAAGTAAGAAGATGTATATAAAGGTCAGCACATACTAAAAATATTTAAGTTCTGCATAGGCAGCCAGAATCGGCCTTCAAAGATGATCTTTAATTATTTGGTAAATTTTAAAACAGATTAATTTACTTCCTCAGTATTTCTGGCTAAACTTGAGATGCGAATTATTTGAAAATTTAGGAGTATGAAGTAAGAAGATGTATATAAAGGTCAGCACATACTAAAAATATTTAAGTTCTGCATAAGCAGCCAGAATCGGCCTTCAAAGATGATCTTTAATTATTTGGTAAATTTTAAAACAGATTAATTTACTTCCTCAGTATTTATGGCTAAACTTGAGATGCGAATTATTTGAAAATTTAGGAGTATGAAGTAAGAAGATGTATATAAAGGTCAGCACATACTAAAAATATTTAAGTTCTGCATAAGCAGCCAGAATCGGCCTTCAAAGATGATCTTTAATTATTTGGTAAATTTTAAAACAGATTAATTTACTTCCTCAGTATTTATGGCTAAACTTGAGATGCGAATTATTTGAAAATTTAGGAGTATGAAGTAAGAAGATGTATATAAAGGTCAGCACATACTAAAAATATTTAAGTTCTGCATAAGCAGCCAGAATCGGCCTTCAAAGATGATCTTTAATTATTTGGTAAATTTTAAAACAGATTAATTTACTTCCTCAGTATTTATGGCTAAACTTGAGATGCGAATTATTTGAAAATTTAGGAGTATGAAGTAAGAAGATGTATATAAAGGTCAGCACATACTAAAAATATTTAAGTTCTGCATAAGCAGCCAGAATCGGCATTCAAAGATGATCTTTAATTATTTAGTAAATTTTAAAACGGATTAATTTACTTCCTCAGAGTATTTAGGGGTAAACTTAAGATGCGAATTATTTAAAATTTTAGGAGTACGAAGTAAGAAGATAAAGGTCACCCTAAACTAAAACGACTTAATTCGTACATAAGCGGTCAGAATCGGCCTTCACAGATGATCTTTAATTATTTGATGCATTTTAAAACACATTAATTTACTTTCTCAGTATTTATGGGCAAACTTGAGATGGAAGTTATTTAAAATTTTATCAGCAGGAAGCCAAAAGATACATAAAGCCTACCCTAATATAGGAATGCTGAATTCTTATAGATATCGACAGGACCCGCATTAACACTTACAGTACCAAGAAAAAAACTATGCGAGAAGTACCAGCCGGGTCCAACGGACCCGAGTATACATTAAACGCAATAATAATACGTGTATTTTCATTTTTTTTAAATTTTTTTTAAATTTTCGTTTTTATGCATTTATTTTGTTTATATGTTGATAATAAAAAATTGATAATTCAATTTAACCCTTCTTGAATTTCGCTTATTTCACTATCACTCTAAGTATTTATTTCTACTATTAATGCGGTTTACACGTAAAATGATACTGCACTTTTGGTTAATGGAATAAAACTCGGCACATAGTTTACTGGAACCATATAGGGTAATTTTTTGCAATGAGAATTAAAAAATATTCGATGGGAGCTGCTGTACACCCCCTTTAATGAGGGCTATACATGGCGAATACCTCAGCTACGTTGCACTTTTTGTTAATAAATGGAATGAAACTCGATACATAATGTTTACTGGAACCATATAGAGTAGTTTTGTCCAATAAGATCAAATAAATATTCAAGGGGGTGCTCCACATCCCCTTTTTTCAAATCTGATATTTACCGTACTTTCTTGTGAAAAGATCTGATATTGGCGGATATTGGCGGCATCTTGTCGTGAAAAGTATTGTTACCCTACATTTTAAGGGTGTCGAATCGATCTGTGACCATTTGGAATCCATCTGAGTAACTCCATGGGCTTATAATCGCCATTTTTGCCTCTATAGTGCTGTTAAAAACAATCTTTCAAAAATTTTGAAATCATGCCAGTAAGGCATTGTTTATCAATATTTTTTTGTCTCATCGTACAGAATATGGTTCCAGTAAACTATCTACCAAGTTTCATTTCATTAACCAAAGGGGCAGTATCATTTTACTGGACCCCTTTTAGAAGAGGATTTTTACAACGCCGATGAAGAAAATAAGGGTTTTGCACCCAAGGGGTGCTCAAACGAATCCAAATTCACATCGATCTGGTCACAGATCGATTCAGCAGCCCCGAAATATACGGATTCATCCAAAATATTCAAAAAAATAACTGCAATTCCATTAAATATAATTCATTTATATGTACGGGTCCGTCGGACCCTGCTGGTACGCGGCGCTGCTTTTTTTATTACATAGGGAAGGAAGTTGATTAAATGAAAAAAATTAGAAATAGTTATTCAACATAGGAAGTTAGAAAAAGTCACAAAAGAACAACTCATAATTTTACAATTTGAATGAGAAAAACTGAATTGAAAGTGCGATTCGGGTCCGATGGACCCGGCTGGTACTCTACGTGTTAAATAATTTCCTGTAATTAATTAATTGCTTCTTCTGTAACTGGACAAACTGTAGGTACCTAGTGATGCTTTGCTACATCCAAGAGGCGTCCAAAAAAACTTTTTTTATTGAAAATCAATGTGGTATCGTGTATTGAAATGAAAAAGAAGAAATGTTCCAAAACTACCACCATTTTTATGGAATCGAGTAAGATATGCTTGCAAAAGCATATTATGTTTTATTAACGAATTTACTGTATTTTGCTTGCGTTAATAATGTGTAGTCTTTCTGTGGGGTGAAAGCAAATAACAAAACACTATATTTTAGAGCTAGTCAGGGAAGCACCGATGGCAATACTTTACATAAATGCACCTTAAGTTAATATTTTTGCAATTTAAAATTTCTCTAATAAATAAACATTTTTGTTAAAATGTAAGCTGTAGAATTTTCTAGTTCCTAGTCATATGTGAATTTGAAAATGGGGTATGTTATAGTAGTATATTATAGCGAAACGAGTGATTCACTGCTATATCCTGCACAACTATATAATAGGGTTGGCCCGCTGTGAGACGTAGGCACCGTTATGTTATTTAGTAGTAAGTAGGACACTCTTGGGGATAAAAAGAAAACGTTTTACTTTAGTGAAAAGTATTTGAGTTGCTGCAGTTTTGGTGTCATATAATATACTATATATAATATAAAAATACAATTTCTTTACCAAAAACAATTTTCAAATATCATAAACAAGATTTTCTGTAAGAATCTTTTGTTTAGTTAGATAAAAGCATAAATTCAATACACCAAAGAATCGTTTTTTTTTGCTTTCTCTTTAGAGATGAGATAAGTTTTTGTTGAAAATGAAAAGCTGTCATGAGAAGAAAAAAACGCTTTCAAAATTCATAATATAAACGGCAGTGTAAAAAACTTTTTAAGACTTGGAAAATGATTGTTTGAATTATTAAGTTAAAGTTTGTGAAGTAAAACAATATTTATTCTGAAGAGACTATTTTGTTGTAGTTGCCCTTACAGTGAACGAATAAACCTTTAGATTTAAAGTTATTATACAGCGTTTTACAGTCTCTAAATAGCTACAGTCAGCCTCACAATTAATGGCCATCCTGGCTATAGGTTTAGCACGAATTGTGAATGTAACCATTATAACAGTCCATACTTAAATAGAGGGGTAACTTTATTTTGCTATCAAGTAGTAAATCAACAACCTCCCCTTCTGTCCTTTTGTCGTTGTTGGCTAATAACCAATAATAGCCCTAAATAGCCAATAATTGTGAGGCTGGCTGTATCTCCGTTTTCTATCTAAATTTTCATCAATTTATGAAGACACATTCACCTACATAGGACTTCAATAATAGCCCATAATTAATTGTAAACTTTTGTGGCAAATGAAATTATTTTATCAACATTTGTGAGAACACTCGACATACTAATAATTCGAAAATTTAGGAGCATGAAGCTAAAATATTTCTATAGGCTACCCTAAAACGTTAATACTTAATTTATACAAATACATGCATCTGGAGAGGCCTTCAATAGTGACAATAATGTACATTTTTCCAAGAAAAAGTTATGAAAATCCTGTTTGTAACAAGAAAAACGTAGAATTTGTGGTCAAAATTCTTCAGTTAGCCAAAAACAAAACGTTCTAAAATGGTAAATTTTTGTTCGAGATTGATAAATTTTAATATTGATTGATAAATTTGATAAATAGTGGCTCATAATTAATTGAAAAATTTTAAGACACTGTAACACCGGAAACCGGATGCGGCATTAATTTCTCCCTTTAGGATCACTCAAAGTCGTAGACGGGATGGGTTCGGAATAAGAACGACAACACATAATAAAAACGTATGAAAAATATATATATATATTTATTCAAAATAAAACAAATGATATTATGTTATAAAAAAACCAACCCTTTGCTTAAGGAAAAAAAATGATAATACTTAATAAATGTCCAATAAAATACAAACACGGGAGATATGACTCGGCCACTGGATGTCCACCAGACCTCGAGACCCGTCTCTTAAGAGATAGACCACAGAGTCCCGGTGAATGTAGGGAAGTCGTGCACCAGACCTCGAGACCCTTCTCTTAGGAGAAAGACCACAGATTCCCGGTGGACGCAGGGAAGTTGTTCACCAGACCTCGAGACCCTTCTCTGACGAGAAAGACCACAGAGTCCCGGTGTATGCAGGTAAGTTTTCCAGGCCACAAAGACCACAGAGTCCCGGAAACTGAGAGGGTAGGTAGCTCCCCAGACCTCGAGACTCTTCTCTGACGAGAAAGACCACTGAGTCCCGGAAACTAAGAGGGTAAGGTAGTTTTCCAGACCTCGAGACCCTTCTCTGACGAGAAAGACCACTGAGTCCCGGAAACGAAGAGGGTTTCGTACACCAGATCCCGAGACCTCTCTATGAAAGGAGAGACCACAGGGAAAATCACGGGCTTGCTGAAGGCACACGGAAACAAATTAATTAAAATTAATTTAATTAATTTAACAAAGCAAGTAGTACACAAAAATGACGCAAGTGAGATAACGGAGCGCGCCCGTTCACCTCAAAGGTGAAGTGAGGTATCTTTTATCAAAACGGAGAAGGGGTTTATATTGTAGAGCCGACGACCAACTCGGATCTACTCGACATCCAATAGGAACGCTCTAACTTGAATTGTACTCGAAGAAAATTATCACTTAGTACGTTATAAATTTTATTAATTAAATTAATTAAATTTTAATTAAGGGGAACTCGAAGGTACGATTTGTTCCATCGTAACCGCACAAAATTCCTGATCACGCCGGTCTTAAATTTATTATTGTAAAATGAATTTTAAATTTTTAATGTTAATAAAAATTAATTAAAAAATAATTAAGTAAAGGCTCAAAATTATTTAGGGGTGGTACAATTAAATTAAATTACAAAATTAGTTGATAAAAATTAACGTGGACTGCCCAAAACGGCCGAAAAAAATTCATCTGTGACTTATAATTATTTATTAATTACTTACGTTAATTAAAACGTTATCCATCACTAATTAATCACTTAATTATGAACGTGAACGATAACTAAATTTTAAGGATTTATAACTTTTACAACTCAATAATTAAAAAATTTAGATACGTAATAATCACTTGATAAATGATAAGGGTAACAAAAATTAAAACAGGGTAACAAGGACTCCTAGATTCCATTAAAAATAGAACGGTAGCTTTATCTATTATATTTAAGAAGTTAGAGAAGAATCAGCTGCGTGGTGATAATTAATCCATGATAAAAATTGAAATGAAATTAAAGCTCGGTAATTTTTCACCAATCTTCTCAAGATTGGGCTTAAACGAAAGGGCTTGAAAACTGAACTAGGAAATATAAAAATTATTTTAAATTTCAGCCAGGGCCGGCTTTGGAAAAATTGTCAAACACCAAAAGTGAAAAAAAAAATTACAAGTAGCTGGTTCAAACTATACAAAATTTCCAGGATGCTGTAATACTATAATACACAGTATTTGGGTCCAGCATCCGGATAGAATTTTGCATCGTTACAACACGAAATTATTATATTTCCATTTGTGAGCAAACTAGACATGCCAATAATTAGTAAATTTAGGAGCATACAGCTAAAATATTTCTAAAGGCTACTCTAAAACGTGAATACTTAATTTCTAGGATAGGTCTTCAATAGTGGCCCATAATTAATTGGAAAATTTTGAGACAAATGAAACTATCATAATAATATCACCATTTGTGAGCAAACTAGACATACCAATAATTAGTAAACGTAGGAGTAAGAATCTAAAATATTTCTAAAAGCTACCATAAAACGTGAATACTTAATTTCTCCAGATCCATAGATTTGTCAATTTGTCATTTTAACAATAAACAGTGCAATAAACAAAATAAGGTTATAACCTGTCAAAGTGTCGGTTTCTTGGGTTTTGTGTATTTATATTTATTTGGGCAGAAGGTATTTACTTTTAAAATAAATTTCAGAATGTTACCTATACAATGTTAATAAAGTACGATGTTTGCATTCGACACTTTCGATTACCTTCGACTTCACGATTGCTCACGATCGTGACGTAATGGTTTGGTACAAGCGGCCATGACACTTAAAGCATTTTTGGCGGGAGTTTTATTAATTCGAAATTGCAGCATAGAGAGTTGCTTTACTTTTGTCGCGCGCTCTTTCATTTTTTTTAATTTGAAATTGTTTAGAAGTAATCCTTTTTGTAAAATTTTGTTGCTCTACTTTTGTCCGATAGTCTATTTATGAGAAAACTAGGCGTACAATTAATTTGTAAATTTAAGAGCATGAAGGTAAACTAAGGTTTAGGTAAACAAGAAATATCTAGAAACTCACCTTAACAAGTTGTTAGATGTTTCGGAAAAATTCATCTTCCTCGACGCGTGGTAGTAAGTGTTCAAAGATTAAATAAAGGCACTCGTTTGGATTGTTGGATTGTATAGATAGTAGGTACCTCGGTCCCTGAAAATTAAAAATTAAAATTAGAATGAGCACAATAAGTTGTGACATTCTGGTGAATAGCACAAGGTGGGCAATTTTATCTCACATACCTCACGTTTATTTCAAAGAAAGACATAAAAATCAAAATCGTCTGATATTTTTAAATGGTAGGAGAGTTTTCACCCGTACGCATCACTTTTGTTGTTTTACCCACGGGTAAAACACCGAAAAATAACGAAGTCTGCGGGGCCCTTAGACCGTATTATTTATTTACAAACTCCAGATATTTTTAAGGTGTAATTTAGAAAAACTCTAAATTATTAATGTCCTCGCTTCTCGAGTTAAATGTTTAAAAAGATTACCTAATATAATTTTTTTTCGATATTATTAAAACGTATTATTAAAATTTTGAAATTTAATAAAAAGCGAGCAATGAATAGTACAGTATAACAATATCTTTTATTGAATATTGGTTATTACTAATTATAGTATCTTCGGGGACATAAAATATTTATAAATTAATTATAGATCTCAACAAATTCAATTTTTTCATTTTATTAAATACGAGATAAGTACTAACTACATTTCAATTATTTCCAAGTTAATCATTGACTTGTACAGAGCAAACGAAAATTAAACAAGTTTATCATTGAAACATCTAAAATTTGAAAAACCATTGGTCACAGTTTCATAGATCAGTAAAAAAAATTGATCAAGTATGGAAAGTAAATTGGTTAATTTTCCTTTATCTTTTTTAAACAAATTGGGATACTTAAGACCAAATTCTTCACGAAGCATTATTGGTAACTTTCTACGATTACAAATAATATTTGCAATGGTAATCGGAATAATGCAATACTTTTATATTGAAGGAGATATTTTTGATATAATAGACAACTCAGAATGGATTTCTGCAATGTGGCAGGTAATCTATATACCTAGACTAAACATGTCGAAATATTTGGCTTAAGCTATTCCTCCGTTTTGGACTAAAAAAATTATAAATTTTTGCAGATGACTATGAAGAATTTTTATTTAATTCTTAACAAAAATCAAGTTTTAAATTTAATTCGGCTAAATGAAAATTTTTGGAGTACTAACAGATGTTCAAAGTCGACTCAAAAAAGAACGAATACAATAATGAAAATAGTTTCACTTTTTCAAAAAATATTTGTGTGTTCGACAATTTTATTCACTACATTGATTTTAATCTCTCCTTACGTCACGTCAAGACCGTTACCTATGGGAACTTGGAAAATGATTGAATATAAGAGTCTCTACATAGTTACCCTAATTAATAACACTGTGGTGTTAGCAATCTGTGCGCCTTTTGTTGCTGGTTTTGAAGGTCTTTTTATTGGATTTTGTTACGATGTTATGATACAATTTAAAATTTTATGCGATAATTTAGAACGAATGGATGTCGAAGATATTAAAACCAAAGAAGATTTGGATAATCACTTTAATAAGTTAAAGATTTGTATCGAACACCATAAGTTTTTGATCAGGTCAAGTTAATTATAAATATTTTTCTCTTTAGTGTAGTCAACGAACCAAAATTTACCCTGATTTTCGGACTTTTTTTGTAACAGCGAGTTTTTTTCCTTAATCGGTCTAAACCATTCCTGTGAGTTTGTGTATAAAATGTCTCAACTCAATTTTGACCGGAAGGCCCTTATTCTTCGACTTTAGTGTAAAAGTTTGACTTTTTCAAGTTTCCGTTTCACTATTTTTTGAATAACTTCGCTTGTATTGGTCGAATCGGGACCAAAAAAATTTCATTTTGTTTGTAATGAATCTCTCTTTAAAACTGCCTGGGTTAAAATTATTTATATTAATTTCCTAACCCAAAAAAAATTCAAAACTGTCGTCATTGGTCGGTTGTAGTTTTTTCTAGAGAACTTGAGTTTTAATTAATGTTATAGTATGAAACTTTAGGAAGTTGCAGCTGATATAGTAACAAATCCATATTACAAGTTGGGTCCAAAAATATTAAGAACAACGGCTAAAATTTGCATTTTGGTTCAAATTTTCTTTTTCATATTTGTTGTGAGCAATTGGTGGTATCCCAATAATTCTTCTCTTGAAATGTAGGAAATTTAATGCTCTTTCAGATGAAAACAAAAACAATCACACCAGACCATTTTTTCTTCCGATTTCTTTGAAGATAAAAAGAAAATCTTTTAACTGTTTGTCTACAAAACCAATTTTAGTGGTGGAAATTTTATTCTTCTTTTACATATTTTTGAAAATTAATCATAAAGAACTCCTATAAACTATTTTTGAACATTAAAACTAGTTTTAAAGTCAACCATTTCGACCACTAAAATTGGTTTTGTGGGTAAATAGTTCAAAAATTTTATTTTTCTTTTCAACGAAATCGGAAGAGAACGTGGTCTAATGGGATTGTCTTTGGTTTCATCTAAAAGAGCATTAAATTTCCAACATTTCAAGGGAAGAATTATTACGATACCACCAATTGCTCACAATAAATATGAATTAGAAAATTTGAACCAAAATGCAAATTTTAGTCTTTGTTCTCACTATTTTTGGACCAAATTTTCAATATGGATTTGTTACTATATAAGCTACAACTTCCTAAAGTTACATACCGTAATATTAATTATTACTTGAGTTCTCTATAAAAAACTACGACTCACTAATGACGGCAGTTTTGAATTTTTTTTGGGTTAGGAAATTAATATAGATTATTTTAACCCAGGCAGTTTTAAAGAGAGATTCATTACAAACAAAAGGAAAATTTTTTGGTCCCGATCCGACCAATACAAGCGCAGTTATTCAAAAAATAGTGAAACGGAAACTTAAAAAGTCAAAATTTTACACTAAAGTCGAAGAATAAGGGCCTTCCGGTCAAAATTGAGTTGAGAGATTTTATACACAAACTCACAGGAATGGTTTCGACCGATTAAGAGAAAAAACTCGCTGTTACAAAAAAAGTCCGAAAATCAGGTTAAATTTTGGTTCGTTGACTACACTACTTAGAATAAATGAATTATTTTATAGATACGTACAATTGTTACAAAAATGTTATTCGTCAGTTTTTATGATTCAGTACGTAAGTGCAGCTCCACTAATTTGTTCTGAATTTTATGCAGCATTGGAAAGGTAAACATAAAATCATATTTAACAAGCGTATTCTTACATAAGCATTTTAGTTCTGATATTTCATTAAAAATAAAATATGCTATTACCTGCTTAAATGTGGTTGGTCAATTTTGTTTCTACTGCATCCCTTGCGAATTTCTCACACACGAGGTATAAAACCTATGTTACAATAATTATTATTTCGACTAATAAAATATTTTTGTAGGTTTTGCTAGTTTCCCAAGCCATTTATAGCTCTAATTGGTATTCAAAACATTTTAAACTGCTAAGACGATCTCAACAATTGATGATACAACAGTCACAACGAGAGATTCGTTTTATGGCATGTGGTATAATGGACATTAACGCCAAAACTCTCTTAACGGCAAGTTATAAAATATATTTTTAATACAAAAATATAAGATATAAGGGTCTCCCAAAATTTCGTGGATACAGGGCTTACAAGTTTTTAGGATCGAAATGTGTTTGTTAGACAAATTTATCTAAGTACACCACAAACGCTTCCTTTGCTCGGGCAAAAGAACGTTTTAGATATTTGGTATCTACAGGATGTCCCAGCAAAAAAATTCGTATTAATTTGGAATAAACGTTGCTGTAAATAACATGAAAGCAGAAAGTATGTTTTTGCACAATCGTGTTCTATTCTGTACTTACCAACAATGTTTATACTAATAGGAAGTTGATTTTACCAAACCATTGTATGTGTCCATAGAAACAATAAAATAATGATTTCGAAATATTTAACCAAAAGCTCAAGGGTGGTAAGTGAAACAGATGTTTGAGCTATTTGTTACTTTTATTCTTGTTACTGGGACAACATTGTTCTCCAGCGGTTACTATTTTGAATAAACTTTAAAATTATAAAAATTATTTACAACTGTCAACTAGTGTCAGTTTAAAAAATGAATTTATTATTAGTTATTTTTCACGATTGTGCAAAAAATAGTATGCAATACTCGGATCGTTAAGTGCTTTTCGTAACAAATCTCGAAAATTAGAAAAACTCGACCCTACGGGTCTCGTTTTGCTAACATTTTCTCGATTTGTTAACTCTGCACTTACCGACCATGTATTGCAATGTACTATTTGGGGCAAGTTGACTGTAATAAATCAAATACTAAAAAATTAAAAATAACAACTCACCTCATAAAAGAACGCCAAATATTTATATAAGATCAGCCAAAATAGGATAGGAAACAAAAAGGAAATTTCTGACCTTATTTTTGTTGACCAATTTCTTTAATGATGATGAATATAACTCTTAAATAAACTTAACTTATTTCTTAGATTCAGGTAATAAATTGTAAAATTGCATTCTCTTTAGGAAGGTTAAATTCGAACTCAAACTAAATATTCAATTATCCATAAAATTGATAAAATAATCGCATTTAAAATATAAAATTAACTAAAAGTACCTCGTACTGCCCTCTATATTCAACAAAGTATTTTGTGCCAACCAATATTTACGCATATCCTAACCGTATGTAAAAAAGAACACCCTTTTGACAAATTATTGAAAAACCATTGGTAATAGCCACTGCAACTAGAAACTTCTCTATTTTCGAGTTTAGTCACAAACGGCGTCTTGCTATTTGAGATTTTAGGGATGGGGTAATAATGAGTTAGTTTAGAGTAGTGCTGGCGATTTTGACTTGATTAACTGGTTAACCGGTGAAAAAAATTAACCAAAATTAATCACAAAGTGATTCATTCTTGTTTAAACTGACTCATTTTAACCATTGGTTAAAAACGAATCGTTTTGAACCAACGGTGATGTAAAAATTTATCATTTGCAACCATCGCTGGTGAAGGTGGAGAATTTTTTGCAATGTAAATCGTTTTTCAAAATATAATAATTATTGATCAATTAATAAATATATTCAATTCACCGTGAAATTGGAACAAAATCCCAATATCGAAATGCTAGAAGAGTTTCATATAACATTTTTGTAACCAATGTTCTCCCAATATTTCGACCCCGCTGAATCCAAAAATTGCGATTACCAAAGCGAAAGTTAAACCGGAAGTGCGATATTCAAGATGGCGACAAGGATGTCCGCTTTATTATACAGCGTGATTCAAAAATGGCGAAATTCCTCTGGAGAGGTTGTTGGGGACTATTAAGGGAGTACGGGAAAAATGTTAAAAAAATTCTTTTCAATCATTTCTCTGAGATATTAACAGCTGAAGATGGGTTTTCAACATTTTTATTTACCAGCACTTTGTGAAAATTCATGATTTAAATCAAAGATTATTTTGTTAAATAAACATTTCAATTAAAAGAAACTAACTTTAGGCCTAATTCGCCGAGAATTTGAAATTTAAAATTATTGATTTTTAACCCTATTAAACTATTAAACTAATAGTTTTAATATGAATCTGGCAATGATGTTACAAAAAATAATAAATTGACAATTGTCAAAAAATATTTTTTTGGTTAACAGCCCATGTTGTCAAATTTACGATTAAGTTCTTCTTAAATTATTTGAACTTAGAAGAAGAATTATTTTTTTTAACATTTTTCCCGTACTCCCCTAATAGTCCCCAACAACTCCTCCAGAGGAATTCCGCCATTTTTGAATCACCCTGTATAAGATTTATTTGGATGGATTAATTATTATTGCAACTAGGACAACTATTTGCTTTTTGGGAGTGGCTTAGCTGCACCTGTTTCCTCAACAGAGATTAGTCAGTTATAAAATAATGAGTTTCTTAAGCCACATGTATAATTTCACTTTTGTGAGTTATGACCTCTTAGCAATAAGGTGCCTATATTTAAGTTTAGTTTAATTTTCTTCTAGGTGATGAAGTTCGCATTTTCAATGTCTACTCTGCTAAGAAGACTTAATAAATAAACAACACTTCAAACTCATGCTATGTATACTTATGAGTTATGAACTATAATGTTATTGGTTACAGAATAAAATGTTTATTATTATTATTATATCGGGTGTAAGTGCAAAATCAGGCTCACCTCACCTCACGGCTCACCACGGAGTATCTGTTGGGAAAAATCTATCTTTTAAAATATTCTAGTCAGCCACATAGGTTTCATTTTCAAAAAATGACTTATTGCCAAAAAGTAGACTAAACACATTTCAATGCTTGCAAAGCACAAATTAATTAAATGGGGAATTGGACACTTTTTTTTTTATTTTTTATTTTGAAACTAGAGTTTATTTTGATCTCATAGCATTTTTTATTTTTTCTCTAACTCTAATATTCGAGTTAGAGAAAAAATTTAAAAAAGTAATAAGTTTTTTGTTTAGTTCTTTACGTTTTTATAAAAAAAAGTACAAAATTCGATTGTAGTCCAATTCCCCATTAATATTATAATTTCATTTAGAATTGATAGGGCCCTAAGCTATTTGAGATATGGGGCCCTTTATAAGTCCAGATATTATATGTCAGTGCCAAATATGATTTTCGGATACCTAGAAGACCCTTTTGGGGGCCCCCAAGAAAGTGGGCCCTAAGCTATAGCTTGTGTAGCTATACGTAAAACCGGCACTGGGCGCCAGTGCAGTTTTATTTGCATTATCCCACTTTTACGTGTTTTATTGGCGTTGCGTGGCAACACTGCATCCACCTATACCTGTGTAAATCAATTGCACTCCACCAGTGGAGAACCGCACTGACTCCGTGTTGATGCGGTCCCAATCGAATACGCTATACAGGGTGGTCACTTTTATCTTGCACACTATGGGCATCTCCTAAACGGTAAGAGTTACGAAATAGGTTAAATTAGAGAAAAGTTGCACAATTTCATGTCCTATAAGAAATAAGAAAGAAAATTACGATAGCTTGCTTGGTTTCGAAAATATCCTGAAAAAACTGAAAACTTGCATTTTATTTTTACATAACTCTCTTATTATTTAAGACATTGGCATGAAATTTGGTAGGTTTACATAACTTGACACGAGCTACGAATTAAACGCATGAGACTTTTTCTAAGCCTACTAGATGTCTGTGTTTTAATAGTCAACTTTTGATTTTCTTATAGGCGCCATGTTGAATTTTGGCATAAATAAATTGGATTTTTTATTCTGATTTCAGCGATGTGTAATAATCTAGTTTTAAAAAGAAATATGGCGGCACACTCCATATTACTTTTATTAAATCTGGTAGCCATGAAAAAACTACTGATAGAATTTAAAATGGCAACTCGGGATAGCTTTTGTTTTATAGAAAGTTTTGTTATTCTTCAATTGTTTTTTCATGGCTAACAATTGATTTAATCAAAGTAATATAAAGTGTGCCGCCATTTTTGTTAAAACATAGAAAATTACACATTGTTGAAATCAGAATAAAAACTACAATTTATTTATGCCAAAATTCAACATAGCGCCCATAAGAAAATCAAAAGTTGTTTATTAAAACACAGACATCTAGTAGGCTTAGAAATATGTTCAAACGTTTAATTCGTAGCCCGTATCAAGTTACGTAAACCTACCAAATTTCGTATCAATGCCTTAAATAATAAGAGAGTTATGTAATAAAAAATAAAATGCAAGTTTTCAGTTTTTTCAGGATATTTCTGAAACCAAGCAAGCTATCGCAATTTTCTTTTTTATTTCTTATAGGTCCTGAAATTCTGCAACTTTTCTCTAATTTAACCGATTTCGTAACTCTTACCGTTTAGGAGATCCCCATGGTGTGCATGATAAAAGTGACCACCCTGTATAGTGGAAGCGGTACGCCCGAAAAATTGAGAGAATGTGGCAAATTGGGGTAAAAGCAAAAAATTTGGCACACTTGATCTTTTAGACATTTTAATCGATTTGACCCGAAGTACACTAAGAAAACTCCGTTAGGGAGATGGTTTTCACCCCTTTTTAATTTTTTTAAGTTTTACCTATAAAATCGCATAGATTTGTTACTTGATGGTGATAGGTGGACAAATAACTTGTTTTGGACATGGTCAAATCTTTACCCGATTCGTAGAACTAAGTTAGGTAAGTTTCTAATAAGGGTTTTCACTTCCTTTTTTGGTGAATTTGAAACAATTTCGCGAAAATATTATTTGGGCTTCTTTTTTACAGCACACACGTGGTTTTTGAGAGTAGTTCACTCCTAAAAATATTTGCGATTACCAAAAGTAGAAAAGAGAACGTAAAAGAGGGGTTTCAACCCCCCTTTTTGGCAAAATTTCTTGACAAATTTAACTAGTTAGTGCTATATATGTCGTCAAAGTGTAATTGTCACTCTAAAGACATTGGTGATAGTATAATCGGTGTTAAACAGTCTCTTTACCTAGAAAGAGGGTGATTATCCACCATTTTAGCTTTTTCCACCCCTATTTTCTTACATTAAGATTACAATCACGATTTTTACGATCGCAGCTGCGTTAGAAGGTGGCCGCTGGATGGTCACAGTATAACCGCTAATAAAGGGCGGGTGCTCCCCCACACTTAAATTTGGATTAAAAAATAGGGTGAAAAACATGATATGCCAGATTAAAAGGCAAAGGTGGTGCAATCGGCTTAACGGAAGATCCTTCTTCCTTGCGGCGCTACACCATTGGTGGTCCAGAATTAAGCAAGCTTTTGGAAGACTTTGATGATACAGAAGACGGTGAGGAGTCCATCGCACATCATGAACAATATCCACGCTTCCAACGGAAGTTTGTCACTGACTGTGCAGCTGTAAAAGATAGCTTTCTTCAAACTCAAAATCCTTTCGAAGGTTGTCTGCAAGACTTGATAGCTCTTGACACAAGAATTGTTGCTGGCCCGGAGGGCGTTGACACTCTTAACGCTATATGCGAGAAAAGAAAAGTTCTCTATAACACTTTTGTGCAAGATCGTATGGTGACTAACAATACGTCTTTTCATAAGCCAATTTAAAAAAATGCTATGAAAATTTTCACGATTTCGAAGAAGCCAGTGACAAATGCACTCTCCGTTCTAAAAGCAGATGTTCAGTTATTTCAGAGACTTTTCATTATCAGCCAAGCAAGAGACCTGGATTTGGATGAGTCTTTTAGACACGAAAATCAAATATGTCCACCCTCCATATCAATAAACGGTGAAATTCGCTCTGGAAGTAAGTCAGACTTAGTAAGCATATTAGAAAAATTATTAATATCCTCTGCTTGTGAAATGAAACCCTCCTCTTGCCAAGGAGTTGTATTTGATGGAGCTGCATCAGTACATCTTGTAAAGCCAAATTCAGCGGTGCAAAATCTTGCTGGCTACTGCACAGCACAGTTGATACCACTTCTAATGCAGACTGCTAATAGTGTAGGAGCCAGACGAATTGACGTTGCCTGGGATCTTTACTCAAAATCCAGCATTAAAGCCTTGACACGTGACCGAAGAGGTACAGGAGTGCGACAGCAATATACTCCAAACAAAGGTGAGTCTTACATACTTTTATGCGCTTGCGATAGCATCTTTTGTGTTTTCTCAGCAGGTATTGTACCAAAAAAGTGGGATGATTACTTGAAAAACTCTGAGAATAAGGTCGAGCTCTTCTATTTCCTCGCTACCCGCTTCCTTCAGTCTATACTAGAGCACCATGTTGTGACCAATGTTGGCAACACTATCATGAGCTCTATAAACGGAATATCATCAACTCGCCTGAACCAAATTGACTGCTCTCAAATTGAAGAAGCAGATGGGCGTATGCTCTTGCATGTCAAAGATATGGCAGAACACGGAGCGAAGTCTGTTCTTGTCAGATGTTCAGATACAGATGTCATAGTTCTTGCCATATCGTACTATCATACAATAAAAGACCTAGGTCTTGAGGAGTTGTGGTTTTTATTTGGTTCTGGAACATACAAAAGATACATTCCAGTGCATAGTATAGCTACATGCTTAGGTGATAACAAAGCAATGGCGTTGCGAGGTTTCCACGCCTTTACCGGTAGTGACTCAACATCCTTCTTCACTTCTAAAGGTAGTTTACACAATTATTCGATGTACGTAATAATTAAGATCCCATTTAGGCAACGAACTGCATGGGCAGCTTGGAGGGCACCAGAGGCCACGGTGGCCTTTAAGTGGCTTGCCGAACCCCCATCAGCTGCGGGTCTGCGTGACACTAGCGTTCAAGCTTTAGAGAGATTTACTGTTCTCTTGTACAACGCTAACAGTGACATCTCTAACGTGAACGATGCTAGACGGTCACTATTTGCAAGTAGAGACAAGCCCATTACTATGATACCCCCCACATCCGCAGCATTGAGAGAACACATCAAACGAGCAAAGTATCAGGCTGGTGAGATTTGGGAAAGAGCATTAGAACCTGTAATCACAACAAGACCCCTCGCGGATCAATGGGGATGGTGTAAAAATGACAATGGTGATGGAACGTTATCACCATATTGGTCTGCGCTACCTCCGATCTGGACAGCGTTCAGGACACTAGATCGGTGCGGGTGCCGATCTGAGTGTGGGTCAATGCGCTGCTCGTGCCGCAGGTACACCCTTCCTTGCACCCCAGCCTGTAAAACATGCCAAGGAGAATGCAGTAATAAAAGGTAGCTACGGCCTAATGAACAATAACAATGCTATAATTATGATTTCTATTTGTTGTAGTGACAAGCAAAAGTAGAACCGGGATTACCACTTACCGAAATTAGTATTAGTTTAAATTTATCAAGAGTATTAGAAATAATTTTTGTACGTCACCTATCATGTTTTCCCCCTACTTTTTAATCCAAATTTAGGGGTAGGGGGGAGCACCTCCCCCTTTATTAGCGGTTATACTGTGACCATCCAGCTGTCACCTTCTAACGCAGCTGCTATCGTAAAAATCGTGATTGTAATCTTAATGTAAGGAATTGGGGGTGGAAAAGGCTAAAATGGTGGATAATCACCCTCTTTCTAGGAAAAGAGACTATTTAACACCGATTATACTATCAACAATGTCTTTATAGTGACAATTACACTTTGACGACATATATAGCACTAACTAGTTAAATTTGTTAAGAAATTTTGCCAAAAAGGGGGGTTGAAACCCCTCTTTTACGTTCTCTTTTCTACTTTTGGTAATCGCAAATATTTTTAGGAGTGAAGTACTCTCAGAAACCACGTGTGTGCTGTAAAAAAGAGGCCCAAATAATATTTTCGCGAATTTGTTTCAAATTCACCAAAAAAGGAAGTGAAAACCCTTATTAGAAACTTACCTAACTTAGCTCTACGAATCGGGTAAAGATTTGACCATGTCCAAAACAAGTTATTTGTCCACCTATCACCATCAAGTAACAAATCTATGCGATTTTATAGGTAAAACTTAAAAAAATTAAAAAGGGGTGAAAACCACCTCCCTAACGGAGTTTTTTTAGTGTACTTCGGGTCAAATCGATTAAAATGTCTAAGAGATCAAGTGTGCCTAATTTTTTGCTTTTACCCCAATTTGCCACATTTTTTTTGTGTACCGCACCCACTAATAAGGTAACTTTGCACTAAGGCTTAGTCCAAAATTACTTGCCTACCAAGTTAAAGTACTTTGAAGTTCTTAAAAATAAATCGAAAAATAAAGAGTAACTTTGGAATTAAAGTAATGGAACAACTAAATTTATATAATGTGCTTATCTTGATGCGAAGAAAACTTGGTAATCAGTAAAAAACGATATGATTCTTCTGAGGGGGTTAGATGCCTCTACTTCGATGTTGATACACCCTTAACTTCTTGTGAGGCAATCGAATTGGAAAAAAATTTGATAATTACAAAAAGTATATTAATAATTATAGTAGGGTGCTTTTTGAGATTTTAAACGACTAAAAATGACTTTAGTGAGGGGCTTGGGGTTACAACCTGAAACCTAAACAGAATTAAAGAATGTATTTTTGTATTTCAAAATCCAAAAGCTGTCCATTTTTGTCCTGTGCAGAAGGGCACTATGGTCAAAAATAGAGTTATGTAGCTGACATTTAGAAATACACCTGAACTTTATTTTGGCACAAAAATGGAGTTCGTTTTTGTAAAAGTTAATTTTTTATGAATTTTCAAAAAATTCAAATTACACAGACGCTTATGGGAAGAAATAGTTTAAAACGTCGATTTCTCCGTTTTTATAATTGAAAATTTTATTAAATGTCAGAATTTTTTACGTTTGCACTGCCTTTACTCGAAATCGTGACATCTTATCAAAAAATTTTATTCTTTTAAAAAGTTAGCCTCATCTATGTAGAGTTTTTTGGTGCAAGAATTATAACTTTTTATGATTTCATAACAGAGATATAGAATTAAAAGTGAAGACATGTAAAAAATCACGGCACATTATATCTATAGCAACCCAATCTCCCACCATAACTTTTTCTAATATCTATCTCGCTTCTTTACGTTGCGACGAGCCTTGCGTCTCATTCCCACTTACGTATTTATGTTGATGTAGTAATTTTAATTCAATATTGGAGTAAAAGAAACTGAGTTTTTCCTAATTTTGGGAACAGCTTTGTAAAAGCAACTTTTTTTTCTAAATCTGTCGAAACCTTCACAATCCGACTGTGAGTTTGTGGATTACATATCCCACCTCAATTTGGAAGGGAAGGCACTTTTTCTTTGACTTTTGTTCAAAATCTTTGAACTTTTAAATCTTCCGTTTCACTATTCTTTTAATAGCTTCGTTAGTATTAGTCTGATCGGGACCAACAAAATTTCGTTTTGCTCGTAATGAATCTCTCTTCAAGACTAATATAATTTATATTTATTTCCTATCCCAAAAAAATGTTAAAACCGAAGTCATTGGTGAATCGTAGTTTTTTATAAAGAACTTTGGTTTAAATTCAAGTTACAGGATGAAACTTGGAGGAAATTATAGGTTTTATAATGATAAATACATGTTGCAAGTTTGGTTCAAAAATATTGAGGACAACGGCCACACTTTGGATTTTAGTTTAAATTTTCTTGTGCATATTTGCTGTGAGCAACTGATAGTCTTACAAAAAATTTTCTCTTGCAAGGTAGGAAATTTAATGCTCTTTTAGATGAAAAATAAAATAATCATAACACTCCATTTTTTCGGCCACCATTCTTTGAAAACAGAAAATCAATTTTTTAAGAGTTTGGTTACAAACCAATTTTGGTGGTTGAATCTTTTTCATGTATTTTAGATAACTGGAATTTGAAAGAAAAATCCAATTTTTCCAACTTTCTGACTAGAAAACCAGTTTTGGTGTTCCAAAATTATTTTTTATGTTTTTTTGAATCATTATTAATGTTAAAAAATAAAAAATATTGAATTTAAACCAAAGTTCTTTATAAAAAACTACGATTCACCAATGACTTCGGTTTTAACATTTTTTTGGGATAGGAAATAAATATAAATTATATTAGTCTTGAAGAGAGATTTATTACGAGCAAAACGAAATTTTGTTGGTCCCGATCAGACTAATACTAACGAAGCTATTAAAAGAATAGTGAAACGGAAGATTTAAAAGTTCAAAGATTTTGAACAAAAGTCAAAGAAAAAGTGCCTTCCCTTCCAAATTGAGGTGGGATATGTAATCCACAAACTCACAGTCGGATTGTGAAGGTTTCGACAGATTTAGAAAAAAAAGTTGCTTTTACAAAGCTGTTCCCAAAATTAGGAAAAACTCAGTTTCTTTTACTCCAATATTGAATTAAAATTACTACATCAACATAAATACGTAAGTGGGAATGAGACGCAAGGCTCGTCGCAACGTAAAGAAGCGAGATAGGTATTAGAAAAAGTTATGGTGGGAGATTGGGTTGCTATAGATATAATGTGCCGTGATTTTTTACATGTCTTCACTTTTAATTCTATATCTCTGTTATGAAATCATAAAAAGTTATAATTCTTACACCAAAAAACTCTACATAGATGAGGCTAACTTTTTAAAAGAATAAAATTTTTTGATAAGATGTCACGATTTCGAGTAAAGGCAGTGCAAACGTAAAAAATTCTGACATTTAATAAAATTTTCAATTATAAAAACGGAGAAATCGACGTTTTAAACTATTTCTTCCCATAAGCGTCTGTGTAATTTGAATTTTTTGAAAATTCATAAAAAATTAACTTTTACAAAAACGAACTCCATTTTTGTGCCAAAATAAAGTTCAGGTGTATTTCTACATGTCAGCTACATAACTCTATTTTTGACCATAGTGCCCTTCTGCACAGGACAAAAATGGACAGCTTTTGGATTTTGAAATACAAAAATACATTCTTTAATTCTGTTTAGGTTTCAGGTTGTAACCCCAAGCCCCTCACTAAAGTCATAATTGAGAAGCAAATTCTCCCCACTATTAATTAATCTCTTGTAAAATTGTGATTAGACAAAAGGATTCAAACAAAAAACTATTTTTACTAGCTGATGTTGCAATGTTTTACATGTGACCGTCTCCAATTCTGTAACTGCTTTCAAGCTAAAAGCCAGGAAGGCCGAAGTTATGGATTTAAAATTCTGTAAAACCGGTTTTATGGCTGAATAAAGAGAGGATCTAGATCTAGAGACCTAAATGACCTTGTGGAACTCCAGATTGAACCACTAAAGGGCTGGAGGAGCATCCGCCAAAGATAATACATTGTCTTGCCTCTAAAGTAAAAGTAAAAAAATTTTAGCAGTGGAATCGAAATACTTTGTCGAACGCCTTCGAAAGGTCCGTGTAAATCACATCGACCTGACCACCATTATCAAGTATAGTGCATAAAACTATATAAGAAAGTAATAAAAGTTTGATTCTTTGCCTTTCGCTGTGGGGACCTATCATAAATCATTCAAAAAAAGTTCAAAATTTTTCCTTTAAATTTGTTTAACAAAACAATTTTAAAAACGAAGAAAAACATGTGGTAATTAACAATCGTTAAAAAACGATTTGAATAGATTTGAAGTTGAATTTAAATTTAAATTAGATTGTCAAAAATAGTTTCTTAAAACGGTTTATGACAATTTGTAAGTAAGTAAGTAAGTATCTTTATTTAGTAATAGTACTATTTGAAAATTTACAATAATTATTATTTAAATCTTTAATCTTTGTTAAATATCACATGTTTTTCTTCGTTTCTAAAATCCTTTTGTTAAACAAATTAAAGGGAAAAATGTTGAACCTTTTTTTAATGATTTATTATAAGCCACCACAGTAGAAGGCAAAGAGTCAAACTTTCATTACTTTCTTATATATTTTTATGCACTATACCTCATACAATTCTTGAATGAATCCTAAAAGGTTTGTGGTCACAGACCTATTCGACCTAAGTTGATTCGCAGATATATAACCTTTTACGGGATTAAAAACTTTTTTAACACACACTCTAAAATGTTTGATATGACCAGGGAGATAGATATAGGACGGTAATTCATAATATCAGCCTGGTCACCACTCTTAAAGAGAGTATGACAAATTTTTAAGATAAAGATTAAAAATTATCAACAATGGATAGACCAGACTATCGCAACACGCCTTATAGATATAAATAGGTACGAGTGAGTCACCCCGTCGAGATTCGACGAAGTATTTGAAGATATGAATACGTTAGAAAAATGAAATTTTCAAAAATTTTTATATGCACCTACAACCTACACGATATGTTGTTACTTGAACTTTGTTGTGGGGAGATACGAGAGGTAATTATTAAGTTCGCGGAATGGGGTAGAAAGAAACGCAAATATTTTTTTTTATAATTTTATTGTACAATAAAATCTTCTCGAATATGAATGCATTTATTACTTCTGTGAATTAATTTTTGTAAACCTTTAAAAAAATTATTTTATTTTTGCTTGTAAAATGCTTGTAAAATGCGATTCATCGATGTCGAAATGCCTTCTATGAAGTTTTTATTTCAAATTTGGAAATGGGTAATAATAATTTAGTCCCAAATCTGTACTTTAGGGCGGATGAACAATTTCTTCGAAACTGCATGACGTCACGGCACTCATCGCAATTGTTTACCTTGCGAACAGATGCATTGTTTTTCAGTAAGTTTAAATTTGGCCAATTTTCCTCCCCCTTTTTGATTTAATTTTTTCTATTAATCGATATAAACTATCAGCGTAGTATGCGCATGTTATGGTGGTACCTTTATTTTTGCAATCAATTAAAAGAATTCCCTCAGAATCCTAAAAGATTGTTGTCATTACTTTTCCAGCAGAAGACGAAACTTCCTTCAAATTCAATTTTTTTTTAGCCCTGCTTCGATTAAAATCATAAAAGTGAACCCAAGATTCATCTACTGTGCCTATTTGGTTGATAATAGGTCGAATTAACAAAAAAAATTCGACAAAATTCAAAAATCCAAAATTCAAAATTATCATTTTGTTGATTGCGAATAAACTACTTGATATAATTGCATACAATTTTTAGTGTATGCTTGTAAACAAAAAAGGGCATTAATTACAAAAAAAAAATAAAAATGGCCGAGCCTTCTGTCTCATTCCGCGAACTTAATAATCTCCCCTCGTAGTAATAAGCGTGACAATTTGTCACGTTGAAAATGTATGAAACTGATAATTTGAAGAAAAAAAATTAGTGCTAACATATGTGGCTCAAGAGCTTCAATTTAAAAAAAATTTATCAAGATCGATCCAGTGGAAGCACGCTAAAATTTCTGGTAAAGAAAAGGCTTCGCGTTTTAAATATACAGTGTGTTCATGAAAACAGTTTACAATAGCTAACTTTTTTATTAGCGGAGATACGAATACGGTTAAATTAGTAAAGTTATAGTACTTATTTTCCCGGTTTTAGTAACGTGGTTGAAAAAACGGAAAAGATCTAGTTACCAAGGGACATGAATATGTCACTTTTTTTAAATTGAACACCCTGTATATTTTTGGATATTTGGATTCCTCAAACTTTTCTCTGTATAAAAGTATTAAAACACTTTATCAAAATATTTAGAAATAACAGAGTTACAGCGCATTCTGTTATTTTGTATTCTTAGAAAAGAATACAAAAATGTCGAGTGCCATGGAAAACAAGAGACTTCAAGTCTTACAAAGTCTATTTAGAAATAACAGAGTTATAGCGCATTCTGTTCTTTTGTATTCTCACAAAATAATACAAAATTGTAGATTGCCATGGAAAACAAGAAGTCTTATAAAGTCTCTTGTTTTCAATGGCACTCTACAATACAAAATAACAGAATGCGCTGTAACTCTGTTATTTCTAAATATTTTGATAAGGCGTTTTAATACTTTTATACAGAGAAAAGTTTGGGGAATCCAAATATCCAAAAATATACAGAGTGTTCAATTTAAAAAAAAAGTGACATATTGGCATATCTCGGCAACTAGGCCGTTTTCCGATTTTCCAACTACCCAGCTAAATGAAGATGATAAAATACTACAACTTCGCTAATTTAACCGAATTTGTAATTTCATAAATAAAAAAGTTAGCTATTGTAAACTGTTTCGTGAACGGTCGGGTAACTCACAGCATACTTGACCACAAAATAAGCTATAACTCGGTTATTTCTAAATATTTTGATTAAGTGCTTTAATACTTTTATATAGAGAAATGTTTGAGGAATCCAAATATCTAAAAATATACAGGGTGTAACTACTCGACTCATCCAAAGATATAGGAGTTTTAGATCTCGAAAAAACTAACATTTTTTTTATTTCGCCATTTTGAATTTGGAGCTTCCTATTCGAGATACAGTCGATATAAGTTTTTTTGTTTTTCTACTCCAGTTTATTTAGTTTTAAGTTTAAAAAAAAATAAAAATTGTTTTGAAATCCTCGTAAATTTCTCTAAAACTTTTGTATGTAGCTCAATCTTCTATCTTCATTAATATCAAAATGGCGGCCAATTTAAAACTTTGACCTTGAAAATTTCAAAAATCGCACGGTGAATTTTCTAAAAAAGAATATGCGCTTATTCTACTCATGAAGATCTACATTTTAAGTTAAAAAAACTACTAGAACTTTTTTATAGTTTAGGAGCTACAGGAGATTGAATTTAAACGATCAAATTCTAAAAGAGTGCTGTTTCTGTTTTTCCGTTCCTCTTTGGTTTTTCCTTGTCAGTTTTGATAATAATTGAATTTATTAATTAATTTTTGTTATTCGAAAGTGATTTTTATTAATTATTAATAAAAACTATTTTTTGTAAATATGGAACTGTCTACTCTTCAAGAATTTATTGACATAAATTGACAAACAATCTTCTGTAGCTCCTAAACTATAAAAAATTTCTAGTAACTTTTTTGACTTAAAATGTAGATCTTGATGAGTAGAATAAGCGCATATTCTTTTTTAGACAATCCACCGTGTGATTTTTGAAATTTTCAAGGTCAAAGTTTTCAATTGGGCGCCATATTGGTATTAATGAAGATAGAAGGTAGATGTAAATACAAAAGTTTTATAGAAATTTACAAGGATTTCAAAACAGCTTTCATTTTTTTTAAGAACTTAAAAATAAAAAAACTGGAAAAGAAAAACAAAAAAACTAATATCGACTGTATCTGGAATTAGGAGGCTCCAAATTCAAAATTTCGAAATAAAAAAAATGTTAGTTTTTTCGAGATCTACAACTCCTATATCTTTGGATGAGTCAAGTAGTTACACCCTGTATAGGATGTTCTATTAAAAAAAAAGTGACATATTCATGTATCTCGGTAACTAGATCTTTTTCCGTTTTTTCAACTACATCACTAAAACCGGGAAAATAAGTACTATAACTTTACTAATTTAACCGTATTCGTATCTTCGCTAATAAAAAAGTTAGCTATTGCAAACTCTTTTCATGAACACACTGTACTATGGATACCATCAACCACCACAGAAGCTTTAGATTTCATAGTATTTAAGTCGTCGAATATTTCATTCAAACACACAGACTCACAGCTACTTGAATACTATCAGCAAAATTATCAATATCACTTACTACAAAATCGGCATCGTAAACAGAACCAAGAAAAGATTCGCAAAAACGTCGGCTGCCTGTTGCGAGATATCCAAATTTTACCCATTAGGTAAAACATTGAAAACCAACGAGGACTGTGGGGCGCTAAGATCAATTATTTATTTATAATCTCCAGATATTTTTCAGGTGTGCTTAATTATAAAAGTAGTAAATTATTATTAATCTCTTCGCTTCCCGAGTTGAATATTTAAAAAGATTATCTAATAGCTACAATTTTTTTTTGATATTATTAAAACGTAGGGGAAAGACGCAATGAAAAGGACACTTTTTTCAAATAGCTCTATTTTTTGAACAAAACATAAGTTCTAATAAATACTTGGTAACGTAACAAAACAATTATTCATATTAATAACATACCAAGCAGAAAAACTAAGTTTTTCATCAAAACTGAAAAGTTGTAAGCTTTTAAAGTAAAATCGGGAAATGTCCGTTTCATGGCACCCTGCGCATTGAAACGGACACATGGGGTTATGAAACGGACATTCTTTAGTTTTGCAACATTCGCACAAAAAAGTTGAAGAAATTTAATATCATTGATTTGTAGATTCATTTACAAACTTGTTCAAAAAGAAAAATTTTAAAAAATAAGCTATAATAATTAATAATAACAAAATAAACAATCTAGAATATTTAAAAAAAAATTTTTGCCTAAAAAGCTTAAATTTTGTTTGTGGCCTTAATTTATAGTCCTGGGGCCTGTAACAGAAAAAAGGGGGTGATCGTATTCAGGCCCATCTTTTGGGAATAAGCTATTTGAGTGCCAGCGAACACGAAAATCTGGTTTGCTTCCACAGGCAGTGGCTTAAGGCCTCAGAGCTGTTAATAATAAATTTCTAATCGGTGAGGAAGGCGGGAAACCCACCTGAGAGGGATGGCAAAGTAAAATCTTACTTTTTATGTAAAAAGTAGTTACTTTGGCAGTGGACAACTCAAATACCGTTTATGAGTCACGAGTTAGTGTTTGCAGGTGTGTAGCAAAAAGACGTTAATTTCAGTCCAGCTGCCACGCTCTCAGAGACATTGTAGAGAGCAGCCAATTTTTTTGGTCGATTATTTTTATAAGAACGATAAAATGTCAAAGTTGCATCCCGAATGCTGTCATATTTCTTACTTTTTTCCTTCTTTAAGAATTTCATTGAAGGATCCTGAGGGCTTAAGCCACTGCCTGTGGAAGCCAACCAGATTTTCGTGTCCGCTGGTACTCAAATAGCTTATTTCCAAAAGATGGACCTGAATACGATCACCCCCTTTTTTCTGTTATAGGCCCCAGGACTATTACGTGTGCAGAACACATCTGAAAGCAATAGAAATATTTTTTGTTTTTGAAACATCTATTTACAATGTACATATTAAAAATTTCTATCTTTTACACGCTTTAAAACTAACGTCCGTTTCAATGCGCCATGAAGTATCCGTTTCATGACACCGAGACATTTTTTAAGAATATTTGTTCAAAACTAAAATGCAAAAACCAAATTTGGTTTTAATAGTTGTCCATATAAATAGATACCTTGATATACGTTTTGCCATAAAAGTAAGTAAAATAAGTAAATACATCCCTATCTTGAAGCTTCCAAAACTTGCAACAATATTTACTTCGTATATGAATAAAAAACAAAACACTCTACTTCCGATGTATTAAACGAGAGGACTATGTTCACGTCATAGTTTGTTTATAAGTATATTAAGTTACATATACTAAAATTTCAAACTTAAATGCCTTTTGGTTTTGAAGATACTGATACTGTTCGTTTCATAACGCGTCCTTTTCCTTAAAATTAAAATTTTAAAATTCAATAAAAAGCGAGCATTTAATAATACAGTATATCTTATATTGAATAGTGGTTATTACTAATTGTAGTATCTTATTTTTTTTTTAATTTTAGTGGCTTTAGTGTAATATTACGTCATTGCCCAATTATAGTATCTTCGGGGACATAAAATATTTATAAATTAATTATATATTTCAAAAAACTCCATTTTTTCATTTTATTAAATACGAGATAATATGTACTAACTACATTTCAATTATTTTCAAGTTAATCATTGACCTGTGCGGAACAAACGAAAATTGAACAAGTTTATCATTGAAAAATCTACTGTCGGTTATAGTTTCATAGTTCAGTAAAGACGAACTGATCAAATATGGAAAGTAAATTAGTGAAATTCTTCAGGAAGCATTATTTGTAACATTCTGCGATTCCAATTTATATATGCATTGGTGATGGGAATAATGCAATACTTTTATATTGAAGGAGATATTTTTGATATAATAGACAACTCAGAATGGATTTCTGCAATGTGGCAGGTAATCTATATACCTAGACTAAACATGTCGTAATATTTATTTTGGATTAAGCTATTCTTCCATTTTTGACTAAAACGAATTATAAATTTTTACAGGTGAATATGAAGAGTTTTTATATAATCCTTAACAAAAATCAAATTTTAAATTTAATTCGGCTAAATGAAAATTTTTGGAGTAGTAACAGATGTTCAAAGTCGACTCAAAAAAGAACGAATACAATAATGAAAATAGTTTCACTTTTTCAAAAAATGTTTTTGTGGTCGTCACTTGTAGCTGGTACATTACTTATAATCTCTCCTTACGTCACTACAAGATTGTTACCTGTGGGAACTTGGAAAATGATTGAATATAAGAGTCTCTACATAGTTACCCTAATTAATAACAGTGCTGCGATTGCAATCTGTATGCCTTTTATTACTGGTTTTGAAGGTCTTTTTATTGGATTTTGTTACGATGTTATTATACAGTTTAAAATTTTATGCGACCATTTAGAACGAATGAACGTAAAAGATATTAAAACCAAAAAAGATTTGGATAATCACTTTAATGAGTTAAAGATTTGTATCGAACACCATAAGTTTTTGATCAGGTCAAATTAACTATAAATATTGTTCTCTTAGAATAAATCAATTATCTTATAGATACATACAATTGTTACAAAAATGTTATTCTTCAGCTTTTATGATTCAGTACGTAAGTGCAGCTCCACTAATTTGTTCTGAATTCTATGCAGCATTGGAAAGGTAAACAGAAAATCATATTTAACAAGCGTATTCTTACATAAGCATTTTAGTTCTGATATTTCATTAAAAATAAAATATGCTACGACCTGCATAAATGTGGTTGGTCAATTTTGTTTCTACTGCATCCCTTGCGAATTTCTCACACACGAGGTATAAAGCCTAGGTCACAATAATTTTTATTCGGACTAACTAAATATTTTTGTAGGTGTTGCTAGTTTCCCAAGCCATTTATAGCTCTAATTGGTATTTGAAACATTTTAAACTGTTAAGACGAGCACAACAATTGATGATACAACAATCACAACGAGAGATTCGTTTTATGGCATGTGGTATACTGGACATTAACGCAAAAACTCTCTTAACGGCAAGTTAAGAAATATTTTTTAATATTTACATAAATATAAGAAATAAGGGTCTCCAAAAATTTCGTTGATACGGGCCTTACCTACAGGTTTTTAGGGTCGAAATATGTTTGTTATATGTTTGATAACTATTATAACTTAAGAACTCAACTTTATGCTGAAACATATATTGTATACGTTGATATTTTAGAGAATGCTTAGGCGGAACCAGTATCTAGCATATTATTATACTTCGATTAAATAGAGAAAAACGCACCACGTCATTGTGCTAAAGAGTAGGGCTGGGCAAAGTATCGATACTTATTCGAAGTATCGATACCTTAGGTGGTATCGAATACCGATACCGAGGGTCTAAAGTATCGAAAGTATCGAGGTATCGAAAGTATCGAGGTATCGAAAGTATCGAGGTATCGAAAGTATCGAGGTATCGAAAGTATCGAGGTATCGAAAGTATCTAAAGTATCGAAAGTATCGAGGTATCGAAAGTATCGAGGTATCGAAAGTATCGAAAGTATCGAGGTATCGAAAGTATCGAGGTATCGAAAGTATCGAGGTATCGAAAGTATCGAAAGTATCGAGGTATCGAAAGTATCGAGGTATCGAAAGTATCGAGGTATCGAAAGTATCGAGGTATCGAAAGTATCGAGGTATCGAAAGTATCGAGGTATCGAAAGTATCGAAAGTATCGAAAGTATCGAAAGTATCGAAAGTATCGAAAGTATCGAGGTATCGAAAGTATCGAGGTATCGAAAGTATCGAGGTATCGAAAGTATCGAGGTATCGAAAGTATCGAGGTATCAAAAGTAACGAAAGATTAAAGTGAAACAACACAGTGCTGTCGCGAGACGCAACATCAACAATATAATTTCTTAAGGTGCGCGTCCTGCCTATACTGAGTATATAGGGAAACATGCGGTCAGTAAAATGAGTTAATCTTCCGCATTTTTTAAACGATCAGGTTGAAAAAATTTTATCATAAATTAGATACAATTATCTACCTATTGCATGTTTTTTCAAAGTCCTTAAGATTCTCTAAGTACCCAAAAAAAATCACAAACTTCGACATTTTTTAGCATCTAAAATACTGCAAAATAATGATAGTTTTGGTATAGTTAATAAGAAATATAGAGATATTTCAACTTAAGTATAAAATATATGGATTGGGTAACCTGTTATATTAGCTTTCATTTAAAACAAATTTTATCAAAATTGATGGTCGCATTCAAAAGATTAACTCATTTTTGAAAATTACAACATTTAATGCAAATTGTCGTAGAAACGACAATAACTTTCTCAGCTCTCTGTAATATACAATTATTATTATTATCATCACAAAATGGTCCCATAAAGTGTAGCTCCTTAAATTCCTTATAATTTCCTCGATACTTTCGATACATCGATACTTTCGATACCTCGATACTTTCGATACCTCGATACTTTCGATACCTCGATACTTTCGATACTTTCGATACTTTCGATACTTTCGATACCTCGATACTTTCGATACTTCGATACTTTCGATACCTCGATACTTTCGATACTTTCGATACCTCGATACTTTCGATACCTCGATACTTTTGATACTTTCGATACCTCGATACTTTCGATACCTCGATACTTTCGATACCTCGATACTTTCGATACCTCGATACTTTCGATACTTTCGATACTTTCGATACCTCGATACTTTCGATACCTCGATACTCTCGATACCTCGATACTTTCGATACCTCGATACTTTCGATACCTCGATACTTTCGATACCTCGATACTTTCGATACCTCGATACTTTCGATACCTCGATACTTTCGATACTTCGATACTTTTGAATAGTATCGATACCGTCGTGGTATCGATACTTGATACCTGATTCGAGGTATCGCCCAGCCCTACTAAAGAGTTAGATTAGAGATACGGTCGCTACATTCATGAGCGTACTGATGCATCTTGGCAGACAGACTATGGAGTATCACTGAAATTGATGCGACTCTATGTCATAGGTCACATTATCGTCGTAGCGCATTGTCTCCGCCCAGGCATTCTCTAAAATATCAAAGTCTACTATATGATGGTAACTCTAAACAATTTCTTTTAGTGTTAAATACCTGTAAGTAGTGCTCTGTACAAACAAAATTTTAGAACCTGTAATATCAGAAAATTTAAAAATGGTGGCTAAGTTTGGGGAAGTTCCGGCACCCCTATGAAAGGGGACTTTTAGTATGTTATACATGTGGGTGTAAGAAACATATTTTCACTAATAACTGCTAGTGGAAAATTTATCCTAATATGGTTTGACTTACTGACCATTTTCATGCTTTTCACACGTAAATTTCATACATTTTCATACATTTCTCTAGGTTTATATTTTCTTTAACCCACACATTTTTAAAGACAAATTTATTATAAACAAAACGAGTTGTTTTTCCCCCTGATCCGACTTACACAAGCGAAGTTATTCAAAGAATAGTGAACCGAGAAGATAAAAACTCAAAATTTTACACTGAAGTCGAAGAAAAAGTTCTTTTTGGTCAAAATTAGGTTAGGATATTCTATCCACACACGCACAGTGGCACAGTGATGTTATCGACCGATTAGTAAAAAAAAATTAGTGTTATCAAACTCTTTCCAAAATCATAGTCCTGGGGCCTGTAACAGAAAAAAGGGGGTGATCGTATTCAGGCCCATCTTTTGGGAATAAGCTATTTGAGTGCCAGCGAACACGAAAATCTGGTTGGCTTCCACAGGTAGTGGCTTAAGGCCTCAGAGCTGTTAATAATAAATTTCTAATTGGTGAGGAAGGCGGGAAACCCACCTGAGAGGGATGGCAAAGTAAAATCTTACTTTTTATGTAAAAAGTAGTTACTTTGGCAGTGGACAACTCAAATACCGTTTATGAGTCACGAGTTAGTGTTTGCAGGTGTGTAGCATAAAGACGTTAATTTCAGTCCAGCTGCCACGCTCTCAGAGACATTGTAGAGAGCAGCCAATTTTTTTGGTCGATTTTTTTTATAAGAACGATAAAATGTCAAAGTTGCATCCCGAATGCTGTCATATTTCTTACTTTTTTCCTTCTTTAAGAATTTCATTGAAGGATTCTGAGGGCTTAAGCCACTGCCTGTGGAAGCCAACCAGATTTTCGTGTCCGCTGGTACTCAAATAGCTTATTTCCAAAAGATAGACCTGAATACGATCACCCCCTTTTTTCTGTTACAGGCCCCAGGACTATCATGAAAAATTATGCTTCCTTGCCACCACTTTCACTATTTAAACATTAAAATACATCATTTTGTTCGTATTTTAATTCTGCATAAACTATATTTCTGTTGCAAAAATTTTTTCAACCTAACCGTTTAATAGAAAAAAATTAATACTATGTGATTTTTTTTAAATGGCTGCTTAATTTGGGGGGTTCCAGCTGTAGTAGGGGACTTTTAGTACATTATACATATGGGTATAAGGAATACATTTTCACTAATAACTGCTAGGGGTAAATTTGTCGGCATAAAAAACGTAACTTCTCCGAGCTACACCTTATTATTAGTAGGTTGTATCTAGTCTCTGTTCAGCGAACAGATGCAGCTAAGCCACTCCCCACAAGTTTATGTCAAATAAGATTGACGGATGTCAATTGTTGTGTGAGTGTTATAAACCGTATTTTCAAAATTCGACCAATAGAAAAATTCTATTCGAATAGCGTGCGGATTTTTTGGGAGTGGCTTAGCTTCATCTGTTTCTTGAACAGAGAGAGTTAATTCTATATCCGTTTTTGAAGCCACTTTTTGAGTTACGATCTCTTAGCGATAAAGTGTCAATATTTAATTTTAGTTTAATTTTCTTCTAGGTGATGAAGTTTGCATTTTCATTGTCTACTCTTCTAAGAAGACTTAACAAATAAACAGCACTTGAAACTCATACTATCACTATGTATACCTACTTATGTTATTGACTATAATGTGCATTACAGAATAAAATGTTTATTGTTATATCGGGTGTAACTGAAATCAGGCTCACCTCATGGAGTATTTGGCATATAATCTGTTAGATAAAAAATCCATCTTTAAAAATATTCTAGTCAGCCACATGGTTTTTATTTAAAAAATGAATTATTGCCAAAAAAGTGGACCAAATATATTTCAATGCTTGCAAAGTGCAAACTAATTAAATTAATGTTCTAATTTCATTTTTCTGAAACCCTCGACATCAAAGGTTTTCTGATTTCAGTTACACTTGGTATAGTAACATTTGCACTTTTGCACTTTGCGAGTAGTACTAGAATTTGCAATATTGTGTTGTAGACATCGTAGTTCTAAATCAAACGACGCTTGTTTCATTTGTTAGCCAGTGGCGTAACTAAGAGTTTTGGGGGCCCTCTCGCTAAATCCAGAGTGGGGCCCCTACCCATTCCCGTTAATAATAATTTTATTTAATCACAAATCGATTTTATAACGAAATTTCATACTAAATGATGTTTTTGGGGCCCTTTCTATACTGGGGCTCTACCGCAACGCAGGCCCTGCGGGTCCGTTATTTACGCCACCGTTTGTTACATATTTCCAGACCGAAGTTACGATTTTTATAGACCAGCAATTGCTGCATCATATAAATCTGATTAATTCCCTCATATGGTAATAACCAATCAGATTTCTTTATTTTATAAATAATAACAAGTGACAGCAGATTCGTACTGACTAAACTCAAGCTAGCTTTTTTTAAATTTTACAAAAAAACCTACAGGCAATTTACCCGATTAAATTCATAGCTCTAGGGATATGAGGAAATAACCTATGAATAAACAGAACCTAGCTTTTATACATCCCTGATTTATGTCATTATCATCATATTTTGCCGCCAAATTCAAATAATAGTATATGGTATGCAAAACGAACATTCGGCAAAACTTGGGGACTCACGCCCCAGTTGACTTACTGGATATAAACCGTAATGGTTATACCCATAGTAACATTATGCAGGTTTTCTGTGGTGGACAAAAACACAAACAAAAACCTGCAAACACAAACTAGGCAAAATCCAAAGATTGGCTTGCCTAGGAATCACTGGAGCAATGCGTACTACGCCTACAGCAGCAATGGAAACAATGCTGAACCTCCGACCTTTACATCTGGTGGTGAAAGCTAAAGCATTAAGTGAGGCTTACAGACTAAAAACTCACTCCTCCTTAGGAAGAAACGGTCAAGGACATGCCTCAATCCTAAGAGAGATGGAAGAACATCCCATACTTAGTATGGTGTCTGACAGAACAACCAAAGCATATACCATCGAAAAAACCTACGGAATTAAAATTCCGACAAGGGAAAAATGGGAATGCAAGGCAGTCAAAATGAATGGACTTGTATTCTACACATAATACAAGAACTGCCCAACTTATCAATAGGGAAAATTCTGGACTTTATCAGAAGCACAGAACTCCCATAAGGGAAGACCAAATCCGAGGCGCACATAGATCCAAGAGGTCACGATGCAAGGAACCAATAGGGACCAACCTCAGAATCGTATAAATAATAATGGTATGCAAAACATTTTATTACATTTCTGCTCTCCACTTCAACGTGTGGAGCTGAAACTGATACCAATCAAAGGATATTTATCTTACTCTTATGATAGTACGAATATCTAGGCATTTAAGGCTTGAGACTCATTCTCAACTGCCAATTCCAAAACGATTTTTTTAACAAACTTCGATGTTTTAGATGTTAATTAAAAAATCTTGTAAGGATTTTGATCAGAAAACGATTTCTCATTTTAGTTCAGAGGAAATTCCATTGTCTTGATTAATATAAATTTATTTATTCATTGACAGTAAAAAGAACTATTGTAATAAAATAAAATGCTTGTCTAAAAATTTAATTATTTTCAATCTTACCCCTTGGAAGCATTTCGGTCAACTTGGCGAGTTATGTACAAAGCAAACAATCCGAATCTTTAGTTTGCCGAATTTATTTGAAAAAATCCAATAAAATCGAGCCATTTTTGACCCCAGCAAGTTTAGCGAAGCTTTTGATTATTATAGACTTATCATAATCGATGAGTCAGTAGAAGAAATTTACGACTTGTTTTAGTTAGATAAATATAAATTTTTTTACTGTCGAGGGTCACGAGAAAATGATGGTCAGTAGCTTATTTCTCGTTAGTAAAATCTTTTGTCCCCCTTAGTAAAGACAAATGAAGGGATTTTCACTCATTTTATACGTGAAAAGGTTTTCAAATAAGAAAACTTTCGTGTTTGCATTTTCCTAAACAAATATGATTCACTAATGAAGGAGAATTGAACAAAAGATTTATCGGTAAGTAAATAAAGATGTAAATTTTAGTATTTTCATCTTCAAACTGCCTAGGTTTATTAATTAAAAAAAAGAGGAAGAGAAAGAACCAACATGAAAAAGTAAGATAATTTGTCTTATTTTACAGCAAAAAGTTTTTAGACGGCTCTAGTTTTGGTGATTGGATCATTAGGACTGTTTTAACACTTTATAAATGTCGAGGATAGGAGGAAAACTTCTAATTTGAATTTTCTTTGCGTAAATTGTTAATATTTAATTTTGTTTTCAAAGATCGAAATGGTGAGATACTTTAATAGATGTCAAAATAACTTTCCAGCATCATGATATGTTTATTTATTTGTTTCCAGTTATCATTTATCACTGAGGACAGTTTTTATACCATAAGAACCCTTAAGCGGGCCTTACATGCCAACTTCTAAAAGCTAGCTTTTTTTTCTAAGCCAATAGAAACCTTGCATTTCCAGCGGCAGACGCTAGAAGTTAAACTTGAACCAACTTTCTAGCTTCTGCCGCTGGAAATGCAGGGTTTCTATTGGCTTAGAAAAAAAAGCTAGCTTTTAGAAATTGGCATGTAAAGCACGCTTTAAGCCCGCTAGAAACGTTCAATCTTTTACTACGGCATAGCAGGCAAATCGGAGTACCTGTAGA